>UESW01002063.1:133278-292365 GCA_900491605.1 Calamus simplicifolius | reverse complement strand
AATGGGTATTTAGAAATAAATTAGATGAAAATGGCATAGTAATTAGAAACAAAGCTAGACTAGTTGCAAAAGGATATAATCAAGAAGAAGGTATAGATTTTGATGAAACTTTTGCACCTGTTGCTAGATTAGAAGCCATTAGGCTACTACTTGCATTTGCATGTCATATGAATTTCAACTTATTTCAAATGGATGTTAAAAGTGCATTTCTAAATGGTTTTATAAATGAGGAAGTTTATGTTGAACAACCTCCTGGTTTTGAAGATCATGAATTTCCAAACCACGTCTTCAAACTACACAAAGCACTTTATGGTTTAAAGCAAGCACCTAGAGCTTGGTATGATAGATTAAGTAAATTTTTAATTGAAAATGACTTTTCTAGAGGAAATGTTGATAAAACCTTGTTTTTAAAAAGAAAAGGAAAGGATTTATTAATCGTTCAAATTTATGTTGATGACATTATATTTGGTGCTACTAACAATCTCCTTTGTCAAGAATTTGCTAAGCTAATGCAGGGAGAATTCGAGATGAGCATGATGGGAGAACTAAACTTCTTCCTTGGACTTCAAATCAAACAAGAGAAAGCGGGAATTTTCATTAACCAAACAAAGTATACAAAGGAAATACTCAAGAAATTTGGTATGGAATCTGCTAAACCTCTTGGTACGCCAATGAGTCCCTCATGCAAGCTGGACAAGGATGAAGTAGGTAAGAAAGTAGATCAGAAGCATTACAGAGGTATGATTGGATCACTTCTTTATCTAACTGCAAGTAGGCCAGATATCATGTTTTCTGTCTGCTTATGTGCAAGATATCAATCTAATCCTAAGGAATCACATTTACTTGCTGTTAAAAGAATCTTTAGATACTTAAATGGAACTAAAAATGTAGGATTATGGTATTCTAGAGACTCAACCTTAAAATTGATTGCTTATTCTGATTCTGACTATGCTGGTTGTAAATTAGATAGAAAGAGTACAAGTGGGGTATGCCAACTTTTAGGAAGTAACTTAATCTCTTGGTTTAGCAAGAAGCAAAATTCGGTTGCATTATCCACTGCTGAGGCAGAGTATGTTGCAGCTGGAAGTTGCTGTGCTCAAATCCTTTGGATTAAGCGACAACTTGAAGATTATGGTATCACACTTGATAAAATACCTATTAAATGTGATAATACTAGTGCTATCAATCTAACTAAAAATCCAATTCAACATTCAAGAACTAAACACATTGAAATTAGACATCACTTTATTAGAGAACATGTAACTAACAAAGATGTTTGTCTTGAATATGTTAATACTAATGATCAATTAGCTGATATTTTACCAAACCTTTGAGTGAGGAGAGATTTTGCTATCTTAGAGGAGAATTAGGAGTTTGTGATCCTTTAGAATAATTTTTCTGAAACTCTTAAGGACAACAACTATCTAGACTTCTATAATTTCTTGAAAATCTCTATGTCCAATAAGGAAATTTATCTAGAAAGTTGATTTATTGTTTCCCCAATTGTTAAGGAACACTTATCTAGAGTTTGATGATTAATTTGATCAGTTTCAGATCCTTGAAATTTGATTTTTCTCTGAAACTATTGTGGAGTCGACACCTCAGTTTGTGGAGTCGACACCTTCTTATTTTGATGTTCTGTCTGGGCAATTAGAGCCGACTCTGGCTTCTGTAGAGCCGACTCTAATTCGGGCGCTGACAGATTCTCTGGTTCGGAGCCGACACCTCATTTTCGGGAGTCGACTCTAAGTGGAACTAGGTCAAAATAAAAAGGGCGGAGTCGACCCCAAACGATTTCTATCGTCTCCTAAACATTTTCAAGCCGTTCCAAACTGATTCCAAACCCTCCAAATCCCTCAAAACCCTTGATTACTCATTCCAATCGAATCCAATGGCTCCCAAAAGGCGTGCTATCATTGGTGGTTCGACTGTTCCGACGAAGCGCCGTTCAAATCGGAGGCAACCTTCGTCATCTTCTTCATCTGCCACTCAAGATGACTCTCCACCCTCACCATCTTCTCCTCGAGTCGACCAATTAGCTGGTAAGGCCATTACAACCGGAAGAAAAGTTGATTTCAACTTCTTTATTTCGGAGGCTTTGCTATTGGGCGATTGTTGAAAGAAATGGGATGGGAGAAGGTCTGCTCTTTGGATATCCCTACCTACCCTGCCCTAGTAAGAGAGTTTTATAATGATTTAAGTAGAGGAGAGGGAGGATTAGTAAGTGTTGTAAGAGGAACAAAGGTAATCATCACAGCCGAATCCCTTGGTAATTTATTGGAAATGCCTACTGTTGGACTTATTGAATATCATCATGAAGATAGAGGAGGAGCACTATCAAGGATGTTAGGAAGAGAAGTTTCTGAGTTTGAGGAAATCTTGGCAAATCAACTTAATTTGGAACTCAGATTACTTCACAATATCTGTGGAAGGATTCTTTTCCTAAAATCGGAAGGTTTGAATATGTCTCGGAGCGAGACGTTTTATTGATGGACTGCATACTCACTGGTAGACCTTTAAATCTTGCTGAAATGATGATAGGCTATATGGCAGAGGCAGCTACTAAAAAGAGATCTACATTGCCTTATGGTATGGTTTTAACATTGGTATTCAGAAGCCAAGGTGTACTTATAATGGACAATGAGCCACTAAGAAAGTTAAGACATACAGATTACTATAGTGTCTCTACAATTCACCGAATGGGCTTTAGAAAAGAAAATGGAAACTGGATTAAAAGAGGACATGAGGCCAGAGCTGAAGAGGTTAGAGTTGAGGAAGTCAGAGGAGAAGACATTCCTGAACCATCTGCTGGACCTTCTTCTGCTGGACTGCTGGACCTGGACCCTCAGAAGCTGGACCTAGCTCTCAACTTCCACATCAGTCAGCAATGGCATCAGAAAGATTTTCTGAGGAGCAAATTGGTCAGCTCAGGGCTTTACTGGCTGAGTATGACAGTGTAAGAACAAATGATATGTGTAAATTAAGAGAGGAGTTCAATCAATTAAAGGATGAGATTAATTCAAGACTTGACATGATTTCTTTTTCAATTAGCAATTCCGTCGAATCCTTTAGCACTGATCTTCATAAAATTTTTGAAAGGATGGAAGGCATTGCAGACGGTTCTGGAAAGTATCTTCATGCTACAAGTCAACTGAAGAAAGATATCGACCTTGCCGTCTCTCAAATTGAAGCATGTCTTGAAAGCTTTAAGAAGACCCAAAAAGATGATGTTATGGAAATGATTGGACATTTAAAGAAAATTGTGTATAAGCATATTTGATTTTGATATTCAATCCTAGGTTGTATCTTAGGATTTCTTGCTTTCTTTCTTAGCATGTATCTAGGATTTACATACTTAAATCTGTCATTTTAGAATACATGTAATGGATCTTGCTTTGGAATACAAATGTTTGAATGAATGTTACACTTTTATTACAAATTTATCTTTGATTGAATGTCAATGAATAAGTTTCCTATCCTTATGTTTATTCGAATCAACATTCTCGCTCTAATTACATTCTCTATTGCTTTTAAACTCACCTTATTGTTGATAACAAAAAAGGGGAGAGATAAGTGTATATGCATATAAGAAAGACAAAGAAGAGAAAGAAAATGAAGAACAATTCTGAGAATTTTTAGAAAGAATTCAGTTATCTACATAGGGGGAGCTATTCAATGCAGGGGGAGCTTAATAAATTTCTCCATATAAAAGTTAAATCATTTTGATTGATGTCAAGTTTTATTTATTTTATTCATTTTGAATATTGGCATCAAATTCTCTATTAGAAAGTCTCTAAGCTTTAACAATCTATAATTCTCAATTCAAATGAATTTCTAATGCATATACTCAAAGTTTTTGTCATCATCAAAAAGGGGGAGATTGTTGACCCAATTGAGGATTTTGATGATTAACAAAACTATTTGAGTATAACATTTGATGTTACTAATGATTTTGATTAAGTTTTTCAGATTATAAGTCTATTTGATGATCAAAATCAAGAAGGAAAATCAAGTTCTGGTTTGAATCTAATGTCAAGGTAAGACTGCAGACATTAGAGTCGACACATGGAATCACAGAGCCGACTCCGAAAATGGCACAGACTTAGAGTCGACTCCGGGACTGTGAGAGCCGACTCTATCAGAAACAACAGAACGTTGGATTTTCAGGCCACGACTTAGAGTCGACTCCCAGACTAGAGTCGACTCCAGAAGAATTTTGTGTCGACCCCAGAAAAGTCAGAGACGACTCCAGATCGAGCGGATTAAATTATTTCGAGTTAGAGCCGACTCCAGAAAAGCCAGAGCCGACTCCAGAATGTCAGACACGGCTCCAGAACTGTCAGAACGACTCTAAACTTTATCTTTATCTATTTTAATCCCAACGGCTATTGTTATTTATGGATCTAATCCTTTTTCACTTGCTTCTAACGGATAGTTTCACACTATTTGTGGATTAATCGGATCTATAAGAAGAGGGTTGATTGCATCCCAAAAAAAAGAGAGAAGAAATCAAAAAGAGGAAGAAAGAGAGAAAATCCTTGAGATCCATCAGAAAAGAAAAGAGGGAAAACCTGTAAGGAAAGATCATACTCATTCCCCAAAAGAAGAGAAAGAGATTCCAAGCCTTTGCTGTTCTATTTAGAAGAAATCTCAAGAGAAGGAAGAAGCCCTAGTTTTTCAATCTTCTGAGCCTCAAGAGCATATTCAAAGGAAGATCCATTCAAAGGAAGAGAAGGAAGAAGCCACCAAGATCTTCGAATCAGGCTTTGGTTCCTAATCTCTATTTATTGTTTCATTATTGTATATTTGCTCATTGAAGGAGCAGTTTGCTTTTGTAAAATCAAATACTGTTTGCTGGGTCAATCTGGTGATTGATTCAGTTGAGGCTGTTAGCCTTGTGCAAGCATTAGCTTGTGGTTTTAGGTTTTGTGCTGGTGAGCCTTGAAAACCAGCTGGGTTCGTTGTGCACCCGGGAAAACAACAAGTTTGAGTTGTGAGCTTGCAAAACAACTCTGCTGTAATCAGTTGATTATAGTGTGGACCCAAGAGGTACTTGGGAGTGGACGTAGGTGTAGGTACACCGAACCACTATAAAATCTATTGTTTGCCGTGATTGTCTCTTTATCTTCAACTCTCTATTTATAGTTGCTTAGTTTTAAATCTGTGAATCTAAGTTTTTATTTCCGCTGGGGGTTATCTTTCAAAAGAGTTTAATTTTTGAAAAACCCAATTCACCCCTCCTCTTGGGTTGCTATCTGGTCCAACACATTCCCACCATCCTTTCTGTTGGGGTGTTGTCGACATTAGCCTGAGCAAGCGGAGGCCCCATCAGCGCTAGAATAGCCGAGGGTCCTTCTGGACATATTTCCAAGGTATCTCCTTTGGATGAGTTCTTTGATGGCACGCTTCAGACTATAGCAGTTGTCAGTATTATGGTCGTAGTCTCGGTGGAAATGGTAGTAACGGCTTTTATCGCAGGGAGCTCGTTTCTTCATTGGAGGGGGGCACTGGAGGTATGGCTCGCCCTCGATCTCTATGAGAATGTGAGAGCGGGTGAGGAGAGGGGTGAGTTCATCTTCTCTGGGGCGAGACTCTAGCGCATGTCATCTAGGTAGTGCGGTGGCTCAGGCTTTTTGGAGTGAGAGGGTCTGCTTGGCTCTAGGCAAGCAGACCTCCTGTTGAATCCCCCATCAGACTCTCTGCGGGTGCAGTCAACTTCATCGGTGTGGATGTACTTCTGCATGCGAAGCAGGAGATTAGAGTAGGAGCTGGGTGGCTTCTTATCAAGAGAGAAAGTAAAATGATCGAGAAGAACGGAGTACCCGTTTTAATGCCAGAGTCGCCACCACATCGTCCAGATGATAGACTTCAAGGGCAGTTGTTTTGAAACGGGCCATGAAGTCTCTGAGAGACTCTCCTTCCTTCTGACGGACAAAGAAAAGACTGTCTGCCATCCAAAAAATCCTCGACAGGCATCGAAGTGTGTTAGAAAGGCCTTCTCCAACTGTCGAAAGGAGTCTATGCTATGTTGGGTCAGGTAGGGGTGCCAGGCACGAGCAGCCTTCGCAGGGTGGCATGAAAAGCCTTGCAGAGGAGGGCGTCGGTAGCCCCTTGGACTTGCATGAGGGCCTTGTAGCTTTCGAGATGATCGAATGGATCCATTGTACCGTCATACGGATCCATTGAGGAAGACAAAATCTAGAGGGGATGGGCTCCTCTAGGATACAACGAGTGAAGAGGACGAGTGTCGTAGTCCACCTCCTCCTTGTTATTGATTTTCTGCTGAGCTCCTCCAGCCGTTGGTAGTACTCATCCAAGTGCTTTTCGCCTGATGATTGATGGTTGAAATCTTCCTTGATGATTTGGAAGATGAAGAAGAAGAAGGGGAAGAGCGCGGGCGGTGATTCCTCCGCTTGGGCTCTTCCGATGCCGTCGCTCTAGAGAGGAGTCGCCCAAGCTATGGATGGGGGAGCGCGACCTCTTGAGAGTCTCCTGGTGGCATCCTTTGGACGAGGCACGACGGTGGCGAGCCTCTCGCTGAGGAGGTCTCCCTCGAGAGGATTTTTAGCTAGCTTGTGCATCTACAGCAGGCGGTGTAGGAAGCCTGGGCTGGTGTTGGGTGGACACAGATTGCTACTCCTGCAATCCATGAACCATCGCAATCAGAGTCTGAACCTGTCGAGTGAGCGCGGCTAGTTGCTCGTCTTGAGCGGCGCAGCTAGTGGCGTGGGAGTAGCCGGAGGGTTAGCAGCGGGAGGGTTAATCTCCTGCCGCTCTGCCGGTTGAAGGTGCCCCCAACGCGGCTGGCGGAAGCCTCCCGAGTGCGTATCACAGCCATTGTCGATGTAGAGGAAAAGAAGGCTTGTAGCTTGGTGTTATAGACTTTGCTCTTTCCTCCCTTCCTGGTGCGCCAAACTGATGATGCCCGGTCACTAGTAACAAACGTCATAGGGCTCCATGAAGTTGTTGATGAAGCTATCCCTTGAAGAGAGACCTGCAAAAAGTCCCAGGATGGAGGTTGCTCCGACAGGAACCCTCCGATGAGCAAGTCAGCGATCGGAGTCACAGTTGTGAGCTTAAGAAAGCTCGTAAGGGAAAGACCCAGAGATTGGGGTGTTCTCTGAGTGTTTTAAGTATGCTAAGTGTGTCTTACCTTGCCTAGGATCTTCTTACCATTTTAAGGACCCTTGGTTTTCATCTTAGGATCAGCCACATGGGATTCCATGAAGAAGAATGTATGCTAAACTCATGGTGATTACGTGAGTTCGATGATGGTTAGTGGGCTTGGTCCCATCGGTACATAGGTCAAGTGGTTGGTGGGCCTGGTCCCATCGGGCGCGTGGGTCAGGTGGGGTGGGCCTGTTCCATCGGGCGCATGGGTCAGGTGGTTGGTATGCTCGGCTCACGTGGGGGTCCACGTGGGCATTGCGGCGAGCTTGGGAGTCGATGCGGGGCTGGTGCCGCAGTCAGTATTGAGGTCGATTTCGAAGAAGATAGGTCGCCAAGGCTGCCTTAAAGAAGCGGTGGCCGCTGAAGAGCGGGCTGCTTTGGAGAGAAGAGGCTGCCGAGATTGCCTTGGAGAAGTGTAGGCCACTGAAGAGCGAGATCGCTTTGGAGAGGAGGGGCCGTTGAGGCCGCTTTGAAAAAATGGGAGCCGCTGAAGAGCGAAGCCACTTGAAAAGAAGAGAGCCATCTTAATTTTTATTATTAATTAATTCTACTATTAGTGCTTACATGGCACCATGGGCCACATCACTTAATTTTGAACAGTTTAGATTGCCATCCCTATCTCAATTACAGCAATCTAGACCAACCATTTTAGATCCATGTGATCATTATTCCTTAGCTACTATTAAATAGGCTCCATGCCTCCATGTCTATTTGGTGAGCAGGAATCTCCTTTGTTACCCACTCAATGAATGCAACGGTAGTTGAACGGTCATTCATCAATTGGGTCCATAGAAAAACCAACGTCAGCGGAACGGTCCAAATCGCTGCAATTTCTCCCCCATCATTAAATATTTAACCACCCTTGGCAGGTCCAGCGAGGCGAGGGTATTTCCGTCAAACCGAGCATGTACAAGGGTAAATCCGGTAATTGGTTACTTCAAATATTACCCACGGGACCGTTAACATCTGGCCCGGAGTCCAAGTTGCAGTCAAATAGTTTTACTTTAAGCCGCAAGCCGGCACAAGATTGGGGCGACGGGAGGCCCCTCCGCTGAGAAAGGGAAACGGAAGGTAGGCCTAGCGTGTGGCGAAGGGCGGTGCCAAGTGGGATCAGGGATATTGCTGAGTTCATTAATGGGTCCGAAACCAGCTCACGTATTTAAAATCGTTTCGGTTCGAGTGCGAGCTCCACATCTCCCGAGATTATAAGGGGCACCCATCAAAACCCCAAATGTCCAAACCGGGATAAAATGCCGGCTTCCAAGCGGCTTTAAATTGTCGGAAGACGTCACGGGGGCGGCGTTCTATTTGTCTTCCTCCGCTTTCCTAAATTCCTTTCCCCCCACCCCCCGGTCGCCAAGCACCTTCTCTCTCCTCTCAGCTTTTCTTTGCCCTTTTCTTTCTCTTTCTTCGCGCGTTTCTTTTCTTTTCTTAAAGGTTTTTCGTATCCGAGCTTCTGATCTCCAAGCTAAAGCTTCTACATTCTCCTCCCTCTTCGAGTTTTTTTTTTTTTACCTTTTTGGTTCCGGAAATGGATGACAAGTAGAGAGCGCCAGGGTTTCTACGACCGACTGTATTCCGCCGGTAAGCTCCAGATCTGTTTGGATTTCGATGCTTTCTTGTTGGATGTTAGGTTGTGGTGGGTGCATTGGCTTTCGGATGAGGATGCAGCTGGTTTAGTGTTTTTGTTTGGGTTTTCGAGTGGTTTGAGCTGTGGATTTGGATGGCTGTCGGTAAATCGAGCTCGTCTTTGGGAATGTTGTTGTTCTTTATGCGGGGAAAATTCTGTCGGAGCTGTGGATATCGCCTTTTGCGAAGATTTCTTTGGGTGTTTAGTGGCTTCTTGACCGAATGCCATTGTACTAGTGCTCGGGTTAGGTTAGGGCTCTGATGCATATCGTGAACGCTTTATTAATTTGCAGATTCTTCATGGAGGGTTTAGATTAGATGTAGTTAGTGTGTTTTGGATGGAATGTGATCGTGCTATAATTTGAGGTTTTTCTTGAATCCATACTGAACTACAAGAAATCTTGGATTTGCTGCTCGGATCTCACCTTGTATATATTTTGAGCGGATCCTTCGTTTCGTAATTTTTAAATGAATTACAGCTAATGACGTGATCAGAACGTTGAGTTCAATTGCTATGTACGTACTATTTAGATTATCCAGCGGCATCTCTTGATAAATTATTCTTTGGATTGATATTGGAACTGGTGTTAGACTATGTTCGCCTTTGCCGTCATGTGCACTGATCTTTTTTGTTGCAGGTTCCACGATCCAAGATTCAGGCGTATAGGATCTTGGGTTTTTGCCAATGGGGAAATCACCAGGGAAATGGATCAAGACAATGCTTTTTGGGAAGAAATCGGCCAGATCCCATGCAACGAAAGGAAAAGATGCTTCGGTATGCATTTGGGATTGTCTGGTTGTGTAGTGTTGCATTGATAGATTAAAGTCATGTATGGAGATTAGAAAACTACTCAGAAAGGAAAACTTAAAAGTAAATGTAACAAAATGTGACAGAAATGTTTATCATGAACCCAAGGTACTCCAATTTTCTCTGTCTACACCTTTACATGAAATAAAGCTTAGTTAGCGAGCTTATGGTATTTTAACGTATATGTTCAGTGATGAAAAACAAGCATGGCATTAGCTGTCTTGGTTTGCAGAACATTTTTATGACTAGACAGAAAGAATGACTTGGTTTTTTATTTCATGTTATATATATATATATGAACATGGTTGAAACTATATGCTAAGCAACAAGTCTTACACAATTCAGGACATATCACCCAAGGGGCTGATGTCTAAGATTTTTTTTTTTTTTTTCGTTCTTGAAATCCAACATGTTACATTCTGTCTGATTTCTTCTTAATACTCTGTCTTGGATATCAGTTACAGTTTCTTTCTTGTCATCATGGTTTCCTTTGCTCTTCGAAAGACATAAATGCTACATTTTCATGAGGGTGCTCTGTGGCAAGCTTATGCATTATATCGTAGTACATTTCCTACTCAAGTTAACACATGGAAGCCTTTATCTATCTTTCATGTTTTAATTGCAGAAATATGTACAGGATAAAGGGTGTATTGGAGGAGAAGGACCTCCTGCTTTGGCTGGGAATTCTCCAATAATTTCTGAACCAGTACTTGTCAGCACTGACAATAATGGAATTGTCCCAAATTCAGAAAGTGGAACACCTTCCAATTTAGGTGGTGATGGAGGAATGCTTTCTGCTGCAAGTAAGGATGCAGAGAAACTGGGATTTGCTGGATATGGCACATCGAATGATGAAAATCTCAGAGAAGAGCAAGCTGCTGTAAAGGCACAGGCAGCTTTTCGGGGTTATCTGGTACATTCTGGTTGGAAATATTTTTTTCTGTGGAAAATATATTATGAATCTGTAGGTTTTCATTTTGCCGCACTGCTTGAAAAACTTTATTCCATAATAATATCTGCAATTCTACTCTGTACCTTTGTCTCAGTAATGATACATTTCTATGTTTTGTATCCTGTTCTTGATCTCATCCACTCTCATGCATCAGTGTATCAACCATAACAATATTGATTTCTATCTGAGGTGACAATTATTTCCTGCAGCAGAAACTCTTGTATCCATCTGTATATGACAAGTATTTCTTTCACCTTTCTTGAACTAGGTTTATTTCCACATTAATTGAGCATTCTGTATACTTGTTATTCTGTGCTGATATCAGTATTACCTTTGTGTAGGCACGCAGGGCATTTCGTGCATTGAAAGGTATCATTAGGCTTCAGGCCCTAATTCGTGGGCATCTGGTAAGGAGGCAAGCTGTTGCAACCCTACGTGCTATGCAGGGAATTGTAAAGCTGCAAGCTGTGGTTCGTGGCCAAAGAATTAGGTGTTCTAGTATTGGGTTGAAAATACATACAAAGCTTGCTCAAGAAAATATTGTGGTAACTATCCTAACCTGGGGTCAGTCATAGAATAAATTCTTTCAGTAGTCATAGTCTGACTTTGTCCTTGAATTTCTTCTCTATTACCCAAACCTCATACTTGTTGATTTTACTAATGCGTTCCACAAGTAAGGGGAAAATACTAACAGGTTGACATAGCGTGAAGATTGAAAGATGAGTTGGTGGATAAAAATGAAACTCAAAGATCAAACATATAAAACTAAAGCAATCTTAATTGAAGAACTTTTTGCTGGTGAAGAAAGTTTTCGCAAAATTTTACTAATATCACAAATTTTTACAATGAATTAGAAGAATATAAATAGACCATAATTCTAATCCTAATTTAGGCATTAAATTCGATACAAAATCATATTAGGAATAGAATACAATATTTTACTAGGAATAGGACTTGAAGAAAGCATGTAAAATCATATTAGGAATATGACTCGACAATAAGGAAGCATGCAAACTCATATTTAGAATAGTACTCAATAATAGGGAAATATGCTAAAATTATTCAGATGTAAATGTATAAACTTGACTAAAATTTGATGCTGTCTTTAATGAAAAATTTAAAGAGATCCATGAAAAGCCTCTAATTAAATATTCAATTGTTAAAGTCTTTGCCCACGGATCTGCTGGCTCATGCGAAGTTTAGCACGATCTTGCTACTCATAATATCTTGTTAAAGTCTCCATCACGGTCTTATCTTGCTTTTTTTAGGCAACAAGTCAAACTAAAAAGATTTTGAATTACGTGTTTATTTCTAGAACTGACCTCATCAGTACCCATAACTTGACCCTTCTTTTATCGATTCTTTCATTTGTTCCATCGCTTGTTAATTTTGAAGCTGTGATACACAGAAAGTAAGGACAACATGTCTACAATCAGTCAAACTATAGTGGTTGATAGCTGACTTTGGTAACCAAGAAGCGAGCAAAAAGTTGCTGGATCTGACAAATTAAGAAAACCAAGGAAAAACTGGTGTAACCATCATTCAAAAATTGTCTTGTTCTTGAGAATTCAAGAAGCCAAATCATTTCTTGTGTTTGCTTATTTGAAGAGGAGGTGAACTTGCGAGCATGTGCAGACATAGAATGAGTGTAAATGCAAGAAGGGTCATTAAATGTACACATAAGGGCTTGCAGTATGGGACCTAATAGTTGTGTCCATTATATTGAAGTTAATGAAAATGATCATCAATTAAATTGGTATATCTTCTGTAATTTTGTTGAAATGCATGACTGCTTGCTGCCACCATCTGTTGGCCTGGCTAGCTGCTGTCTTAGGTCTGGTTGGTTTATATTGGAACTAAAAGGTGGTTTCGGAGGGGCTACTTTTATGTTTCCTCTTTTCAAGTTGGATTAGTGTTTACTGTTTTATTTTCCTTTATGACAACAAATTGGATTTAATGGAGTTCGAAGAACCATCGGAGTTGCATGTTATGTGTCACTCAAAGTAGAGTTTGGTGGAGATCCCTATATTATATTGTGAAAAATGAGCTATTGGATAAAATTATATGCTGAATATTAATTCTACAATTTGAAATTCTATTCTTCTTTTCAATCTGCTTCTATTTAAAGAACACTTTATCCAAGTGCACCCGTTTGTTTTCTTTTTTTCCTTTGTCTTTTCTTGTTAATTATTTTTGGGGGGAGGGTTGGTATTTTCTGTGTTATATTATTGTTATTTTAACATCCATTCTTTTGGGAAACTGGAATCATGCTAGTTACACGCTCTGGATTTTAATATTCTGGATTCTGTTTTAGCCTTTGAACCATAATTCATTGCTGGATTTTTCTTTTTCTTTAATTAGAGTGTGTTTACATATCTGCCTTCCTTGGAACATGAATTATTTATATATCTAAGAATTGTTCACCTTATACAAATGGTAATTGATATTTCTAGTAACTACCTCATTTCATTTCCTTGAGAACACTTGCTACACTTCTTTTCAGGATGCAAAGCCCTTGAATTCTTGGAAGGAGAAACTCTTGACAAATGCATTTCTTTGCAAGGCAGGTTCAAATGAGTTACTCTCAATTTCTTTGCAAAGCTCTGAATATCTAGGCAATGCAAAATCTCTTAATTCAATGCACTTTCATTTTCCTCAAGTTTGACAGTTGCAATAATGCTATATGAAATTACTACTTTTCATTGAAGTGACATTTTATTCCTTTCTGTTAGATAGTTTCTGTTTTGCTTGTTCTTACCCTTCATTCATCTCCCTTAGCTTCTTTCTTCATCGAATGTTGGAAAGCCCCTAAGGATACAGTATGATCAAGAAGACCCCAATTCTGTCTTCATCTGGTTGGAGAGATGGACATCCACTCATTTCTGGAAGCCGGCTGCACAGCTGAAAGAGGCTACTGATTCAAAATCTCAGACAAGAAGGTGCAGTTATCCTATGGAAACCGAATCAGGCCGATCAAGGCGCACTATTCGTAGGAATTCAGCCATGAATGTTGACTCTGCCCCAAATAATGTCACATCTGAACCTGAAAAAACAAGACGCAACCTGAGAAAATTCTCTGGCTCTCCTGCTGACTCAGCACAGGAACATTCACTGACTGAACTTGAAAAGGTCAAGCGCAATCTGAGAAAGATTTCTAATGCCATCACAGAGGCTTCTGATCATCTAGAGATTGAAACTGAGAAACCAATTTGGAATGTGAGGAAGGCATCAAGCTCCCCTTCTGATGTTCCTGACCAAGGTCTTGAAGATTCTACTGAGAAGATAGATAAAGATGTTTTTCGGCTCCTGAGACCAAGCCTGACATGGAAACTGGTTTGATATCTGCAGTAGAAGAGGGTCCTGTTGATACATTGGTTGATGAGTATTCTGCAACTGAATCGCATCAATTGCAGAGCATTGACGATGAAGACAGGGCCTTGGTGGTGAATGGGGAGTTAAGCTCCAAGGAAGAACAACCTTACCTTGAGAGCCAGAAAACCAGCAAGAGAAGGTCTTCCTTCTCAGCAAAATTGGAATATGCCGAAAATGGTTTACAGAACACTCCAGTCTTACCAAGCTATATGGCAACAACTGAATCTGCAAAGGCAAAACTACGGGGACAGATTTCACCAAGGTTTGTCTCCGATTCAGTTGGCAAAAATGGCATCACTCGGCGTCATTCTCTGCCATCTTCTACCAATGGCAAGTTGAACTCACACTCACCACAGACGCAGACCATAGTTCCAGCTAATGGCAAGAGGGGCAATAGAAGTCTCTTTTCATCTAGAGATGGTAATGGTATCAACTTAAAACATTCTTTTTTTAAGGTTAATCTGTCATTGCTTAGGATTTTTCTTGCTTTTTGGTTTTTTTGATTTTTGATTTGTTGTTTCATCTGTTGGTGTTTCAATACATATTCCAGAAATTAGAAGCCCTTTGTCTTATGTGTCAATTATAAATCTGACTTCCAGTCTTTTTCAGCAAGCCACTTTTGCAGAATTTTTATTTTTCATAAAATCACAGCTGGATATATATTTAAATGCCCCTTATAAAATATAGTTCTGCATCAATAAATATTATAAATGTGTTTTGGAAATGAGTTACATGATAGTACTAGACATATTCAATTAGTACCACGTACCATGATATGCATATTTAAATCTTACATGGACTCAAGTTTGTGTGTTGGAAGTGGGCGTCTCTAAGCATAGGATATTTTTAATATATAGAATTTCTTGTATTGCCTTGTCTGGATGTGATACCAATCTCCATGTTACAACTTTTTTGCGGTTTTTCTTACCTGTACTTTGTTGATGACTGCAGAAAGGGCCATTCAAGTGGGATGGAGACGGTAATGGGAGAATGAGAATTAAGTTATAGCTTTGGATGAGAAGTAAATGTTTGAGATATGTCTACAATTATTATTTTTATTATTTTTATTATTTGTGGTGTAAAGTTCTGCTGTTTTCCCCAACTAGTTTGATGTATCACTGGAGTATGGTGTGTTTGATCCCGTTTTACTGTTGGGTTCGTGCGTGTTATGTATAGCTAAAACCCGTTGGGTTCGGTTTGGATTTCTTTGAGCCTACTGGTTCTGCTCTTACTACATCTCTTCTGTGATAGGACCGCCAATGGAAAACATTTTACTTGAATGCTTTCTCATTTTTAGACTCTCGACCTTGCTATTGATGGGGTTTTGATCTAACGGCTTGCCCCAACACTGCCATTTGTTCAGGCAATGACTTGGATCCACATCTCACACGGTGTCATTTTTGCTTGGTTTGAGGTCGAGATTGGGTTCCCTTGAATGCGATATTTGTACAGCAGAGAGTCTGTTATCTTTGTTTTCCATGTTCGAATTTGGGTTCTTGAATAATTTTCAGGGGGCGTTGCGGTGACATGCATCTCTTGATGGAGCTGGGACGTGCATCGTCAAGCCCGTCGGTTGCGAGCCCCTCCCTCTATGGCCCCTCACTCTTAGTGCTCGTCGAATCATGGGGCCCGCAGCAGCCCCTCCACCGACGACAGGCTCCGTCCTTGCTAGGCACAGGAAGGAAGGAAAGTTTCAAGAGTCTTTCTCCTCTTCAACTAAACAGGCAACAGAGAGTTTATTAGAGGTATTCAAAACTTTTAAAGCACACACGATGGTCTTGTTAGTCTTTGCCGACGTTTGGTTCACGTTTGATTGTCGGTTTTGTTAGCGTGGTGGTTTTTTTTTTTTTCGTTCTTTTTTTCTTTGATGAGTTTTTTTTTTATTTTCTTTGCCCTTAAAATTGTTGATCTAATGGGATAGGTTAATACGATGGAAGATAAAAACTTTTTAAATAGTGAAACATCGAAACTACTAGAATATTAAATAATTTATCATCCCTCCACAAGCGCACGTGCATATACATATTCATATGTTATACTGCTATTATATGTATATATACTACATATTATATTTATATTATAATATACAAATTGTATAACTATAATAGATATATATATATATATATATATATATATATATATAATTGGATTTCAATTTATATGGATTAAAAGGTCATTTCATCTTTCTTTTTTCTTGTTCATCTTTGTGATCTCAAGATTCATGTGATATAAAGCATGATTGAATTTGAATTTGACTTTGACTATACATGAGTATAGCCCATTTATATTTATTATATTATATCAATATTTTTATTAAAAAATATTAATATAATATATATAACGTAGACATTTTGATGCTCATGTTAGAAAAGTGTTCTTTTAACAATTTACGGTAAGGATAAAGATAGAGTCGTTAAACTAATATGATAGAAATAATTAAAAAAATATAATTATTTATAATTTGAATGCCGACTTGATCGTAAATAAAGCAGAAAAAGAAGCATAGATTCATGTAGTCGACCTATGTAGTTGAAAAAAAGCTTATATGAGTTGAATTGAGTTAGATATTGATATTTTTTTTTTTATATTAATTTTTATTTTAATAGTTACATGTCATATTTCATGTTCATTCAGTAATCCAATCAAATGTAATTAACATGAAAACTTTTATATTTTTAGAATTTATATTAGTAAAAGTTACTCATGCAATAATTATCCTTTTTTTTGTTACAAACGGACGATCACACTAGTCTAGTGTGAGTCAAGCCCGATATATCTGAGTACAAAATTTGAAGTAAACCATAGGACATAAATCACCCAGTTTCAGTACCAAGGACCAGAATAATGAGCCACTCGGGCAGCTATCCAATCAGCCGCTGAGTTAGCTTCTTGGTAGATATGTCGGACCTGGACACCAAAAGCCTGATGGAGCATAAAGCTAATGTCACATAAGGCATAGGGTCGCCCATTTCCTGTCGGAGTCAGCGCACCACTGTAGTAGAATCCCCCTCAATAATAAAACGGCGAATACCCAGACTACGGATAGCATAAGATATACCAGTCCATGCCACATATAACTCAGCAAGCGGAACTGATAGGTCAAGAGAGCCAAAATCACCAACCGCAATCATCGACCCACTCGAGTCACGGATCACAAAAGCTGACCCAGCCACACGACTTTAACACTGCCATCAAAGTTGATTTTGACATATCCCAGTGGAGGGGGTTCCAGGAGACGAAGATCGTACGACGGTGCGCTGCTAGGGCAGCAGGGGAATCCCAAATGCTAGGTCTGTCAGCATCAAGGCGTGGCTGGTGGAGCAAGTACTCAACATAGAGTGACAAAGCAGTCCTGAGAATCTTATGAGGAGGGTCACTTATGTCAGAAAAAATCTTCTATTCGAGACAGCTAGACCTGATAAGCTATATAAGCAGTCGAAGAGCTTAACCGACGTATACCTCTCGCATGTCCTGCCTGATCATCCTCAGAAAAGAAGTACGACAAGGGCCATTACTATCATTCCAATGATGATAACCAGCTATCTGTCAGATCGGTCTGAGTCTATCACAGGTGAAAATAGCATGATCAGTAGTCTCTTCTTCAGCCCGCAAAAAGGGCACATAGGCTGGATTGCCATACCCCTACCCGAGAGAAGTGAACAAGTAGGGAGGCAGTCCAGGCCAGCTTCCAAATGAACAGCCACACCCTATGGCGAGCGGGAAGCTTCCAAATCCAGGAGGCTTCCAGCTTTTGCCTAGACTGTGGCCTATACTCCTGAATAAGATCCCCAATTGGAGCACGAGTCGTATAGGATCTCCTCCAAAGTTGAAGTTCGAAGCACAATCCAATGTGAGAGGGATGGAAAGAATACGCTGAGAAAGCTTCAGCCCGAAGAGAGAGGTGACACGGGAGGTATGCCATCCAGTGTGATCCTGAGCAATTAAGTCAGTGACTCTCATACCACTAGCCAGGTCAATGCTCACGAAGGTAGGCCATCGGGATAGTGGAAGATCAGCCATCCACATATCCCTAATCACATCAACAGAAGCACCATCACCAATCATCCATGAGACACAAGAAAGCATAGCCGGTGCATGACAACACACCTCTTTCCAAAAAAAGAGTAGGCACGAGTAGGCTGGGGAGGTGTGTAAGTTGTCCACTCACCATACTTAGCACGCATGAACGAGCTCCACAAGCAGTCTGGATCAACAAAAATCTCGTTGCGTGCCGAGCAGTCAATGCCTCTCTTCTCACAGTGAGGGACTGGATCCCAAGCCCTCCCTCCGAAATCGGCATACAAACGACATCCCAGGCCACCAGATGGATCCCATGACCATCCTGCGTCGATCCCCAAAGGAAGTCTCTAAACCATCTCTTCATCCGCTTCAAGCAAGTCACCGGAATGGTTGCATTAGATAGGATATTAAGGGGAAGAGAAGTAAGCATAGAGCGAATGAGGGTAAGCCTGGCCATCATAGATAACCCAGTGACCTGCCATCCATCCAAACGATCACGGACATGGCGCTCAAGCTGAAGGAAGTCAGAACACCGCAGTCGTCTCCCTGTAATAGAAATGCCCAGCCAGATAGGAAAGCCTATCAGCCTGAGCTGAGATCACCAAAATTTGCTTGATGGTCTACCTCAAAGAAGAGTTGGTCTTCGGACTGAAACAAATCATGGATTTGTCAAGATTCACTTTCTGTCCAGAAGCCCTACAGTAAGACTGAATCACTGAAGCAAAAGCAGTAGCATTACTAATAGTGGCCCTCCCCAGTAAGATACAGTCATCAGCAAATAGCAGGTGAGATAATGAAGGCCCTTGGGGACCCATCCTGTAGGGAACAATAGCAGAGACCTGTTGAGCCTGATGAAGAGCCCTAGAAAGAGCATCTGCTGACAGGATGAAGAGGAAAGGAGAGAGGGGATAGCCCTGCCTGAGACCAACTGCAGAATGGAAGTAGTCGTCTGGCCCCCATTAATTATGATAGAGAAAGCCGGCGCTGAATGCAGGTCCTGATCCAGTCAATAAAAGGCTCAGCAAACTCAAACTCCTGAAGAGCCCTGAAAAGGAATTCCCAACTCACTCTATCATAAGCTCTTTCCATATCCATCTTAATAGCCATCAAACAGTGACGAGTAGGAGCTCTATGGAGGTCATGCATTACCTCTTGAGCTAAGAGGATATTGTCCGAAATGCACCGTCCTCTGAGAAAAACCCCCTACTCAGGAGAAATAATACGAGGAATAACCGCTCTCAGCCGAGAAATTAGGAGGCGAGCGCAAATCTTATATAGGGTGGTGCAGAGAGTGATAGGGTGGAAGTGTGAGGCTTGGAAGCGTCAGACCGTTTCGGCACCAGGGCTATAAGAGTCCGATTCCAATCAGGGGGGAGAGAGTTGGCCTGAAAGACAAGCTGGATAGCCTGCATAACATCCTGTCTCACAATAGCCCAATAGTAACGAAAGAAGAAGGGGGGAACCCATCAGGACCCGGGGCCTTATCAGGGCCAAGGTTCCATAAAGCCTCCCGAATCTCCTCAGAAGAAACTGGCCTAGTAAGACAGCCGTTCTCAGCCTCAGTGACTTTAGAGGGGGTAGGAACAGAACACACAGGGAGCTCGGCCCCCGAGATCTCAGTCCATCGAGAGCGAAAGAACTGAACAAGCTGGTCCCTAATGACCTCAATGTTGTCCTGGATAGGACCCTCCTCATCAACAAGTCATCGAATCCGATTCGCCGCATGACGCTTTAATGTAGCCTAATAAAAAAATCTAGTGTTATGATCACCCTCCTTGATCCACTGAATATGGGACCTCTGCTCTAGAAGATCTTCCTAACTGGAGTGTGCCAGATTTGAGAAATTAAGGACCGGGCTGCAGAATAAGAAGTCCAAAATTTCTCAAATTTAAACTGATACATTCTCTGAATAGCTGTATCAGTAGTTATTAAGATTGGGCAATGATCAGAGGCGATCCTGGAAAGATGTGTGACAATGGTAGAAGGAAAGGACTGAATCCAATTGGCCATGGCTAAGACCCTGTCCAACCATTCCGACACTCTAGCAGAGCCATGACAGTTATTGCACCAGGTAAATTGGGCACCCTAGAATCCCAGATCCAGTAGATTAGTAGAGGCTATGAAAGTCTGAAACTCAAAAATGATTCATCCCTTTTTTTAATCCCATACCGAACGCATTAGAGTGGAAAGGAGTTCTAACGCCACCCGCTTATCGTAAACTAGGCTGATTCACTCCTGAGGAAAAATTACGATAGAGTATTCCTGCGATAAAATTTGGAATGCAATGACATAGTCAAATCATACTCTTTCACAATCTATTAAGTTCTATAATTACTTTTGATCAAAACGAAAATCCTTGCTTTTTTTTTTTTGTTCTGTCATTAAATGATAAATCATAGCAGATTTTAAAACTATAGAAGATGTAACTGATGGAATAGAGTCCAAAAACCTGGCCTCACCAAAGAGTCGGAACTAGGTGATCCAAAAGTGATTGACGAATGGTCCAGCATAAGCTTTGACTAGGTGGCCCAACATAAGCTTATCCGATTGGAAAAGTCTTTGTACACCGCCTCCGGTGCAGCAAGTCCTATGTGGACTGCACCGCCTCTCCTGATTGGTCCACGTGCATCCTACGTGGCTGATGTTGCGGAACGGTATGGCTATGCTACGATGTTACGTTCTGATCGTGACGGCCATTAAAAGCGCTTCGCCTTTATTTTAAAATTACTGTGCAGACGAAAATGCCCTTTCTCTTTAGCCTACTTCTACTGCCATTTTTTCTTGGATTACATCTGTGCAAGAAAAACTCTTTCTTCTCCCTCGCTCTGGGCTTTCGGATGCAAGGAATCATTCCAATTTTCTTATGCAAGATCCTGAGCCCTCTATCTGAGAGTCCGATCGGAAGAAAATATTTTAGCTTCGAGGCTAGAATACGTAGCTACTAAAGTCTTTGTACAAAACTTCTGGAGAAAATGTCATCCGCAGCAGGAAGTAAAAAGTCCTTGTTCCCACTTCTTTGTAAAGCTCCTTTATTACACCAAATATTTTTATCGTTAGAGGAAGTTAATGCTTTAGGAAACCGTTTAATGCGCAGGTAACTTCCTTAGAACTAGAGTGTCGTCGGAGTGTCTCGGCCTATATTACCCATTATTTCCTGTCCATATAGCTCTAGTGTCCTCACTTTACAACTCTGGAGAGAACGACCGCGACACTACACAAGGAATTCGGCCGAAAATCCTTTGCGACACCCCAATTGAAACCTTACGACACCCTAGCGACAATGCTACGACACCCGTGCTTATAACTGATCATGGAGAGAAGCCCCGTGACACCCCATGATGAATTCAGCCGAAAATCCTTTGCGACACCCTAGCGATAATGCTACGATCCCAGGAGCAATTTGGCTGATAATCATTCATGATACCCAAGTTGAAACTTTACGACACCCTAGCACCAATGCTATGACACCCGTGCTTATAACTGACCATGGAGAGAAGCCCTGCGACAACCCAGGAGGAATTTGGTCGAAAATCTTTCGCGACACCCCAGTTGAAACCTTACGACACCCTAGCGACAATGCTACGACCCCAGGAGCAATTCGGCCGAAAATCCTTGGCGACACCCAAGTTGAAACTTTACGACACCATAGCACCAATGCTACGACACCCGTTCTTATAACTGACCATGAAGAGAAGCTCCATGACACCCCATGAGGAAATTCAGCCAAAATCATTCGCGACACCCCAGTTTAAACCTTACGACACCCTAGCACCAATGCTACGACACCCGTGCTGGGGTTTCGTAACAGCCTAATTCGGGGATGTCGTCGGTCCCCGCATGGGTGTCGTCGCCTTAAAGCTAGGGTGTCGTCGGATGAGAGCTTGTGGTGTCGGTAATAGCCTAAGTCAGGGATGTCATCGGTCCCCGCCTTAACAGTCCCCGCACCGGTTTCGTCGCGCTAAAGCTAGGGTATCGTTGGATGAGAGTTGGGGTATCGTAACAGCCTAAGTTAGTGATGTCGTAGGTCCCCGCCTTAACAAGCCCCTGCGCGGGTATCATCGCCTTAAAGCTAGGATGTCGTCAGTTGAGAGCTGGGGTGTCGTAAGTTATTTCATGGGTTTCGTACATGAAATAGTACTCTAGTTACAAACCTAAAACATCCGTTCATGCGTAGGTGAAAAGCTTTACGACATCGCAGGAGAAAATCCATCATAATCGTAATAAAGCTACGATAACCCAAAATTACTATTAAAACACAGTAGCATCGAAGCAGTCGCAATTTCATCTAAAATATTATTAGTCATTGCAAAATTTCATTACAATTTCAATGGAAACGCTTTTTGGCGTTTCCAAATGGACTTCCACGGTCTCCTCCCTTTCTCTTCATCTTACTTGTAGTCTCAAAATTCTGTTTTGGAGATCCACCAGAGTCTTTCTTCAACGATCCCTTAGCATTTTCCTTTTCCACATCTTCGTCATCGCCATCGAGCCAAAGTTTCATGCTAAAGGCGATAGCCAGCTCATCTACCTCCGATGTCGACATGGGCGAAGCTTTCTTAAACCTTCTTAAACTACCTCCGATGTCGTCTACCCTTCCTGTGGTTGCAGGCAATACTCATCCTTTCCCCTTTTATAGCCGTCGAGTTGGGGGATGGGGGACAGAAACCATTACTGAAGATGTTGACCCAATTGAGATTTTGATGATTAACAAAACTATTTGAGTATAACATTTGATGTTACTAATGATTTTGATTAAGTCTTTCAGTTTATAAGTCTATTTAATGATCAAAATCATGAAGGAAAATCAAGTTCTGGTTTGAATCTAATGTCAAGGTAAGACTGCAGACATTAGAGTCGACACATGGAATTGCAGAGCCGACTCCGCAAAACGGCACGGACTTAGAGTCGACTCCGGGACTGTGAGAGCCGACTCTATCAGAAACAACAGAACATTGGATTTTCAGGCCACGACTTAGAGTCGACTCCCGGACTGCTAGAGTCGACTCCAGAAGAATTTTGTGTCGACCTCAGAAAAGTCAGAGATGACTCCAGATCGAGCGGATTAAATTATTTCGAGTTAGAGCCGACTCCAGAAAAGCCAGAGCCGACTCCAGAATGTCAGACACGGCTCCAGAACTGTCAGAACGACTCTAAACTTTAACTTTATCAATTTTAATCCCAACGGCTATTGTTATTTATGGATCTAATCCTTTTTCACTTGCTTCTAACGGATAGTTTTGCACTATTTGTGGATTAATCGAATCTATAAGAAGAGGGGTGATTGCATCCCAAAAAAAAGAAGAAGAAAAATCAAGAAAGAGGCAAAAAGAAAAGAATAGAGAAAATCCTTGAGATCTATCAGAAAAGAAAAGAGGGAAAACCTGTAAGGAAAGATCATACTCATTCCCCAAGAAAAAGAGATTCCAAGCCTTTGCTGTTCTACTTAGAAGAAATCTCAAAAGAAGGGAGAAGCCCTAGTTTTTCAATCTTCTGAACCTCAAGAGCATATCCAAAGGAAGATCCATTCAAAGGAAGAGAAGGAAGAAGCCACCAAGATCTTCGAATCAGGCTTTGGTTCCTAATCTCTATTTATTGTTTCATTATTGTATATTTGCTCATTGAAGGAGCAGTTTGCTTTTGTAAACTCATTATATTGTTTGCTGGGTCAATCTGGTGATTGATTCAGTTGAGGCAGTTAGCCTTGTGCAAGCATTTGCTTGTGGTTTTAGGTTTTGTGCTGGTGAGCCTTGAAAATCAGCTGGGTTCGTTGTGCGCCCGGGAAAACAACAAGTTTGAGTTGTGAGCTTGCAAAACAACTCTGCTGTAATCAGTTTGATTATAGTGTGGACCCAAGAGGTACTTGGGAGTGGACGTAGGTGTAGGTACACCGAACCACTATAAAATCTATTGTTTGCCGTGTTTGTCTCTTTATCTTCAACTCTTCACTTATAGTTGCTTAGTTTTAAATCTGTGAATCTAAGTTTTTATTTCCACTTGGGGGTTATATAAATCAAAAGAGTTTAATTTTTGAAAAACCCAATTCACCCCCCTCTTTGGTTGCTATCTGGACCAACAGAAGAGTGTCGGAAAACCAAATCTCGTCGAACTCAGTGTTTCAATCCCCGATTCGGAACAAGTATTGGCCATGCTAGCATCTTCGTTATAGTAAATCGGAGTGTCTCTCCTCGCATGACGGAGTGAGCACTTTCCAATTATTCAATCGGCCACTTGGTGCCCTTGGTTTAAATGCACGCTGAACGGATAAGCTTTACGACATCCCAAGAGGAAACATGTCGGAAGTGTTGCGACACCCAAGTTATGTTCACCCAAAAAAAGATTTACGACGCCGCAGTTGAAACCTTACGACACCCATGCGACAACGCTACGACACCCGTGCTTACAACTGACCATTGAGAGAAGCCCCGCGACACTCTAGCTTGAATTCTACCAAAAATCCTTTGCGACATCCCAGTTTACACCTTACGACACCCTAGCACCAATGCTACGACACCCGTGCTGGGTTTCGTAATAGCCTAACAGTCCTCGCCTTAATAGTCCCCACACGGATGTCGTCGTCTTAAAGCTAGGGTGTCGTCGGATGAGAGTTGGGGTTTCATAACATAACTCAACTCAGGGATGTCGTCGGTCCCCACCTTAATAGTCCCCGCATGGGTGCATCGCGCTAAAGCTAGGGTATCGTCAGATGAGAGCTGGGTGTCGAAATAGCCTAAGTCAGGGATGTCGTAGGTCCTCGCCTTAACAGTCCCCACACGGATGTCGTCGCCTTAAAGCTCGGGTGTCATTAGATGAGAGCTGGGGTATCATAACAACCTAAGTCGGGGATGTCGTCGATCCCCGCCTTAACACTTCCCACACGGGTGTCATCGCGCTAAAGCTAGAGTATCGTCGAATGAGAGATGGGGTATCGTAACAGCCAAGTCAGGGATGTCGTCGCCTTAAAGCTAGGGTATCGTTGGATGAGAGCTGGGGTTTCGTAACATAACTCAACTCAGGGATGTCGTCGGTCCCCGCCTTAACAGTCCCCGCACGGGTGTCATCGCGCTAAAGCTAGGGTATCATCGGATGAGAGCTGGGTGCTGTAATAGCCTAAGTCAGGGATGTCGTAGGTCCCTGCCTTAATAGTCCTCGCATGGATGTTGTCGCCTTAAAGCTAGGGTGTCGTCGGATGAGAGCTGGGGTGTCGTAACAGCCTAAGTCGAGGATGTCGTCGGTCTCCGCCTTAACACTCCCCGCAAGGGTGTCGTCGCACTAAATCTAGGGTGTCGTCGGATGAGAGCTGGGGTTTCGTAACATAACTCAACTCAGGGATGTTGTCGGTCCCCGCCTTAATAGTCCCCATATAGGTATCATCGCGCTAAAGCTAGGGTGTCATCGGATGAGAGCAGGGGTGTCGTAACAGCCTAAGTCGGGGATGTCATCGGTCCCCGCCTTAACACTCCCCGCAAGGGTGTCGTTGCGCTAAAGCTAGGTGTCGTCGGATGAGAGCTGGGGTTTCGTAACATAACTCAACTCAGGGATGTCGTCGGTCCCCGCCTTAACAGTTCCCGCACAGGTGTCGTCGCGTTAAAGCTAGGGTGTCATCGGATGAGAGCTGGGTGTCGTAACAGCCTAAGTCAGGGATTTCGTAGGTTCCCACCTTAACAGTCCCCGCACGGATGTCATCGCCTTAAAGCTAGGGTGTCATCGAATTAGAGCTGGGGTGTCGTAACAGCCTAAGTCGGGGATGTCATCGGTCCCCGCCTTAACAGTCCCCACACGGGTGTCGTCGCACTAAAGCTAGGGTGTCATCGAATGAGAGCTGGGTGTCGTAGCAGCCTAAGTCAGGGATGTCATAGGTCCCCGCCTTAACAGTCCTCGCACGGATGTCGTCGCCTTAAAGCTAGGGTGTCGTCAGATGAGAGCTAGGGTGTCGTAACAGCCTAAGTCGGGGATGTCGTCAGTCCCCGCCTTAACACTCCCCGCACGGGTCCCATCGTGCTAAAGCTAGGGTGTCGTCGGATGAGAGCTGGGTGTCGTAACAGCTTAAGTCAGGGATGTCATAGGTCCCCGCCTTAACAGTCCCCGCACGGATGTCATCGCCTTAAAGCTAGGGTATCATCGATGAGAGCTGCAGTTTCGTAACAGCCTAATTCGGGGATATCGTCGGTCCCCGCCTTAACACTCCCCGCACGGGTGTCGTCGCCTTAAAGCTAGGGTATTGTCGGATAAGAGGTGGGGTGTCGTAAGTTATTTCATGTGGTTTCCTTCGCGACACCCCAGTTGAAATGTTACGACACCCTTGGTATAATCTTATGACACCACTATGATAAATTTGAATTAGGCGGGAATTTTGATGTCACCCTATTTGTAATTCGATGACACCCTAGTAACTCAGCTATGCCATCTTTTCGAGAAAAGTTACATAACGTGGTCGGTTCCTACAGGTTTGCGTATCAGCGATATGATCGTGACACTCCTGGTGTCCTTTCATATTTCTCTGAGGTCAGCATAAAAAAATTTCTAAACCCTAGAGGTCCTTTATTTGTTGCTCGAGAAGCCACCGGTGTTCTAAATTTCTTCCACAGTTCTTTCTTCCATCTACTTCATTCATGGAGATGAGTGCTTTCGTTTGTGGACGAAGACTGCGAACAAAGAAGAACCAGAAGGAGAAAATGGCGGAACAAAGCAAGGACATCGTTCTTCATTCGAATGAAGATGCGTCTCCTTCAGGTATGTTTATCCCTTTGTTAAGATATTATGACATCCTCTCTTAAAATGTCATGACACCCTAGTTCATACATAATGGCACCCAGCTAACTAGTATGTTTATCCCCTATTTTAGATGACATGAAAATTATTACAGTCCCCCGAGTGAAGGCTTCCAAGTTGTTTAAGAATAGTTGCAGGCTGGCCGTATAAGTTCAGAAGGTTTGGAAGATGGGGTTTACTAGACAGCATACAAAACTTATTCGAAGGACCCAATTTGGTACCTTCGTCGACATGCAGACGTTCACAGTCGATGGGTGACTACTAGTAGACATCATAAGATGTCATAGTGGAGGCGACGAGTTCATTTTCTGTGGCAAGCCGGTTCTATTCAGTGCCAATGAAGTCGCACTTATTCTGGGTCTTCCAGCTCATGGGAAGAAGATCGACACGTCCAGCCAGCTGTTCAATGGAAGGTTGTTTAGATGATTTAGCTAGGGTTTAGATCTTCGTCAAGAAGGTTTGGAGAAGTTAATTTTTTGACTCCGATCATCTAAGGTACAAGAAGATGTCGAGGACACCGTCAGACTTTGGATCGCCTACATGTTTGCCATGTTTTTTGCTCCAAAATCTAATCAGAGATGTCCACGGTATCTCATCCAACACTTGGATGACTTAAGTCAACTGGATAGGATCGACTGGGCTTTGACATTCAAGGAGTTGATTGTTCTGACTCTCCCAGAAGTAGCTGCTTGCTTGCGTTTCGAGGAGCCGGTCCACTTAAAGAGAGCACAAAGGTTAGGAGGCAGCCTACCCTATTCGGATGCTCGGCAACGCTGGTGGTAAGGATTATTGAGATTCAAAAATAGTGTCCTTAGTATAATTTTTTTGTTAATATTACATTTTTTTATATCCAAAAATTATCATGTCCAGGCGTGGTTCCTCGAGCATACATCAATGAGAGCACCAGCATATCCCGATAAACTACCCCGGCTGTTGAAGTGGTATGACAACCAAATGAAGATCCAGTCGGTTCGGGTTGCCAATATGCAGCCTCATGACTTGGTAAGCTAATACATTGCTTCATTGCTCTGACAATACGTTTTCACTTAATGTGTTAATATTTTCACTTAATATTAATTTGTTTATCATCTTGCTTTGCAGTTGGAAGGAGCTACTGTACCACTGTCGAAGGAGCGCTGGCTTCTCAGTCAATAGACAGTAGCATCGCCTGAACTAACAGAGTGCTGTGAAAGCTGTGCCGAGTTGAGGATTGAATTGGCCTGCGTTAAGGATCAACTCGACGATGTCAGGCACATGCTGTCCATTGTTAAGAGCCTCCTCAGTTCACTGCTCAGAAAGGAAAGCAATGCAATAAATGAGAAGGACAAGGAAGACGGGAAGACAGAGGAGGGGCATTCCCTGGAGTGTCTTCTCGAGCCTGTTAAAGGAAATATTGAGGAGAATAAGATGGAGGAGGAGAATAAGATGGAGGACCAAGAGGAGAAGGGATTGGAGGGGGAATCCTTGGACGATAAAACAGAGCATGGGATTGAAAATAAAGAGGAGGAGAAGAGCGGAGAGGGACAATCTACGGAGGTCCAAGAGGAGTCCAAATCTGATAATAAACTTGGCACCCCTGCTCCAAAGGGTAATGATGTTGACATATAAATCGTTGGAATGCCTTCTCTTGTTAAGAGGGTGAAAAAAGAGCCGAGGAAGCGAAAGGCATCCAAGGTCAAAGGAGAATCTTATGAGACAATCCGTCATAGAAAGTCATCAATGACAGTGGGCACATCAAAGCCCAACACAACGGTCAAAGATGACCAAATTATTATAATTTTTTTTGAGCGAACGACTAACCGACGAGATCGTGTACACCAATAAGTTAGGTGGCATTGTAACAAGAAAAGTCTTTGGGATCTCATTAACAATGATATGATAATAGATGATGTAAGTATCTCAAGAAACCTTTTCTAGTTGTTGATTTTAGAATTATATTAATCGGTTTACATTCCAATGGCAGATAATTGATGCCGGCAAGGAGTTTTTGATGTGCAACTGGACAGAGCATCAGGACTGATACCATAAGTGCATCTTTGCATCAGTTTTCGTAGCCGCTTTGTGTCTAACTTCTCCATTAACTCCTCATGAACTCGCTGCAACATCAGGGGCGTCGATATTTGACAATGTATCCGATGAAGATAAGGCCCAATTCTGGTTTCTATTCACCATAATAAACTCTGATAACTCGCACTGGAATCTTGTTACTGTCGACATGCAAAGAAGGGTGTTCATGCACCTGAATTCATTAAAGCGCAAAGCCAGGTACAAGGCCAATGTGAAGAAATGACATACAATTCTTGGCCATATATTCCATATCTACTGCGATAAGTAGGAGGTAATAACTTGGCCGATGGAAGAGATTTCGGATTGCCCAAGTCAACCGGTCGGATCGCTGATTGTGGCCTATACTGTCTGAGATACATGAAATGTCTTGCTCGATGGGACAATCCTGATATGAAGATGGATTTCACGGAGGAGGAAGTAAGAGAATACTGGCGACAATTAGCTGCGACGATATTGAGAGAGGGCCTCAACCAAAAGATCAACGACCTTGTCGCAAACTGTTCTTAATTTTTTCATTCTTCTTTCATTAAAAATTTAATGTAATTTATTCATATTGACACTATTTCATATTTAATGCAAATGCAAATATTTTATATTGAGAACAGGGGTGTCCTCGATTTATTCATCTTTATGCCTTTTCTACTTCACAATTTCTTAAGTTTTCATATATGATGTCGTAAATTGAAAACTAGAATGTCGTAAATTGAGAACAGGGGTGTCGTAGGATTTTGCCTTTCGGGTATCGTCGAGCTAAAGCTAGGGTGTCATTAGCCCAGAGTTGGGGGGTCGTCGCGCTAAAAGCATTGCTGTCCTTTCATGAGAACGGAGGGGTGTCATAGGATTTTGCCTTTCGGGTGTCGTCGAGCTAAAGCTAGGGTGTCGTTAGCCCAGAGCTGGGGGGTCGTCACGCTAAAAGCATTGCTGTCCTTTCGTGAGAACAGAGGGGTGTCATAGGATTTTGCCTTTCTGGTGTCATCGAACTAAAGCTATGATGTCGTTAGCCCAAAGCTGGGGGGTCATCGCGCTAAAAGCATTACTGTCCTTTCGTGAGAACAGAGGGGTGTCGTAGGATTTTGCCTTTCGGGGGTCGTCGAGCTAAAGCTAGGATGTCGTTAGCCCAGAGCTGCTGGGGCTCATCGTGCTAAAAAAATTGGTGTCCTTTCGTGAGAACAGAGGTGTCGTAGGATTTTGCCTTTCGGGTGTCGTCGAACTAAAGCTAGGATATCGTTAGCCCAAAGCTGGGGGGTCATCGCGCTAAAAGCATTGGTGTCCTTTCATGAGATATGGGATGTCGTAGGATTTTGCCTTTCGGGTGTCGTCAAGCTAAAGCTGGGGTATCGTTAGCCCAGAGCTGGGGGGTCGTCGCACTAAAAGCATTGATGTCCTTTCGTGAGAACAGGGGTATCATAGGATTTTACCTTTCGGGTGTCGTCGAGCTAAAGCTAGGGTGTCGTTAGCCCAGAGCTGGGGGTCGTCGCGCTAAAAGCATTGGTGTCCTTTCGTGAGAACAGGGGGGTGTCGTAGGATTTTGCCTTTCGGGTGTCGTCGAGCTAAAGCTAGGGTGTCGTTAGCTCAGAGCTGGGGGGTCATCGCGCTAAAAGCATTGGTGTCCTTTTGTGAGAATAGGAGGGTGTCATAGGATTTTGCCTTTCGGGTGTCGTCGAGCTAAAGCTAGGGTGTCATTAGCCCAGAGCTGGGGGGTCATCGCGCTAAAAGCATTTGTGTCCTTTCATGAGAACAAGGGTGTCGTAGGATTTTGCCTTTCGAGTGTCGTCGAGCTAAAGCTAGGGTGTCGTTAGCCCAGAGCTGGGGGGTCGTCGCGCTAAAATCATTGGCATCCTTTCGTGAGAACATGGGGGTGTCGTAGGATTTTGCCTTTCGGGTGTCGTCGAGCTAAAGCTAGGGTGTCGTTGGCCCAGAGCTGGGGGGTCGTTGCGCTAAAAGCATTGCTGTCCTTTCGTGAGAAAGGAGTGTCGTAGGATTTTGCCTTTCGGGTGTCATCGAGCTAAAGCTAGGGTGTCGTTAACCAAGAGCGGTGGTGTCCTCGCTCCCCCCATCTTAATAGTCCCCGTATGGGTGTCGTCGCTTTAAAGCGAGGGTGTCGTTAGACGAGAGGTGGGGTATCGTAACAATGCAAGCATATTCGTAAAATATCAAATCTTCTTGGCAGACAAGATGAGCACTTCATTTGGCTGAAAAAGACACCCTAGTTACAAAGCACTTCATTTGCGACCAAGATACCCTAGTTACAAAGTTACGACACCTGTGTTTTATATATGCTCATGTGTTAGTTGACTCAATACATAAGCATCAAACTCGTCCATCAAAGTTTCGGAAGGTGGTACAATTCTTTCCATATCCTCTCCGGTGTTAATTGACTGCATACAAGTCTTCCTGTTGCTTGAAGCAACTCTTATTTCATTTTGCATTGGTGGAGCGTCAACGGTTGCCTTGACCAGATTTTTCCTTGATCTTTTTGACTTCTTCTCGATTCCACTCTTTAATCTGTTCTCTCTTGGGTGACCTTTCGTCCTAATTTGCTGATGATCTTGAATTACAAGCTCTGTTCTTGGCTTAACTGCGCAGTTAGCATCCACGATAATTTTGAATATAGGTGTTAGACCATCCATCACTAAATTAAATGCATCTTCAGACACGGAGGCTATCTCTGCGAGCTTCATCATCCGATGACTCAGCAAACTATATCTACAATCAATAACATAATGTTATCGAAAATATATATTAAGACATTTCAAATAAAAAATTATCACTGCGTACCGTGATTTTCGTGTGCTTTTATCACAACCTTCAGTATTGCAGTCGAAATCGTCGAATTGGTATTTCATGTCCTTGCACCATCTCTTTAAGAAGTATTTATCTGGTAAACAAAATACATCGCTTTGATGAAGAACCAACAAGGCATGCCTACATAGGTAACCCTTAAACTGAAAGGATCGACACTGGCATTGGACATCCTCAATATTTCTATCGTATGACATGATATATTCTTTGATCATCTCCTTGCCGATTCCATCGACTTCAATCCTTCCATACGACTTTACAGAATATATACAACAGTCATCAGCTTCCTTAATCAATTTAGTATTTGATGCAGCCATTTCAAGGATCTCATTCTGAAATTTTTTAAAAATGCACCTTGTATACCTTCCTGCAACTTATCTCTCAAAAGGTGATGATGTCTTTAGGAAAGCAATCGTTTGCAATGTCCTATTATCTTCCTCATTTTCGGCCTCGTACCTTTTCTCCAAGGCATCTTCGTACTTACCTATGAACTCCGTTAGTATAGTCTTCAAATTTATAATCCCATCGAAGAAGTGATTTATAGCCTCGCTCCTTTGTGAAGATGGCATCCATGTACATAATTTTATCAAAAAAGAAGCATTGAACGTGAACATGAACCAGAGACAATGAAATACAAACTTACGAAGAATGTATCCTTTAGGTAAACTGGGACCCATTTATCCCGACATTCGTAAAGGACATTGAACCAATCTATAGCCTTACATTCTTTATATTTCTCCATAACATGTGCCCACCTTTCCTCGAATGATTGTATGGTCAATGATTCATATATCGCCTCATCGAAATCAACCATAAATTTAGGATTTGCTGTGCAAATGTGGCCAATCTTTTCAGGTATCTTCTTCAATATATGCCAAAGACAAAATCGATGTCGTGTGTTAGGAAAAACTTCTTTAACAGCAACCTCAATTAACTTATCTTGGTCAGTTATTATGGCAATAGGTGCTTGACCACCATTTCTATCCAGCCATGACTGAAAAACCCATTTATATGTCTCAGTACTCTCATCAGATAACAATGCGTAACCAAGCAAGGTGGATTGTCCATGATGGTTGACCCCAACGAATGGACAAAAATGCATTTGGTATCTATTTGTCAAGTAGGTTGAGTCAAAGCTTAGAACATCACCGAAGTATGTGCATACCAATCTTGACCTTGGATGAATCCAGAAGACAGACCTGAGATGACCATTATCATTGAGGTCTAAGGTATAGAAGAAATTAGGATTTCTGAGTTGCATTTCGGTGAAATGGATTATCATCGACTGAGCATCTCCTTCTTTCAGCTTAGACTGACGTTCGTGATAAATGAAATTACGAGCATCCTTCTCGGTGAAATCCAATTGTCTTATGCCCCCTTTTTTCTTGCTATGGTACAGTATATCTGAGTTGTCGGAACATTCACGGTATGTAAATTACTGATCTCTGCCTTCTCTGGTGTGCTGATCCTCCTATGCGACCATAGATAACCAGTTGATGTTATGGAAATCTCATGGTTATGTTCTAGAGAAACCTTAACCAATATCCACTTACCACTTGTAGCATTCAGTCTTGCTTTTATGGATGACATGCAATCAACTTTCTCAGTATCCCTATGATTCATGCTCTTCTTTATTATTTTAGATTTTCTTGCCTTCAACATGCCAGGTGCTTGAAGCAAAGTTGTTTATTGTTGTTGGCTTTGCTACACACTGTTGTGATTCCAAAACCAACTCTTTTTGTGTATCCATTGTAGAAAGTATACATCATATGCTAAATTAAATTTCATTCCAGTTTGAGGAACTATAGTATCAACCCTTGCTTTTGGAGAGATGGATGAAGGTGCACGGCCGGGAGTGTGCTCGATTTCTTTCCGATTTATAATTTTAGCATCGTTTGTGGAAATATAGGCATATAGTCATGAATAATAATATCCATAGATTTAGCTGTCAATATATCCTGACAAAGCATTAGGACACCAAGGTGAAAAAAATACGACACCTCACTTGAAGAAATACGACAACACAATTAGGCTGTTACGACATCTCAGCTCTCATCTGACGACACCCTAGCTTTAAGGCGATGACACCCGTGCCGGGACTGTTAAGGCGGGGACCGACAACATCGCCGACTTAGGCTGTTACGATACCCCAGCTCTCATCTGATGACATCCTAGCTTTAAGGCAACGACACCCATGCCGGGACTGTTAAGGCGGGGACCGACGACATCCCTGACTTAGGCTCTTACGACACCCCAGCTTTAGCGCAACGACACCCTAGCTTTAAGGCAACGACACCCGTGCGGGGACTGTTAAGGTGGGGACCGACAACATCCCCGACTTAGGCTCTTACGACACCCCAGCTTTAGAACGACGACACCCTAGCTTTAAGGCGACAACACCCGTGCGGGGACTGTTAAGGAGGGGACCGACGACATCTCCGGCTTAGGCTCTTATGACATCACAGCTTTAGCGCGACGATACCCTAGCTTTAAGGCGATGACACCCGTGCGGGGAATATTAAGGTGGGGACCGACGACATCCCCGACTTAGGCTGTTACGACACTCCAGCTCTCATCCGACGACACCCTAGCTTTAAGGCGACGACATCCGTGCGGGGACTGTTAAGGTTTAAACTGGGGTGTCGTTCCCCCCTCTTCTCCACTTGGCCCTCCGTAGAATGCTCCTTCCCCCTCTTCTCCTCTTCTTTATATCCATTCCCATGCTCTCTCCATGGTTAGTTATAAGCACGGGTGTGATGCCCCTCCCAATAGTCCCACATTGGGAAATTTGGAATTGGTTGAGTGGTTTATAACCGGTTAAGCAAGAAGGACAATGCACTAATTGGATCCCTTTTGGGCTGTGGTGGCCCAAGTTGGTGTGGACCTTGTTCGTCTTGCTTTCTTGTAACAAACGGGCCCGTGGACCCGGATCGTTACAATATGGTATCAGAGCCATGCACCAGTCAGAAGTGCAGGAGCTAAGTGTCACACAGGGCAAAGTGCTACATCCATGAGGGATGGGAGCCACCTCTTGAACCTGTGGGGGCCACCTCTAGAATCCTGCCTGCCTGGTGGTTGTGATCAATTGCCCCTGGCGATGAGGACGTCGCCTCTGTAAGGGGGGTAGATTGTGATGCCCCTCCCAATAGTCCCACATTAGGAAATTTAGAATTGGTTGAGTGGTTTATAACCGGTTAAGCAAGAAGGACAAGGCACCAATTAGATCCCTTTTTGGGCTGTGGTGGCCCAAGTTGGTGTGGACCTTGTTCGTCTTGCTTTCTTGTAACGAAACGGGCCCGTGGGCCCGGATCGTTACAACGGGTGTCATAGGCTTGTAACTACGGTGTCTTAACAGTAAATCTGGGGTGTCGTAGCTTTTATGTCGACATCCCGGAGCATGAATGTCGTAGGTTTGTAACTAGAGCTATATGGAAAGGAAATAACGGAGAATATAGGCCGCCGAAACACTCTGACATACCCAGTTCATAAGTTATACAATATGACATTCGTGCTACAAAACACTAAACTCTAAACAGTTATGACTCCCAGAATGTCATAACTATTTTGGTCTAAGGAAGTTACCTGCGCATTAAATGATTTCCTAAAGCATTAACTTCCTATAACGACAAAAAATAGTTGGTGTAATAAAGGAGCTTTATAAAGAAGTGGGAACAAGGACTTTTTACTTCCTGCTACGGATGACATTTTCTCCAGAAGTTTTTGTACAAAGACTTCAGTAGCTATGTATTCTAGCCTCAAAGCTGAAATATTTTCTTCCGACCAGACTCTCAGAGCGTGGGCTCAGGATCTTGCACAAGAAAAATTGGACTGATTCCTTGCATCCAAAAGCCCAGAGCGAGGGGGAAGAAAGAGTTTTTCTTGCACAGATGTAATCCAAGAAAAAATGGCGGTAGAAGTAGGCTGGAGGGAAAGGGCATTTTCGTTTGCACAGTAATTTTAAAATAAAGGCGAAGCACTTTTAATGGCCGTCACGATCAGGACGTAACATTGTAGCAGAGTCATACCGTTTCGCAACATCATCCACGTAGGATGCACGTGGACCAATCAGGAGAGACGGTGCAGCCCACATAGGACTTGCTGCACTGGGAGCGGTGTACAAAGACTTTTCCTATCCGATTATATTGTCTGCCAAGCCTTGTCCCACCCCAAAATAAGCTCAAGTAAAGAGCTACCTTAGATCCAGTTCTAAAATTCCTGTGCACAAGTTAAGGCTAAAGATGAATTAGACATGAACGGGACATCAATCATCCGCGTCCATATGATATCTATTCTTATTCTGCGAATATAGAAACCAATATGGATATTAACAGGTTCCAAAAATTTATATTTATATTTATCTTCCATAAATATAGATACAAATCAGATATTTAAAGTATGATTATAAGTATGGGTCTAAGTTGAATGATTAAATTTTATAACTAGCAAATTAAAGATATCAAAAAATAAATTAAGACAATCATATGTCAATATCTTTACTTCTTTTAATTAAAAGTTAAAAAAATATCATATAACATTAAAGGGAATCGAAATAAAATCTGTATGAAATAATTATTTATTCATATCAGTATTTTTTTGAGAAATATAGATATTGATATAAATATTAGTGCGATGCTTAAATTTATATTTATATATGGATATAATTCGTCATGAAATATATTTGAATGGATATTATAAGGTTTATTTTATTTTTGAAATTAGAAGACTGAACATTGGCACGTTTCTCTCTCTCTCTTTTTGCTTTTTTTTTTTTTTTTTTTCCAGTACATGGCCTGAAAAAAGATATATATGCATGGACCGGGGGATGGAGGACGGCTGGGGAAGATACGGTTGCTAGTTCAACGGCTTTACTTTCTCTCCCCTGCAACTATCCTCCCAAAACCTCTTTGTTGTCATCGATGATCATCAATGACAGTTGATAAACCTATATGTGAGCCAAAAACCGAGGAAAGACCATAGCAGGAGAGGGCAAAGGAGAACAAGAAGGGAGTTTGGTGTTTAAAAGCGGAAGAAGATGAGACGAGGTTGATGGTGAAGCAAAGGAAGAATATCTCTTGTACGATTGAGGGTTTAAAGTGGATCAATGGGAAAGAAAACCTCTCTGGAGAAGTTATTGCTCAAGTCCACACGAAAAGCCTACTCATGGAAGAGATGTGGTAGCCGCTTTTTCACGGGCTGAAAGCCGCTTTTTAAACAAATTTGAAGCATTCTTCTCAAGTAATTTCTTTTAAAAAATTAAATATATAATAATTACTTTAAAAAAATTGTTTTTAAGTATTATTTTTTAGAGTTAAGCTATCAAGTATTATTTCTTCTTATTAATGAAGATAAAATAATTCATTTAACCTAATTTATATCCACTCATCTTCATATCTGGCTTGATCAGTTATTAATTTGTTTAAAATATTTTTTAAAATTCTAAATCTTTAATATTCTTTTTTTTATTTTTAAAATATATTTAAACTTTTAAAATTATATTTTTATTATAAATTAGATTTATTTATAATTGACAGGAATCTGAATCTCCGGACGGGGTAAGATGGTCCTCATCGTCTGTTTTTAGCTACATTAGACCGCTTTGAACGGATGATCGAAACTAAAAATTATTTGCCTATCGCCGACTTGGAGGTGTTTTCCAGAATAAAGGGAATAAACTCCCGCATATCCGTACTTTGAGATCGGGAAAGCATGGCGGACGAGGGCGAAACGATCGAGCCCTGCGAAGACTCATCGTTGCCAAATCCTAACCCTAGATCCGTCCAGACCAAGGTACCGGAGGTGGAGGTCCGCCTCTTCAGGCAAGGCCGAGGGCCAATCGACGTCTTCCGATCGAAGTTGGGTGGGTGGGATCAGGACCGCCTCGAGGTACAAGACATCCTCGACAAGTACGGATTCAAATCCATCTTCGCCTTCAATCCCTCCTCTGGGAGGGGCGTCCCGGTTCGCTTCAGCCCCAGGAACGGCCGCTCCCTTGTCTCCTACTCTGACGGATCTGTTGTCTTCGTCGACGGAGAGCCCAAGGTGATTTTTTTATTTTTTTTCTATCCAGGGCTCTGCGTTTCATTCTTTTCTTGAATTTTTCTTATTGATCTTTCTTTTTTAAACTTAGTTACCATTATATCTCTTTTGTAGTGTTTCGAGACGCCGTCTCAAATTGCACAAGATGCTAATTTCTGAAGTCAAATTTATCGGCTTTAAAGAATTTTATTATGTATTTATGCGCAAAAGGCTATTAATTTATAGCATAAAGAGGCCCGTATTCCTTCTTTCTAGGGTTCTGTTCCGCAAATTCTTTTTTTTTTTAATGATAACATCCAAATTCTTTAATCCAGCACAATTAATCTAACCTCGTTAAAAGTGTTTTTTTTTTTGAAAAAAAAAAAATTGGAGGCTCAACTTTGTTTTTATTTTTTATTTTTCGCCTCTCAATATTGATTCATTTTGAGAAATATAAATATTTATTTTTTTTAAACCAAACTGTATGCTTAGAAGGAATGGATTGAATGGGTTGTGGGGAAATTTCTTATGATTCTGTGGAGAGAATCTGTATGAATTGACTAGTTCTTACTCGCAGGATCCATTGGTAAAACCTGTTACAAAGATTTTTATCGGAACAGCAGTGTTGACTCTTCTGATAGCCGTGTTGTTGAGAGAAAATCCAGAATGGCTGCGGAGATTGGCATCGAAATTCCCTGGTGGAACCTTCCCACCATGGGTCCTTGCTTGTATTGTTATAGTTTTTACTCGGCTGAGGAAGAGAACTAAGAACGTATTGAAGAAGTTTGGATGGTGATTATATGATTCAAGGTATTGCAGAAGGGTACGGAACTCTTTTTTTTTTTTTATGCTTTGTTTGGTTGATTACATTGGTGATCTTGAATCCTGATTATACTTGGCCCCAAGAGCCTTAGGGTTTCAGTTGTCAGACTTTAGCTTGGTTTTTAATTATATCGTGCGGAAAAATAACCAATGAAACCAATTGCTAGATTTTTTTTTGTTTTTTAATGATGATTTTTGTTTTCATGTTTGATTGGCTTGTGCCAATATCCTGACAATATTTTAATTATGTTCATTCTTTTCTCCTTCATGTTTGTGGATCAAGTCACTTTGAGGTAACACAATGGAAATCACATGTTTGCTCCAATGGCCGTGCAACAGATTTTTATTTACCATTCTCAATTATGGCTTCTTTTAAGGTTGAGTCTGCCAAACCTCATGGCTGTCTGATTACTTGAGCATTTCATTTTCAGCTTCTTTAAAGGTATTGTAGTTTAATAAAATTCAGACTTCCACTGAAATGGTATGCTTATTTACTTATGAAGCGATTCAGAGCGCTAAACTTCCAGTATGATTGCAAAGGCACTGCCATCTTATCAGAGAGTATCTTCTGTTTCTAGTTTTAGCTGCCATTGCTTGGTATTGTAAGTTGATAACCGGCAATTTATCTTCTTAAGTGAAACGTAGGTGCACTTTTGTGTTAACTCTTCACCAGTAAAGCAGGATATTTTTCTGTCTTGATGATCCCATTACCATATGTCTACTGACAATCCTTAGATTGCTGTCCATGAATTGAATGCATAGATCTGTACTGTTGCGCATGCGTGGAACAATGTGTTGTCGTCGTCGAAGATTTCTGCCTAATCTTGTTGAACGTATCCATTGTCCATCATATTGGCTGAAATCATTAAGTTTTAGAATGACTTCTGGATGATTGCTTTGTATTTATTTGTTTTTGAAGTAATTATGACATACTGGACCTAATTGGAGAGCATTAAGTATACATTTGGCATGACCAATTTGTTTTTGGAGTGTCAAAATGCTCTGTGTTGACGCCAAATCACCGTTCTCGAACGTCCGCGAGCGTCTGGTCGCCTCCTCTAGCGAGTTGGCCTGCAAACAAGTCCCGGAGACCAAAGATTTTGGTGGGAACGCTCTGACGCTCAAGTCAATGCTCTAGAAACAGTCGTGAGCTTGAGGGAGCTCGAAAGAGAGAAGAAGAGAGAGGCTTAGAGCCGTGCTCTCTGTGAACGTTTGGGAGTGTAGTAGTTGTTTGAGTTTCTTGGAGTTACCTGGTCGGGGGTCCCTCTTACCTATTTTATTGGTGCTTAGAGTCTGTGGGCATGATCACTTGTCAGAGCATTGATGATGGAGGCAGCACAGTGGGGCTGGCCTCCATGTGATTTGTCAGAGTTGCAGGCCATGTCCTATCAAATATGATATGGGTGGCTGCATAGTTGGCAGGTATTGCTTGGTTTGGACAGCTGTTGCAGGGCGTGGCCAACCGTTACGGTGTTTGCTAGATGTGTCCCCCATGCCACCTTTCCGTTGTCCTGTATGGACAGTGATGGGTGATAAAGTCAGGCACGTAGGCCTCAAAGTGTAGCCGCTGAGGCAGAAGATAAAATTTAGAGTTGAAGCTGGCTCTATCCCTTGTGGAGTATTGATTATAGAGTACATGTATGGTACTGTTCATGCCCTTGGATGAGCTCCAGAGAAGGCCATGGGTGAACATTTGCATGGCATTGTTCATGACCGAGCACTATTCATGGCCGAGGAAAGAGATCGAGCACTGGTCATGGCCGAGGGGAGCACTGTTCATGACCGAGAGGAAGAGGCCGAGCACTGTTCATGGCTGAGGGAAAGAGGCCGAGTACTGTTCATGACCGAGGGAAAGAGGCCGAGCACTGTTCATGGCCGAGGGGAGCACTATTCATGACCGAGAGGAAGAGGCCGAGCACTGTTCATGGCCGAGGGAAAGAGGCCGAGGGGAAGAGGCCGAGGGCCGACTCCAGAAATGACTGGTCTGACCCGGTGAGATTACCGTTGCCCATGGGGCTCATTGGCTCCATCAGATGCCCCCCACACTCCTGAGTTTGTGCGACGCATGCCCTGCATCCGCCAAACTAAAGGAGTGTAGGAATTGTAATATCTTTCTTTTGCACTTGTCTCTGCACGCTAGCTTTGGATAGTTTTTGTTGCCTTGTGTGGAGTTGTGACCATATTTGTATGTTCTCTTGTGCTTTTGTCTGCTCAAAGACTTTAAGTAATGTTGGAGATAAATTGATTATCTTAGACTGGCTGGGAGCAGCCAGTAATCCTCTTCCGACATAGGGTCTGGAAGCGGATGCCCGTCAACTGTGAGTTGAGGAGTTGGTTTTTCTTGAATTTGAGTTGACTTTGGGTCTTCTACTTTTGTCATAAAATTTGGAGATGGGTGCCTGTCAACTGTGAGCCGGGAAGTTGGCATCTCCCTACTGTGAGTTGACTTGGGGCTTCTTCTTGAATGGCTGAAAGTGACTAGCAATATGTTGCAAGTGTATAATTTAAACAAAGGTATTACTCAGTTGGCCACTGGCCGTTGAGATAGAGTGAAGCTGATGAGGCTAAAATGAAGCCATTGAGACTGTAATGATGTCGTTGAGGCTGTGACGAAGCCGTTGAGGCAAAGTTGAGGCCGTCGAGAGCTTTTTGAACCCCGAAGGGTGACCCGAGAGTCGCTGGGATGGAACCATGCTTCGGAGCCTTTTGAACCTCGAAGGGGTGACCTGAGAGTCACTGTGATGGGACCATGCTCGGAAGCCCTTAACCCGGAGGGTGACCTGAGGGTGTTTGGACCAGGCTCAGGTGCCTTTTGAATCTCGAAGGATGATCTGAGAGTCGCTATGATAGGACCATGCTCGGAAGCCTTTAACTCAAGAGGATGACCTGAGGGTGCTTGGACCAGGCTCAGGTGGTTTTTGAATCCCGAAGGGTGACCCGAGAGTCGCTGTGATTGGACCATGCTCGGAAGTCTTTAACTCCGAAGGATGACCTGAGGGTGCATGGACCAGGATGAGGTGTCTTTTGAACCCCAAAGGGTGACCCGAGAGTCGCTGTGATGGGACCATGCTCGGGAGCCTTTAACCCCAGAGGTTGATCTGAGGGTGCTTGGACCAGGCTCAGGTACCTTTTGAACCTCAAGGGTGACCTGAGAGTTGAGAGTCGTCAGGTGCCTTTTAACCCCGAAGGGTGACCTGAGAGTTGATAGTCGTCAGGTGCCTTTTTCTTTTGATGAAGTCTGGGAACGGCTGCTTGGTTGGCCATTGTACGCTGAGATAGAGTTGAAGCTGCCAAGGCTGGGATGAAGCCATTAAAACTTTGACGATGCCGTTAAGACTATGACGAAGCCGTTGAGGCTAAGTTGATGCAGGCGCTAGAGTCGATCTTTGTTGCCGATGCTACTGTCGGTCTTTCTGCAGTGCATTCAAGTATTAATGAAAAGAAGCTTTTCTCACAGTGTAGTGTACTTAGCTTTTGTAGCTTTTTGGCCTTCGCATCGTATTCGATGACGTTGGGGTCGGCATGGAGTGGAACAGAGCTTTTTCCAGCTTTTTCTGGTGCTGGATCGGGGTATTTTGCGGAGGCGAAAAAGACATTTAAGAGCGGAGGAGCACCAGCATTGTTGGTCTCCTTTGGCATTAATGGAGCCCTGATATCCAAGTACATGAAATGGAAGGTCATAATGACCCCTCCACCCAATGTCCTCTCTTTGTCCTTTCGCTGGCACCAAGCTTCCCTCCCCTCATGCATTAAATCTCGTTTATTTAAGTTTGTATGGCACTGGGATTTGGACCACATCCTCCCCACCTCGTGCAGCTAGGCCAGGACCTTACTTCTTGGAGGGAACCCGGCCGGGAAGATGTGCCAGGTGATGATGATGATGTGGCACTTGATGCTGATGGTTCGGAGGGAGAAAAAGCGGCCAAAGAGGAGTGCTGATCAGCTTCCCTGTTGGCGAAGATAGCCCCGGGATTGCTCGCCTCTTATGGACTACGACTGTTCGAGTAGAAAAGGTTATCATTGTAAAGTATCTTTGGAGGAATTTGTCTCCTATTGATTTGGATACATCAGCCTGCTGGTGGTCTGTCCCCCGGGAAGCAAGTTGATTGGAGTGGAGGTGTTGGCGCCCTTGCATGGCCTTCCCCATGTCGTCGTCGTAGGAAAGGAGGCCGTTTGGACGGCGAGCGATGGCTCTCTTGCCAGTGAGCTCTTGCTTTTGAGCTTGGAGATGCTCATGCTGATGAGTTTGATGGCGGTGAGCCTCTTGCTGAGGAGATCTCCCACGGGATGGATGATGGCTGGCCTGAGCAGCAACTAAAGAGAGCGAAAGCTCTTGTTGGCTGCTGTGTGGCCATGAGATATTACTTCTGGAGCTTTTGGATAGCTTCGTCAATGTATGGATTTGTAGGACGAGGGTGGCATGCTGTTTTGCTTGAGTGGCCTGAGGTAGTGGCGATGGAGTGGAGCGGTTGGCTCTATTGCTAGCTCGTTGAGGATGCCCCCCCCCCCAGCATGACTGGCAGAAGCTTCATGGTTCTTGTCATCATCATCTTTTATCCATCATTGTTGTCGTAGAGAGGGCTTGTAGCTTAGTGTTATAGAGCTCTGTTCTCTCCCTTTCTGGTGCGTCAATCTATTGATGTCAAATCACCGTTCTCGAACGTCCGCGAGCGTCCGATCGCCTCCTCCAGCGAGTCCGGGATCCTTCGGCTAGCTTCTTGCGCCTGGGAGCCTGCAAACAAGTTCCGAGGACCGGAGATTCCGGTGGGGTCCCTTCGACGCTCAAGGCAACAGCTGTGAGCTTGAGGAACCTCGAAAGAGAAAAAGAGAGGCTTATGGCCGTGCTCTCTATGAGCATTTGGGAGTGTAGTAGTTGTTTGAGTTTCTTGGAGTTACCTGGTTGAGGGTCCCTCTTATCCATTTTATTGGTGCTTAGAGTATGATCACTTGTCAGAGCATTGATGATGGGGGCAGCACAGTAGGGCTGGCCTCCATATGATTTGTCAGAGTTGCAGACTATGTCCCATCAAATATGGATGGCTGCATAGTTGGCAGGTATTGCTTGGTTTGGATAGCTGCTGCAGGGCATGGCCGACCGTTATGGCGTTTGCCAGACGTGTCCCCCACACCACCCTTCCGTTGTCCTGTGTGGACAGTGATGGCGATAAAGTCAGGCACGTGGGCCACAAAGTGTTGCCGCTAGGCAGAAGATGAAATTTGGAGTTGAAGCTGGTTCTGTCCCTCATGGAGCATTGATTATAGAAGTACGTGCATGGCATTGTTCATACCCTTGGATGAGCTCCAGAGAAGGTCGTGGGTAAACATTTGCATGACACTGTTTATGGCCGAGCACTATTCATGGCCGAGGGAAAGAGGCCGAGCACTGTTCATGGCCGAGGGAAGAGGCCGAGTACTGTTCATGGCCGAGGAGAAGAGGCCGAGCACTGTTCATGACCGAGCACTATTCATGGCCGAGGGGAAGAGGCCGAGTACCGTTCATGGCCGAGGGGAAGAGGCCGAGCACTGTTTATGATCGAGGGAAAGAGGTCGAGCACTGTTCATGGCCGAGAGGAAGAGGCCCAGCACTGTTCATGGCCGAAGGAAAGAGGTCGAGTACTGTTTATGGCCGAGCACTATTCATAGCCGAGGGGAAGAGGCCGAGCACTATTCATCGCCGAGAGGAAGAGGCCGAGGGCTGAGTTCAAAACGACTGGTCTGACCCCGGTAAGATTATGGTTGCCCATGGGGCTCATTGGCCCATCACTCTGTGCAACGCTTAATGAAGTTCATAACTGAAACCAGTGGTCGCAAAGCTAGCACAGTAATCTCCCACTGCCTATATACTATTAACCATAGGCAATGAACTACCGGATGCAATTTACTTCATGTTTTTACAGTTTCATGATTCATTAAGCATTGTAAACTGAAGAGCCAATTCTTGTTGATTTTTCCTTAGATTCATCGACTTAGAGAGTGTTCTTTCAAGGGAGGAAAAACAAAAAAAAAAAACAAAAAGGTCATATTTGCACACTGACAACTGTCCCTGGAGTTGCAGGTGGTGTATGTTCTTTTGAAGTCTTGTAAATTATAAATTAGAGTTATCTATTTTTTAGCTTTAATTAACTGTGTCATCATCTGTTTTCCCATATACGGTAAAATTTCTACATATATATTTTTTTAAGGAAATTACTCTATTAGGTCTTCATGCATTCTTGCTTCATAAGGCATTTAGAAAACATGAATCTAATTCTAACGTGGAAAGGAATTCTCATCATAAGATATCCAAAATTTTATTTGCTGATGGGGTGTGGACTACAGATGTTCGGTGATGGATCACTTCCACATATGTTTGATACCAACATTTTTTGGGTGAGCTGACTATGGGAGGTAAAGAAACTAGAATATAAAGTTTTGCTTCAAGATTGAGAGGCTCTGTCACGTTATCGCTTATGAATAGTTCCTCCGGACGGTTGAGGAACAGCATTAACAGAATTCACCTTTCATGGTTGGGGTGCGTGTTTATTAGATTACGATTGAGTGATTGGGTGGTTCATCACGTACGTTGCAACTGTCAGACCAGTTGTAAGTCCCTCAGCTTTCGTTAACCGGTTATCGCACCAACTAATTTATAAGCTTGGCTTGGCATGGATAACATTTAATCACTATAATAAAAATTCAACAATCTATCATCGCATGGTTTGATTTTTTTTTCAATATTTGGGGCCGTCACTAGCTCCCACAGGGGCATTCGTTTATCCCATTTTCAGATGTCGATAGGCCACTTGCGGTAGCATGGCGGTCTCTCAGAATCGTTTGCGGCGACAATAGCGATTAGCTCTCTTACGGGCAACCAGAGAGAGAGAGGGAAGTTCGAATGACGATGAGAGGGCTTGCATAATATCCAAATTTTCGTGTTTACTAAGTCATTCGCTGGCAGCTGAGAACTTAAATTTTAGACCAACCGACGCTTTAGCTGTCTTCCCAGACGCCACGTTATCCGCAAGGAACATACGGGCTGCTGCATCCTACCACCAGAGGTTTTCATTATTTCAACAAGCAATCAAGATGCGCATCATTAGAGCGGCTGGCGTATTTGTTGGCCATTGTTAACCATGCATCCGAGTAGAACCATCCAACAACAACTAAAAAAACGTACCATATGAGAAATTATTTACAATATTCAGTGAATTGTAGGCTTGCAAGGCAAATAATCTATCGGAATCTTCTCTTTTTCTCCAGAAATCATGCAATGCTTCTGGTTATACTCTTCACCAAGTGCAAGATGCAATATAGATAGATACAATAGCCAGACATCCCCCACAAAACACTGAAGCGGAATTTCTTTTCCTTCCTGAAATTTATTTATATCCACCTAGTGCAGATTCAAGGATTGACAGGAATATACTTGCCCACCTGCCTCAGCTTGCCTTCTTAGTTGGCTCACAACATCCAATAAGTGGACTTTTTGTTCCTGTAGAAAACACATCGGATAACTAGTTGCCAAAAAATGTTTCAGCAGTTGCCTGCATGAAGAAATCAAATTTAATTGTTATTCATGTTGTTTACCTATCACTAGTAAATTTAATCAGGGCCAAGGAAACAGAATATGTATCATTCTGTTCTAACATAAGGTTACAGGTAATTTAAATATATGCAACCGCATTGATTTCATTAACATTTCCCCAGGACACCAATGAATGCCTACAGCAGCCTTCAACTACTTTGCCATTAGGTACAGCAACATTATTACTAGATCAGCCATAGGCCAGATTGGCTGAATATGAATTGAAGCAATCGGCAAGGCAGCCTCCACAATTCATTGGCAAGTATAGACCTGTCATAGGGTCACCAAGGAATACTTACTGAGAATGTCCCTTAAAATTAAGGAATTTCAGGATGCAAACGATACAGTAAACGCCATTTCTTTTAATTTCCAACAATTATCAAGTTGATCAATCTTCGGCAGAGAAAGAAAAGTAGCATTATATAGAACAGAAATAGTAACACCAGGTGGCTTCTTTTGCTGTTACACAACTCTGCAGTTTTGCTGACTTGGATGGGATAGGCTGTTGAATTGTTTCTCTTAAGAGACGATGGTATCTTTTAAGTAAATGATAGTAATGCGCTACTGATAAATGCATTCTCACCTTTCATTCAAATGGAACAGGAACACCTTGCTTCTTGTTCACAATTGCCATCGCCAGATATCGATTACCCATACCAATAGGTGTCTTCTCATCAGGCCCCTCCCAAAATGGAGCTTCACCATCTCCGACCAGCCGCCAATAGCCTGTCTTCAGAGACTCTGCTTGCTCTGCAGGCAGTTCTGTAACAGGGCTTCAGCTCGAAAGTTTATACCAAGATAACCTAAGAACTGAGATTGAGTAATTGGACCGTGTACCGATACATGTTCTGTGAAAGGTCATATTATGAGTACTGGAATATATGAAGATACGTAAGTATTCTCATACAGAACTAATGATAGGCAGATGCAAATCCATGAAGATTTTGACAAATTAGTGGAGGTAAACTAAATACTGTTAATCAAGTACCTGAAACTTCTTCAGCAGAATGCCTGACAGAAGCAAAATCGACATAGGCACTCAGATCAGCTGAACCAGGATTGTCTAGCATGTTCACAAATTTATGCTTCCGAATGGCCTACAGATATAACATCTGGATGTGTTAAAACTTATAAAATCTGTGGAAAAGATGGATGCACAAGATCAATGTGAAACAAATAATTCATAATTTTTTAAAGATGTGAAAGAGCAACGTAAAGAAAAGAGGGGATTAAAACAAGAAAAACTAAGAGGCATAAAACGTGAATATCAATTCAATAATTCCATATGATGAAAAAAATGCTCGATTACCGAAATTTCATGCAAGAATAAGTTGAGCTTTTAAAATAACAGTCTATTCTAGCGGCACACCTCATATGGTATAAAGGATAGGGCTGCTACTATGAAATGCCATTCTGGCCTAGTTTGGGTGCATCGTGGATTGGCCCCTGGGAAAACGTGATTTGTGGGAAGGCGACTTTCCATCTACTGCTTGGGTTGCCACTTCCTATGAAGCCATGATTTTTTACTATACTATTTCCGGTAACCAGCATGAATCCGATCAACTAAACATAATAGGATGGAAGCTTTTCCCAAGGAAAAATGAAACATAATGGGATGGAAGCCCTTCCCAGGAAAAACGTTTTTCCTGGGAAGTTAGTGGCAACCAAACGGAACCTCAATGGCCAGGTCCACAAGAAGCAGAAGTGAAAATAAGAGTAAAAAACTATCCAAAAAACATAAAGATGGTGAACAAATTTCCTCAATCTATTCAAGGTAAGCCTACAGAAACCTCATTATCAGGCTGAAAAAAGAGAAATACATCACCAAGTACATATTACTTTAATTGAGATAAAAGTCCCATGAAAGATAACTCAACAAATCCACATAGCCTCTTTCCTTTTTTTCCTTTAATTTTTTTAGGAGGTGAGCTGGCAGGATTTAAACAACATCTAGGACTGGTTAGAGACAGGCCTATATTCATCTACAAAAACTAGACTCATCCATCTTAAGCTAAGTTGATGGCTAGGAATGGCCAGGAGTGCAATGAAAAGAATAGGACATTATAAACATCATCAAAAGGAAAAAAAAAAAAGATCTTTTCATAATAAATATCATCAAAGGAAAAAAAAAATGCTAACCTGTAGACTGTCAGAAATAATTTCATTTTTCCCATAATCAATTATAAGAGCCCCACCACCATCTGAACTAATTCTCTTTGCAATTTGATGAGTCAGTTCCATTGCTTTAGGACACACTTCAATATGGTCAAGCTTCGCTACCTCCTCAGCAGAAGCCCACTGACAACGCTTCCTCAAATATAGTAGAGTTGCAGGAGTAGGCATTGGAGATAAAACAAAACGAAAATTGCTAAATAAAGGAAAACATAAGATTATATTACCAGCTGTTATCCCAGTCATAATGGATAACATGAAAATAACTACACAGATAAAATAAATTGTTGAACACTTACTTAGAATCTTCTGACACGTCTATCATTTTTTCACACCAACCACGTGAAGATTTCTGCGGTCAAAGTACAATAACCTTGAATCAAAAAGGGCTAACCAGAACATCACAAAGTATTCATTGAGATATAATTATAACCAATTTCCACACCAAAATTGATCTTAAAATTTATTTCTATTAATCATAAATATAAATATATGCCATTGTTGTAAGATAACTCTTATAGGATTCCTTATAGTAAGAAAATAACTAATAAAACCTTAAAAGAAACAACATATCAATACCAATGTCGTGACTACAATCTTATCCCAAAAAACTAGCCAAAATGTATTATTTGGGCTCCTTGACCATATATAAGTACCAAGATTTTCCTAGTGCATAGCTAACATAGGAATTAGCACCAACATGAACTCTCACATACTCTCTCATTTAAAGACTGGCATCCTCACCAGGTCAAGGATCTAAATTTAAATCCAAGTCCAATCATAAACACAAATCCATTTGCAGTGTCCCACAGTCCACATGAGCCATGAGTTGGATAACCTTTGATAATACTTGTCATAACTCAGGATCTCACCCAAAAGGACTAGTCTGAAGATATTATTTAAACTCCTTGATCCTATATAAGTACTCAATATCTCTTAAGTGATAGCCAATGTAGCACTCGACACACATTAGCATGAACCCTAACAACCAATATTTCATGAAATAGGACTACAAACAAAGAAGGTGGTAGTTAATGAACTTTACAATAAAGCAATTCATGATTCATGATTTAGCACTCATGCTCATAATTAGAAATTGCCAACCATAACAGCCTACCACTATAAAGACCTTGCAAGCCGTAAACAAAATAACCATGCAAATAATGTAAATGATTTTTAAAAAAATAAAAAGTGCTAGCAGACATTATTATTGCATGCATGGTCCTCTCATTCACAATTAGAACTGGCATGTGCAGATGCACATGATGCTTTCGAAGTGTTGATCTGATATGCATGTACAACTGACTTTTGATAAAGACACTTCACATATAGACAATATTAGTGTTCTTTTGTTATATGCAAACACTTTTGAGTGCATGACTTCTTCTAAGAGAGAATCAGACAAATGCATCTCAAGAAAATATCAACACAATTATCTGCTCCAATTATCATCTACAAAAATTGAAGTGCGATTAGCAATTCCAGCGATTATATATTTGAAATCTAGTGGAGACAATAGTGAAGCATCATCACTTGTAATACTAGAGATAATCTAAAGAATTAGACAACTCAACTCATCTAAGCATTTTCCCAACTACATGGGGTCGGCTACATGAATTTGCTTCCTCTACTCTGCTCTATTCAGGACCAAGTCGATATTTAAATTATAAATAGTTATATCTTTTTTAATTATTTCTGCTCATGTTAGCTTAGGTTTACCTCTACCTCTATCCTTACCATGAATTGTTAAAAGATCACTCTTTTTTAAGGGTTCTAACGGAGTTTTACACTGGCCGTTAGCTACCTAACACAACCCTCCTCCTTTACCCGGGCTTGGGACCGGCCTTGACGGAGTTCTCATAAAAAAAGTTTCATAAGCACACGTTACTTTCAATTATTATAAATACCACCAATGGGCCAAAATCATATAACTTGTAACATGCAACAGATATGCTATAAACTCACCAAGATCTGGAAATCTTTTCGCATTCTGCACTCATGGGATGCACAAATGCAATTTCCAGAGGTTTTGTATATCACACATCAATGGAAGGATGTGTGAATATTAGGGCAAGTTTTCATGATGAAGATTTCAATGCCATCCATTGTCATGCAGTTCTACATTCTCAATAAACACAAGCTTTTGAAAGCCATTGGTCAAGATGAATCATAATAGTCAACAAAGAATTAAGCAAACATTTATTCTCAAATCCTTCATGCTCCCATTTTCCTAAAGAATTGCCTAGACATAAAACTATTGATTCTATCTACCCATAAATACCAATTCTTCCAAAATTCTCTTCCATATAACATAGCAAATTAGCAGATAAGGATATGATTAATTATTACGTATCCTTCCATCTAACAAACACACGAGTTCATCAATTTGTTTAGCCTAGTTTCTGTGTTGCTTTTGGTGGAATTTTGCCATGGAGATTGCAAAATGAAGGGACAAACAAAAATTCTCAGGCCCTCATGCTAGAAGATACCAGATGTAGGGCTACTTTTGAGACAATATGACTTTCTACATAACTTTCCCCATCTTGAAAATTATACATATGTAGAAACTGACATAAAAGTCAAAGGAATGATTAATGATTATCACATAGAGACATTTATATTCAAGTACTTTAGTTTAAAAAGATCAGGGCATTTTTGAAGACCTGCAAAAGCTGGAAATTTTCACCAGTTGCAACAAGGAGGTCTCCCCACAGTCTCTTACATTAATAGGTGGTACATTTCATAAAATATAAATTTTATTACCATCTTCATTCACGTATCTTAATACAGGTTCCTAAATAAAATATTGAAACCATTTTCAAGGGAACAAAGCAGTAATCTACTAGGTAATAAAAACCTCTTGACCAACCTGAAATTGGTGGACTGGTAGAGCATCATAGAATTCATGAGCAATGATAATGGTTGGCGCTGCAGGGAAAGGAAATCAAACTAATCATTAGAAAGGATAGGTCAATGTTTAGCTATTCTGTAAAATAAGAAATAAAAAACAAAAATATAGAAAAAATAAGATTTGAAATTGCTAGCTCTGAATTTCAAAAGGACTTCATACATCCAAAGGGAACCTGTTCCAAAGTCGAATGCCAAGAAACGAGAGATCCAGACAACATGCTAATTGTCCTTTTAGTACTAGTATCTTCATTCGTAGCTTCATCCACACATTTTAAAGCACTGTACTGAAGCTTCTGCAAGGTGGGACTGCACTCTACCATGTGAATATGAAGAGACTTCTTAAAATTCACAAATTTAGATGAGCCCTACAAAAAAGAATAGTTGATCTTTATAACTTAATGGATAGAACAGTAAGAAGAATAAATATACCTCATTTCTTGAAGTTTCAACAGTAAAAATGAACTAGAATTTCAACAAGGGAACAAAATGATATGCCTTACACAGAGAAGATCAGCCATAAGGGTCCCACGTCCAGGGCCAAGTTCAATTAAATTCACCTTTTCTGGTTGTCCCATCTGCTCCCAGAGGCACATAGTCCAAACACTAATCATCTGAAACAATAACATTGGGCTAAATTAGCTTAGTTTATGGTATGTGTCAAAAAAAATATTACACATTTCTCCAACTTTAATTACAAAAGTTGATGGCTGATTGCATGGATCCATTCATTTCCAACCAAAACTAAATTAAACCAAAAATATGGATCTAGCATAACTACCTACTAAGGTGAAAAAAAAAAAATCCACTAATTTTGCTTCACTTCTGGTGAACTTAGGACTTTGTAACTATAAGATAAGCACTCATTACCACATTTCTGTGGTATTTTTTCACACTCATAGTTTAGAAATGAGCAGTAAAGGGACAAACTTCTAACTACTGAAATTACCTCTCCAAACATCTGGCTCACTTCAGGGGAGGTAATAAAATCACCCCCAGCTCCAAATACATCTCGATTAATGTAGAAACCTGAATGAGGATTTGTCAAAACTTCCTCCATGTATTCAGCGACCGAAATAGGACCTCCACGGAACTATTGAACAAGCAATCATTTAAAAGAAAAAGCATTAATTATGCTAAACTGGAAAATAAAATCATAATGGAACAAAGAATCACATCATAATTGGAAGATAGAACCATTGTTAAATGCAAAGCTAACAGACTGGAAACAAATAACACTTTTTTTTGTGGTGGTTTTTTTTTTTTTTTTTTTTGGGGGGGGGGGGGGGATGTAAATCAATGCGCATAAGCCCATTAAGGAACATTTATATTTGATGAAATTTATGCTGTCTAAAGTCTCATCAGTTAAATCTTCAGTTTGTAGATACTGCAAAAATTACTAGGCACATTCTTAATATTCTAGTAGATCTCTAAGGGAACTAGAATCAAATTATGAAATCTTGGACGAAAATTCAGTCTAATTTTGAGTTTCTTTAGAAGTGTGCGTGCCCCAAATGTCTTGGCTAGGAGAATTTCTCTCAATAGAAATTAAAAAAACAATTTACAGTTGGTTATAATAACACTCCAATAAAAAGCTTCAGTTCATCTGCTGCACTGGTATTGACAATGATAACCAATAGCAGTTCTTGGAACATCAGCAGTTCTATAGTGAGTGCACCGAGCGCTTCAGAGACTTCAAAACCATATGACCTCTTGAAAATTTTCTTAACCCTCTAATTTGAAGTGACTTGTGTTAACAAGAAGAGAAAGGAAGGTATACAGGAAACAAAGTCAAAATAAATAACATCTTGGGACCCTAGAAAATACTAGTAGTACATGATGACAAGCGGCAAAATAAGTCAATCCATACAAGACCTGAGCAGGTGGGTCAAGGTCCCACAAGGTACCCACTGATCAAAATACCTTCCCATCAAAAAAAGATATGTGGTTCAGTTGTTTGACCAGAAATGCTATGCTTACACACAAGACCACCCCTCTTTCCACCAAGAAATGATGTGATAGAGCAAATAGGGGCCAAGAGGTGTGATACTCTAATGGCTGTCCAGATAAGAAGCAAGCAGCACTCATAGCAATCCATGCTCGGGTAGCTGTGAAAGTGCTAAAACTAAGTGCTCCAGCCAATAATGCCATCCTTGTCCTAAAAGATTGGTGACTCTTGCATAGAAAACAAGAAAAGGCAAGGGGAAGAGTGTGATAGATCAAGCTTACATCTCTTGACAATTTCCTAATCCATCCAAGCTTAAATCTTAAATTGAAATAACTAAGCCATGACTGATGGAACAAAAAAAAAATCCTATAAATCTTCTGCCAACATGATGGAATGTTGAATCACCAAATTTGCTCAAGAGCTGAGTAGAAGATTCTATGTATTCATCATATTCCCTACAATTTATCCCTGCTATTGTAACTAAACATGCAAAATCCAAAAATTTTAATAAAGGCTGTCAAAATCATCTACCACACACCATTCATGGTTGGGCCCCTGGTAACAGCCATCTAGGAAGGACTTCAATAAGCAGTCATCTGAGAACCTACTACTACCAGATGAGCAGGTTGACACTAAAACACACTCCACAAGCATTTATTGAGAACCTGCAAGGGATATCTCTAACAGTTTAACATCTTTGCTGTCCTGTAATTTTACTGAAATTGTAACGAGGTACATATTATCACATATATGTCTAGTAGTTTCGAATACTTCATGCCCTACAATGTTCATTGAAGTTATAACATGTTATCATCCATAATTTTTTAATATCAATATTAACTTTAGAAAAGAAGCTATATGGCGGAGAGATCTGGGGCTAAAAATGATGACTGCGAACTTCAAGGGGAAAGTCAAAATCTTTGAAACCAGAAAAGTTCTCTGGTGTCATCTTCTACTTGCCCGTTCACCAATGGCAAGTAACCAGTCTCATCCTCCATATCACTCTTAACTTACATTCTCTTCCTTTCTTTTCCACATTTTTCCTCTCTGTCCTTCCTTGGATGCCTGAACGGCACGTGGCCGTCCTTGTTACCTAATTTTTCCAGTGCTCTAACACAATCAATTCAGGAATGCTCTGTTATATTTCTTGCGAATATCACACATCTTACTACCGAAAAATTCCGTTGTGAAAGATTGGGCAAAGAAAATGCAAAAGAAAGGAGAAAAACCTCTGACAGTTAAATAGCAAGAGAGAGAGAGAGAGAGAGAGAGAGAGAGAGAGCAATGCAAAGAACAAACCTTTATAATACTCCTGAGATGCTTGACCAGCTCGGAATCCGAAGAAGGCTTGTGGGAGTGCTCTTCAAATTCACGTCACAAGCGAAACAAAATAAGATGTTCCTCTTATAAATTTCAAAAAAAAAAAAAAAAAGACAATTAGATCTGCGAGTAATTGTTTCCAAGTGATACCAGGTGAATTGTACAAGCCGGAGCGATCGATCGAGATGGACGCTGCTGGGAGGGAATCCAGGAGATTCCCATGGGATTCCTCTTCTTGAGATGGAGAAGGGTTTGGCGTTTGAGGAGAGGTATGAGAAGCGGAGGATCTATGCGATCGAGTCGGGGGGAAGAAGGCGAGAGGAAGGGTTTGGAGGAGACCATTGGAGAGGAGAGGGAGACACGGGAGACGGTCTTCCGAAGCATCGAGAGAGTGTTGCGCGCTAGTGTGTCAGAGAGATCGAGGCGGTCGAGCCTTCGACCTGGGGTTTTATATCACAGAAACTTAGCATCTTGTTCGTAATATTTAGGCTAAGGTGCTCGAATGAATATAGTTATTTATTCGCAGCTAGACGTTTAGAAAAGAACTAATGTCGGCAACCGTGATACTAAACTCTGCGGACCAAGCACAACGATTGAACAGTCGTCCACAACCATCATTCCAATTTATCGGTAGAGAAGTACCCCACCCATCTTCAATAGTATGACATTATAATGTGCCACTTCTATTTAAAATAAAAATAAAACAAGGAAGAACAACATTAATTTTTAAAAATATCATTACTCCTTGGAAACTACATTTTTATCTTTGGCAACTTTATAATTATAAGAATTATAAATTTTGTAATAAGTGGTTTCTGCTGAATATGAAACGATGCTAGTGGCCTTTTATACAAATTTTATAATTTAATTATCTTATATTTGGGTTAAATTCATATTGGGAACTTGCATGGTCTTACATTTGAGAAAGAGTGTGCAGAAACAAGTTGGAATGCTTACTTTAAGTTTTACCCTTTGCGAGGAAGCAAAAAAAAAGAAAAAAATGATGTTGAGAGCAAAAGAAAAAAAAAATGATATCAACATCAGAAAAAATGATGTTGATATCCAAAGAATAATGTAGTAATAATTAGTTTTAATCAGAAATCTTTATGGAGTCAATAGGGAACCTGCAACTTAATTGCTTCTACTTTGAAGTATTACTCCAGCAAACATTTTCTTTGATGTCAAGGACCAAAAGAAAAATATATGCTGACACCACCTTACATGTCAGGAAACAGAAACATCTCTCTGCTGCAAATCCGACATGCCTGACCATCACAGCCGAACACTTTAAATTTGGCTCCACCCCCTGCTTTCAGTGTAATTGGCTGACAATCTTGCAAATGTTCTTGGAAGAAGCATATGCAGAAGCTCATTGTCAGCATAGACATCCATATCAAATAATAATGCTTCAGAGCCCAGAACACGGTAGTTAACTGAAAAACGCAACAAAATTCACTTCAGGGGTCCAAAACTAGTTATCATGCCACACAGCTTTCTTAAATACTGCAAATTATAAGCGACTCTTTCAATAAAATCCTTTACAAGTTCGCACATGCCCGTATTCTGTGTGAAATAAACTAACAAAATACCAGTAAATGTAATCTTTGTCATCCAGTACACATCGTCAACTCAAAAAGAAATGAAAAAACTCGAGAATGTTAGAGACCACTAAGACCCATCACCAATAATCCAAACAAGAACATGCCCCATCTTTAAAGTGATGAAACCTATTCCTATCCCTCACAACAATCTCTCTCTCAAAGACCTTTGATATGAACTTTGTGGCATCATGGCAATCCCAACATACCCTCAAGTTCTTCACAATCCTAATGGTCACACCTTCCCCCAGTGCAATCAACCCAAAAGCAATAGCCAACTTCTCACTATGCCAACAGAGAGCATCCTCTTTCTCCTCTTCCTCAATGTCAAACAACACCTCATCAGTCCTAGCCACATACCCTGCCAACTTCAACCTCCTTGTCATCTCCCTAACATCACCTCGATCTCCTTGTACCTTGGATGCGTTCTATCCCCCACAAAGAACTCATGAACCTTGCTGCCAACCTCTATAACACTGCAACCAGGCTCCTTCTTTACCCCCTTGGCCTTCATCGACTCTCTCACACTACTGACCCCCTTCCAATTCCTCAAGTCAGCATAGATGTTTGACAAAAGCACATAAGCACCATCATTCCTTGATTCCAACTCCAAAACCTTTCTCGTTGCAAGCTCACCCAATTCTATATTTTTGTACATTCTACAAGCATTAAGCAGAGCCCCCCAAGCTCCAACATGGGGCTCAATGGGCATGGCATTGATGAAACTGATTGCATCATCCAGCCGCCCAGCTCGACCATACAAATCAACCATGCATCCATAGTGCTCATACCACGGTTCGATGCCATATTCATCCCTCATCGAATCAAAATGCTCCCGACCCTTATCTACCAACCCAGCCACACTACATCCACGAAGCACCGAAATGAAGGTGACCCCATTGGGCTGCACACGCTCTTCTTTCATGAGCTCGAAGAGCTCGAGACACCCCTTGCCTGCGCCGTTCATCGCCAGACCACTCATCGCACTGCTCCAAGTGTAAACATTCTTCTCCCCCATACTCCAAAACACCTCCATGGCTTTTCTCATGTCACCGCACTTGGAATACATGTCTATCAATGCTGTGCCGAGCGTCACCGTGACTCGAAACTTGTTCTTCTGTATGTAACCGTGCGCCCACTTTCCCTGAGCCAACGCACCCAACTGAGCGCACGCAGTCAGCACCGACACCATCGTCGCTTCACTGACCCTCACGCCCTCCGCCTGCATCAAAGAAAACAACTCCAGCGCCTCCCTCGACCGACCCACCTGCGAGTACCCAGATATCATCGCATTCCAAGCGATGGGGTCCCGCTGGGCATTCCGTCGAACAGCTCACGAGCGTGATCGACATCGCCCGAGCCCGCTAAAGCGCCGACCATGGCGGTCTGGGCAACGATGTCGGGATGGCGGAGCTCGGAGTATACGCGGCAGGCGGCGTCGGGAAGGGCGAATTCGGCGTACATGTGGATGAGACCGCTCTGGACGTGAAGGTCGGCGGCGAGGCCGCGCTTGAGGGCGGAGGAGTGGACGGCGGCGCCGGCGCCGGAGGAGGCGGCATGGGCGGAGGCGCGGACGAGAAAGGTGAATGTATAGTTATCGGGGGAGAGGGCGGGGGAGTGGAGGATTCGGTGGTAGAAGAGGAAGGAGAGGTGGGGGGTCGGACCCTTGGAGTGGGCTCGTATGAGGGAGTTGAGGGCGAAAAGCGAAGGGGGGTGGGGGGAGTGAGCGAGGAGGTGGTGGGAGTAGGGGAGGAGATGGGGGAGGGAGAGGGCCAAGGTGGCGACGAACTTGGCGAAGAGGAGAGGGTCGTTGAGATGGCCGTTAACGAGGAGGTGGGCGTGGATTTGGTGGACTTGTGCGAGGGCGGTGGTGGAGTCCAGAAGAGAGACTGGGCTGTGTCTCGGTATCAGGTGTCTGAGAGTGAGGGAGGTCATTTCGCCGCGGGCACTGAGGGAATTGAAGCTTTCCCGTTGCTTTAGATGGATTCGACTTTCGAGCCTGGGTTGGGATTTGCAAAGTTTGTGAAAATTTTGATGCAATGGCTGGCTTACTTACGCTATTATATATTTTTTTTAAAAAATATATATCATTATTATATTTAAAAATATTATTCTATTTTACTTTTTTTCAATGTAAAAATAAAAATGTTTTTGAAAATTTAATATATTTTCTACTGACTTGCCAATCAAATATATTAATGATACAAGGTATCCAATAATTTACAATAAGATTACTCCATCAATCAAACATGATTATTTTACATGTCTATATATTTAAATTTTAAAAATTATATGCTTGTTAATAGGAAACCTGGATGAAATCTTACCCTTCATGAATCAAATTATAACGCTTAAGTCCATCCGTTGGTCTAATTAACTTTATTAGACTATCGAAACTTTAAAACTATGTAACGTAGTGAAAATTAATTGATAGTAGGTAAACTTGAGTTACAAGCACATAATACTTTCTTTTTCATTCAATGTGAAACTATCTTTGAGTATTACAATCTTTCTTCTTTATAATATGGTGCTATAAGGATAGCTTCATATCATAGCAGGATTATACTATCATCCTGTGGATGACTCTTTTCTTATGCTCATCACCTTTCGCACATTTAGATTAGTTCTAATACTATTTATAATGCTTTAAACTCACCTACTGGCTCAATTAACTACGTTAGATGATCGAAATTATGTAACTCAAAAATTCTAGTAGAAATTAATTAGTAGTAGATGAATTTAAATTATAAGCATATAACACTTTTTTTATTCAATATAAAATTATTTTTAAATATTATATAAATATTTTTTAATTTTAATATGAAAATAATTTCTTTGTTTGAGCCTAAAACTTTATTTTGTACCATCATAGACTCTTTGCATAGGGAGTTCACTCTTCGCTTAGATTTTCTTACCATGTTGGTCTCATTTCCTAACATTTGACGGTTGATGTTTGTAATATTTTTATTATTTACATATTATGCTATGTGTTATATATTATGTCACTTTGAAAACATGAAGATTATTCTTGTACTATGTTAAACTAAATTTACTATTTTTGAAGTTTACCTATTTAATAAATTAAGAAAAGATTGGTGAGCTTTATAAATTATATTAACCACTGATACAACGATGTAATGATCCAATTATCCTTGAAATATGGCTTGTATTGTAATGCCCTAAGCCTACATACCGGTTCAATTAACCCCTTAATGGATCGAAACTATATAGCCCAAAAACTCGAGTGAAAGTTAATCGGTAGCAAGTGAACTTGAGTTATAAGCACACAACAATACATTTCTTTTCTAGGACTAAATTTGGGGTATTACAATCTTTCTTCTTTATACCCATCAAATTTTGCACACTTAGATCGGCTTTAATACTATTTGTAACGCCCCAAGCCCAATACTGGTCCAATTAACCTCTTAGCAGGTTGAAATCACATGGTCCAAAAATTCGAGTAGAAATTAATGGGCAGCAAATGGACTCGAATTATAAATACATAATGTATTTCTTTTCCATCCAATGTATGACTAAATTTGAAGTATCATAGTATTCATCTGAATAAGTTGAAACAAACTGGTAAAAACAATACGATTTAAGGAGTGCATGTTTGTTGGACACATTGTACACCTTTTTTTTCTTTTTTATTTTTGTTTTTGTAATACAAGTTTTATATGAAGTTGTAGTAGTACTTTATCAAGTTGTAATACCCTAAAAATAGTTTCATATTAAATGAAAAAAATATATTTAAGTGTTTATAACTCAAGTTCACCGACTACCAATAAATTTTTACTCGAGTTTTTGAGCGATATGGTTTCGGCCTGCTAACGAATTAATTAGGCCAATAGATGAATTTAAGACATTACAAATGGTATCATCTTCAAAGCCTCTGTTCCATGATCCCAATTTCCTTTTGTTTCACTGCATAGGATTAAAACCTCTTGCTTATTTCTCCATTGCCTTCTCTTCTACCTATGCTTCTAACAATCAAACATGAGGCTGGCTTCTTTTGGTGATGGATGGAAAACCTTGAAGAAAAAATTTACAAGTGGTTGCTTCCAGACCAATCAAAATGCAAATGAAGGACAAATTTCATAGATATTCTGGGTCATGAGTTTCTAGCTGCAGTTTATTAATAATAGGTGTGGGTCTTTAGTAGTCATCTTCTTGCACCTTTTAGGTTGCTTAAGTCCCAATCTAAAGTGTTATGTTTTTGTTCATAGTGTTTTCTGAATATATTGAATCCTGGACTTTTCTTTTTTTGAAAAAAATGACTTTGCCTCTTGCTCTACTTTTATCTTTCGCCTCTGATTAGTTTCTTAGGTCAGTCATACGTTCTGTTCAGAACATTTTACAGAATAAGACTGATGCAATCACTAAAAGGATGCTGAAGAAAGCATAGTTTCTGGAATGGATGTAAATTGATGATTGTGGGGTCCTAAGGAGACATGTTTGGAATTTAGATAAGGATGTTTTATTTGTTATTGAAAAGACAAGCTTTTTCTTAATAACATGTTTCCATAACATCGGTGGTGTTCAGTTTGGATTTGAACCACGTTAGATTAAGATGCAAAAGTAGTTTGAAGGCCCATGGCTAGAGTTGGAAATGGATTGGATTAGGTTGGGTCCAGCCTCACCCTTGCTCGAGTCCATCTTTTTTTTTTTTTGGAATTTCAAACTATGCTAGATCTAAAAAAGTATTCTAAAACCTAGATCCGAGCTCATACTTGAGCCCAATCTGAAACTCCTTGGATTGACCCAAAACTCAAGCCTAGCGCATGTAGCACAAAACCCATTGATCTAAAACCCTCTATGGCTAAAAAACTTAGATCTTATGAAGATTAGGGTTCTGATGAGGAAGAATTGAACGAGTTAGATTGGCAGCAAATGATCACACCAATGGCAAAGAGGTCATCCCAGTGGAGGACGTAGATGTAGAGCATGAAGGTGGCAAAGAACATTCGAAGCTTGGAGCAACGAAGCTTGGAAGTGATGATGAAGCCAGTGTTGAGGGTGGCAAGGGCATCGGAATTGGAGGTGAGCTAGGAGTGGAGTAGGAGGATGATGGTGCCTAAGAGGAGGGAGGATTGGTAAATAAGGTGGAGGGTGTGGTGGAGGATGTACTTCTGAAGGAAATTGCGCCAATGAGGTGATAGCAATGGTCAAAGGAGTGGGCATAGAATTTGAGAGAGAGGGTGGAGGATGGGGCAAGGGCATGGAGAAGGAGGGTGCACTTGATGTGGGACTTAGCATGGTTCAAGTTGTGAGAACAGAAGAAAATGGTGGTGAGGTAGAGGCTGGTGTAGAACTTGACTAAAGGAAGGAGCAAGGCATCGAACTGGAGGACAGCCTTCAGGCACTTGATATCGTAGTCCAAATTAGGGTTTCCAACATAAAAGATTAGGATTTTTAACAAACTATCTAAATATAATAAAGGCTTGGAAGTGAAAACCTAACAATCAAGTGGAAACCAAACCATATATATAATAGGGTAGTCTGGCTTATTTGTTGGGCTTGATTTGAGCTCACAGTCGAGCCTAGTTTAGGCTCTAGTATAGGTTAGGGCGATTTTCTACTTGAGTTTGATATAAAATTGATACAGGTTTCAATTTTGAGCCCAAGCTCGATCTAAATATGAAAAAATCCAACCTATGGCTTGGCTGAAGCCTACTTTCAGCTTAGCTATTTGAGTGAACTAGTTTGCATGGGAGTCCTTACACCAGCACTCCCAATACTCTCAACGTAAATTTTGATGGTAACGTGGATGATGATGGTATGAGAAGAGGTACCAAGGTCGTGATCAGGGACCACAGCTCACTCTTATTATGACTAAAGGATAACACTTATTTAATGTCCCAATATCTTGGCTGAGTTTTTTTTTTTGTACAAACGGCCGATCACACTAGTCTAGCGTGAATCAGCCCAGATAGATCAGAGTACAAAATTTGCTGCAAAGGAGCAGGGCAGGGATCACTCGGCGTCAAAATCCATGGACCAGAAAGCTAAGCCACTGAAGCAGCAACCCAATCTGCCGTCGAGTTGGCTTTGCAATATATATGACGGGTCTGGACGCAATCAATCTCCCGCAGAATAGCCCAAATGTCCAACAAAATCAGATTAGTATGAGTAGGAGGGCAATTCTGCATCTAAATCCAAGAAATGACCGACATGGAGTCGCTCTCAATACAAAGCCTCTGAGCATGAAGAACCCGAGCAGCATAAGAAATACCCGCCCAAGCCGCATGAAGCTCAGTCATGGGGACAGAGGAGTCGAGAGTACCAAAACCTTCCGCTGCCAATAAGTCACCATGAGGTCCTCGAATAATGAACGCAGAACCAGCAATTCTTCCATGGACACTCCCGTCAAAATTGATTTTGACAAACCCTAGAGGGGGGGGCTCCCAGAAGATAAAAACGGTATGCTGGTTCGCTGTCGAAGCAGCAGGGGATCCCCAGTGGCCAGAGACATCAGAACCAATACGAGCACAGTCCGCCGCCAATAATCTGATCTTCCTTACAATCTTGTAAAGAGAGATAGTGTCATCAAAGAAAATAAGCTGGTTCCTAGTTAGCCAAATCTGATAAGCAGTGACCGCCCAGAGACCTTTCTTATGCTGAGGGCACCTTCGAAGGTCAAGAAGGAAAGAAGAGCGCAGGGAGCCCGAGTCATTCTGTTTGAAAGGATAAACCATCATAAGCCAGACCTGTCTAGCTCTGGGGTAGATGAAAATTGCATGATCTATAGATTCCTCCTCCAAGCTGCATAACGGGCAGATCGACTGAATAGGAAGACCCCTCCGAGATAGGAGAGCACAGGTAGGAAGAGAGCCCCACAGAAGTTTCCATATAAATAACTGAACTCTGGGGATAGTAGGAAGCTTCCAAATCCATGCTGCATCCTCCAAGTGCTGAGGCTGAGGTCTGAACATCCTCATCAGATCCCTGGTCGGAACCTTAGAGAGACAGGATCTCTGCCAGAGTCTAACATCAGAAGATCGACCAGGAATAAGAGGCATCGATAAAATCCACCGAGCAAGCTCAGCACTGAAAAATCTGGTCACCGAGGGGATATGCCAAGCTGGAGGGTCTAAGGAGATCAAGTCCTTGACCCTTAAACTAGAAGGGGCCTCAATACTAATAAAGGAGGGCCACCGAGAGAGAGGAAGCTCTGAAATCCAGGTATCCTGAATAACACTAACCGAAGAACCATCTCCGATCATCCACGAGATATTGTCCAAGATAGCCTGACCATAGCGACAGACCTCCTTCCAAAAAGAGGAGCATCCCCGAGGTGGAGTAATATGCATGGCAGACGACCATTCTCCATACCTTATACGCATCAGAGAGCTCCAAAGACAATGCGGCTCCAGTAGGAATCTCGAAGCATGTCTGGCAATAAGGGCTTTTCTTCTAACAATCAAAGACTGGATCCCGAGACCACCCTCAAAGATAGGCATACAGACCAAATCACAGGATAAGAGGTGAATCCCATGACCATCCTGTACAAAAGCCCATAGGAAATCACGAAAGCATCTCTCGATCCTCCTCAGGCAAGTAATCGGAATGGCAGCATTCGACAGGAGATGTAGGGGAAGAGAGGAAAGAACTGATCGAATAATGATAACCCTAGCCATCATCGAAAGACCAGTCACCTCGGAGAAATCAGAGCAACGGGGGCATCTCCCCGTTATAGGGATCCCCAAATACATAAATCTATCAGTCTGAGTGGTGATACCCGACAAACTGATAATAGCTTCTCTAGTGGATCTAGAAGTCTTCGGGCTAAAGCAAATAGAAGACTTCAGAAAGTTAACCTTCTGACCAGAAGCCTGACAGTAGTTCTGAATAATAGAATGAAAAGAAGCCGCATTATCAAAAGAAGCTTGGCCTAGGAGGATACAATCATCAGCAAAGAGAAGGTGAGAGACAAAAGGGCCCTCAGAACCAGCCATAACTGGGGCAATCCGCCTATCCTATTGAGCCTGGCGTAAAGCACGAGAAAGATCATCTGCAGCCAGGATGAACAGCAAAGGAGATAAGGGGCAACCCTGACGGAGACCAACACTAGAGTGGAAAAAATCAGTCGGGCTTCCATTGATGATTAGAGAAAAAGAAGGCTTATGAATGCAAGCCATAATCCATTCTATAAATAATTCATCAAACCCAAACTCCAGAAGAGAGCGGTACAAAAAAACCCAGCTCAGTCTATCATAAGCACGCTCCATATCGAGCTTTACAGCCATAAGACATCGCCTGACCGGAGCTCTCTGAAGAACATGCATGAACTCCTGAGCAATAAGGACGTTATCCGAAATAGACCTCCCTCTAATGAAAGCCCCCTACTCCTCCGATATGAGACGAGGAATCACCAGACTAAGGCGGCGAGCTAAAAGGCGAGCACAGACCTTATACAAGGTAGTGCAAAGGCTAATGGGCCGAAAGTGCTGCGGAAGAGAAGCATCCACTCTCTTGGGCACCAAGGTAATGAATGTCTGATTCCATTCAGAAGGAATGTGTCTAGCTCGAAAGACATCCTGAATAGCTTGGATCACCTCCTGCCCAACAATGTCCCAATAGTGTCGAAAGAAAAAAGGCGGAAACCCGTCAGACCCAGGGGCCTTATTCGGACCAAGCTCCCATAGGGCTACCCTAATCTCGTCCGCAAAGATCGACCTGACAAGCATATCATTATCCAGGGAGGAAACCTTCCTAGTAGCCGGAAACTGAACAACCGGGTCCCCATCGCCAGTAGACTCAGCCCATGTAGCCTAGAAAAAATGGAGAAGAAGGTCACTGATAGAGTGGAAATCCTCCCGAATATGCCCCTCTTCATCAACTAACCTCTGAATCCGATTAGCAGCTCTCCGCTTCAGAGTGGCCTGATGGAAGAATCTGGTGTTTCGATCCTCATCACAAATCCACTGAGTCCTAGACCTCTGTCACCAATACACCTCCTGCTGCCGCAAAAGAGAGTGGTGCCGAGCCAGCAACTCCCTAAGGAAAGAGAGGTCCGAGTCCACCAAAAATCCTTCCTGATCCTCCGTAGCCTGCAGAATATTGATATCAACTTCAACCTGCTCAATTTGTCTGACCAGATCCCCCACCTCATTCCTATTCCATCTGGATAGTCTGTGTCTGGCCATCTTAAGATGATGAGATAACCGATAGACAGCATTGCCCCTAACAGGAATATGTCAGATCTGAGAAATGATAGAACGAGCAGCTGAAAGGCCTATCCAAAACTGCTCAAATCTAAACTGCTTCCGCATATGCTGATCAGCCTCCGTAGAAATCAAAATAGGGCAATGGTCAGAAGCAATCATAGGAAGATGAGTGACAGTAACCATAGGGTATCTTTGGAGACACTGGGGTGTAGCCATGGCTCTATCAAGTCTCTCCCAGACTCAAGCAGACCCCTGACGATTATTGCACCAAGTAAATTGGGATCCCGAATACCCCAAATCCAAAAGCCCTGAAGAACCAATGAAGGTTCTAAATTCATTGATATCAGCTAAGCCAGAAACCCGTCTACCTCCATGCTTTTCATTAGCCTCAGTGATACAATTGAAATCCCCCGCAATAATAGATGGAATACCTTGAGCAAGGAGGGAAAGCAATTCAGACCAAAGAACCCTTCTCTCCCGGTAGTCCGTGCTGGTATAAACAGCCGAAAGAAGCCAAGGGTCAGAAGACCCCTCAGAGATCATGAGACCAATTTACTGATTGCACTGATGGAAAGCATCTATCCTGACTGCAGAGGTGCGCCATATAGCCAAAATACCCCTCGTCAGACCTTCAGCCTCCATAGCATAAGATGACCAAGTACGGGCAATCTGTCTATGAAAACGGACAAGACTATCCCCAAAAGCCTGGTCTCCAAGAGGACACATATATCAAAGTGGTCTAATTGGAATAATCTACTGAAGGAGGATCAAAAGAAGGCTTTCGAGCTCCTCTAACATTCCACAGTAAGATCTTCATTTACAGACTGGAGGAAGATGGCACCCCTCCTTGATCCTCTATCATATCACTATCAACAAGACCCCCATTCAGCTGAGAGCCTTCGTCAGGCATCAGTAATGGATTGATCAGCAGTCCATCCGAAACAAGATCAGACACAACTGAACAGGAAGATTGTGCCTGAGATAAGGAACCTGGGCCCAATCCCATAGGTTCACCAATAGTATCAGCCAATGGAAGTCCAGCCCCCCCATCTGATTGGGCCCTCACCGCCTCCTGGGCACCAACCTGAAAACATGGGACCTGATCCAACTGGCTTGGAGAAAAGCTACTCACCTTACCCTTCTTGGAGAAAGGAACCTTTCCTTTTCCCTTCCTCTTATCTGATTTGGATAAAATCTTAGGAGCCAGAGATACCTCAGGTCTAGCTTGCTTAAGGGGACCTGGACTGGCTTCCCTGCTAACCAATTGACCATCAACACTGACAACTGAAGCAAGAGAGGAAAAGGGGTTATTGATCACAATCGGGTGATTCAGATCAGGCTTCAGAGAATCCAGCTGCTCAACAGGCTTTAAGTTCAGAGCTGATGCCTTTGAAATGGCACGCTCATCCTGAACCGGCATGGGACCCTTCACGTTGACTATCAGGTCCTTCTCCTTCCCAGGGAGCGATGCCACAGCTACAGGGCTGAACAACATTCTCGATGATGAGGAGGACCTCCGGCGAGCCACCTTCACCGGAGCTGCCCACCCTTCAGACACTTCACCAGAGCCCTATGAAAGCCCATTCTTCACTACCTGGGAAGCTGAACCAGAGCCAGGGATTGAAGACGAAGCCATCAACGGAGCCTTCCCCTTCACCACCATCTGAGGATTAGTAGCAGCCTTTCGCTTCCGGATTGCAACAAGCCACGGCCCAAACACAGAATTGGGACCAGAGCCAACCCCATCAGAACATCTCGACTGAGAACAGGGGCCATCCAGATGCAGAGAGGCATAGCTCATACAGACTCCCTCCAGGTTTTTATAGACAAAATTCTGCCAAAAGGTTGGAAGCTCCCTTGAATCCGGGTACCTGGCCGGAGAGGGCGACGAAGGTCAACCCGAAGGCAAACCCTCGCAAAACCCCCCCTAGATTTCGCCAAGGTAGCTGCATCCACACAGACGAAATCACCAGCTGGCTTCAGAATGGCTCTGAGGAACTTCTCCTTCCAGAACTCGAGAGGTAGATGCAGCAATCTCACCCATATCAGTGCAGTCGAGACGGAGTCCTCCGCCGGAGTAAACTCCGGCCTCCACACCTCAGTGCCAACCACCTGGCCATTGACCACCCAAGGTCGCTGCAGAACCAGGTTACAATCTTCCTTGGAATCAAATCGGAACACATGGCATCTGAATGCCAGGCTAATAGGAACGATGGCACCTGAAATTCCAGCTCGCCTGAATTCCCTTATGAAGGCATCAGCCAGAATCCATCTGTGGAACGAGCGGACGAGCACGGCCTTCTGCTGCCAGCCCATCACCTCCGCTTCAAGCTCCGCCACCGGGACCTTAATCACCTCCGGGAATGAAGCCTGTAACCTCTCCACTTTTGCTGGCGAAGGAGACTGGGTAACCCATTGAAACCCGTTCGTCGATGTCCTCCTCCCAGGAATTCGGCTACCATCAGCCGAATCAGAGGCCATAGGAGAGGAGGGAATGACGAAGGGATAAACCAGAGAAACGGTGAAGCAACAGAGACGAAGATCTCCCAAAGATTAGGGAAGAAGAAATCGGATGCACGAATCTTAAGGCACAGAACAGAAGGAGAACCAGAGCACTGGTAAGCACGATTCTCAAAGCACTCAATTAACAGCTGTTCCAATACTCTTGGCTGAGTTGAGGGTGGGATGGTCAAGGTCATCTCTGATTTCTCTGAGAAGTCTTGTCCTGAGGTTCGTCATCCCCTGCATGGACATTGTCATTCGAGACCTAATATATTTTCATGAAAGTTAACAATACTGTTGATTAGGTGGATTCTCTTTGTAGCTAGACATAGGTTAAATTGTTTGAAGTTCCAGATCTTCCATTTCTATCCTATTTCGAAATATCCTATTATCCTATATTCTAGCTCCTAGGGCCATGTAAATCATTGTTCCTACCAAAAAAAAAAAAAGATGAGCCTCCAAGCATGCAGCAAGTTTATGTTTTATAAAGATTGAGATGTGGATGCAAAACATATCGTACTTAACATGTTCAATATGTATTGTTGATGCTTGGTCACTTTGAGCCGATGTCCTTAAACGATAGTTGCCATGATCCTTCATCTTCGAGATCCTGCAAGAAGTCCTGGAACTGGATATCCTAGTTGGGGACCCTCCGACACTCAAGTTAGCCATCAGGAACACAGCAGTAGTTTTTTTCTTGAGAAGAAGAAGTATGTGTGCAAGACGTGGATTGTTTTTGGCTTAGAAAAAATCCCCCCTTTCTATTTGCTTTTACCTTCGTTTTATCGACATCTTCCTTTGCTCTCCTCCCAATATCATGATGTGTCAGCATTCTTGTAGATAGAATATCAGAGCTGATCGAATTGGTTCGCATCCATTGTTCCGACATCATCAGCATTTTTCCAGGAATAATCGGCTTTTAATGCTCATTTGGCCAGAGTTATTAAATTCTGCTAATGACTTTTTGGGCCTTAATGGCTTTTCTGACTCGAAGTGATCGATACTTTATGGCAGGTGATCACCTTTTGATACTTATTTAGCCAGAGTCATTAAATTCTGCTAATGACTTTTTGGGCCTTAGTAGATTTTCTGACTCGAAGTGATTGATACTTTATGGCAGGTGATCGCCTTTTGATACTTATTTAGCCAGAGTCATTAAATTCTGCTAATGACTTTTTTGGCCTTCTTAGTAGTGGCTTTTGACTCGAAGTGATTGATAATTTATGACAGCTAATCACCTTTTGATGCTAATTTAGTCATGGTCATTAAATACTATTAATGACCTTTGGGCCAAGATCCTCTGAAAAGGATGCCCGAAATGATGTCCCCTATCTTGTCAAACCTGTGAGGTTCTGGAAGAAGATTCGCGCCCGGGATCGGCCCTGGAGCCGTTTGGGGATCAAGTGCCGTTGGGGCCGCCTAGAGCTGGCCCTCGTGCCGCCTAAGGCCTAAGTATCTCGGGGTCGCCTAGAGCTGGCCCTGGGCCGTCTAGAGGCCAAGTACCATTGGGGCCGCCTAGGACTAGCCCTGGGCCGTCTAGGGGCCAAATATTGTCGGGGCCGCCTAGGACTGGCCATGGGGCCATCTAGGGGCCAAGTATTGTCGGGGCCGCCTAGGACTGGCCATGGGGCCATCTAGGGGCCAAGTATTGTCAGGACCGCCTAGGACTGGCCCTGGGGCCGTCTAGGGGCCAAGTATTGTCGGGGCCTCCTAGGACTAGCCATGGGGCCGTCTAGGGGCCAAGTATTATCGGGGCCGCCTAGGACTGGCCCTAGGGCCGTCTAGGGGCCAAGTATTATCGAGGCCACCTAGGACTGGCCCTGGGACCGTCTAGGGGCTAAGTATTGTCGGGGCCATCTAAGACTGGCCCTGGGGCCGTCTAGGACTGGCCCTGGGGCCGTCTAGGGGCTAAGTACCTCGGGGCCGCCTAGAACTGGCCCTGGGGCCGTCTAGAGGCCTAGTACCATTGGGGCCACCTAGGACTGGCCCTAGGGCCGTCTAGGGGCCAAATATTATTGGGGCCGCCTAGGACTGGCGCTGGGGCTGTCTAGGGGCCAAGTATTGTCGGGGCCGCCTAGGACTGACCCTGGGGCCATCTAGGGGCCAAGTATTGTCGGGGCCGCCTAGGACTGACCCTGGGGCCATCTAGGGGCCAAGTACCATTGGGGCCACCTACGACCGGCCCTAGGGCCGTCTAGGGGCCAAGTATTGTCGGGGCCGCCTAGGACTGGCCCTGGGGCCATCTAGGGGCTAAGTACCTCGGGGTCGCCTAAAACTGGCCCTGTGGCCGTCTAGGGGCCAAGTACCGTTGGGGCCGCCTAGGACTAGCCCTAGGGCCGTCTAGGGGCCAAGTATTATCGGGGCCGCCTAGGACTGGCCCTGGGGTCGTCTAGGGGCCAAGTATTGTCAGGGTCGCCTAGGACTAGCCCTGGGGCCGTTTAGGGGCTAAGTACCTTGGGGCCGCCTAGGATTGGCCCTAGGGCCGTCTAGGGGACAAGTACCTCGGGGCCGCCTAGGACTGGCCATGGGGCCGTCTAGGGGCCAAGAACCATTGGGGCCGCCTAGGACTGGCCCTGGGGCCGTCTAGGGGCCAAGTATCTCTGGGCCGCCTAGAGCTGGCCCTGGGGCCGTCTAGGGGCCAAGTACCATTAGGGCCACCTAGGACTGGCCCTGGGGCCGTCTAGGGGCCAAGTATCTCTGGGCCGCCTAGAGCTGGCCCCGGGGCCATCTATGGGCCAAGTACCATTGGGGCTACCTAGGATTGGCCCTGGGGCCGTCTAGGGGCCAAGTATCTCTAGGCCGCCTAGAGCGGGCCCTGGGGTCGTCTAGGGGCCCAGTATCATTTTTATCACGTGGCTCTTTACTAGCCACATCATATGCCCTCCCTCTCCTGAGTCTTGGTGTTCACTGCACGGCGCTTGCCAAGAGAAAGGAGCGCGAACTTTTTTTTTATATGATTAAGTTTAATGCGTCACAGCCCGTTTATGATGGGCGTGCGCTTTTAAGAAAATTAAAAGCCCTCTTATTACTTAAAAGGAACGCCTCGTGATTGATGGGAAAGGGCTTTGTGTACTTGAATCACGCTGATGGCTCTTTTTGCTAGGGGAGACGTGCTCCTCTTATGGGTTAGTGACACCTGGGCCACGATTCGGCGCTTGCCACCTTATTCTTCATGATGGGCGAGGTCTCCTAAATCTGAGAAACTCATATTATCCCGCCCATCCTTTTTGTCTTCCATCGCTTTTGCATTCTTCTTGTTTCTTGCTTCTCCTCCCAGCGCTAAGTTCCCTTTTGGTTCTGTCCTTCTGTCTCGAGGTTAGTTTTTTTGGTTTTCTCTGTGTTTCTTTCTTCTTGATGGATTCTCAGGCCGATAGGAAGGGTAAGGGGCCTCTAGTTGAACCATCTAGGGAAGAGATTCTCAAGGCACGTCGCCGGGCTCCTGGCGGAATTTCCATACCCAGTCGTTCTGAGACTGCCGGTCCGTCCCCCGGTGGGATTCTCTCAAGCGAGGTTCCTCTAAGTGAGGTTCCCTCGGGTGAGGTTCCTCCAAGTGAGGTTCCTCCCCCCGCCGATAGGGGCGTCTCTTCGACCCCTAGGGTTTCACCCCCTCCCTCACATTCGACATCTCCTTCTAGACCCAATTCCGCGAGCCCAGGGGGAATATGTTCTGTCCTAAAAGACCATGACATAAGGAGAATCAGGGTTCAGTATAAAATTCCCAACAGCGTTTGCCTGTCCGCCCCTTGGTATAGCGATAAGGTGACTTGTGGTCGAGGAGGAGGAGTCGCCCTTTATGAAGAATTCCTTAAGGGTGGACTTCACCTCCCTCTCCATCCTTTCTTCCTAAACCTTTTAAATAGATATAACTTGAGTCCTGCTCAATTGACCCCAAACTCCATTAGAATCATATATGCATTTTTAGTGCTGTGCCATTTCCATGGCGCTCCCGCCCAAGTTTCCCTCTTTCGAGCTTTTTACAAACTTAGGAATTCCTCCAGGGCGGCTGGTGGAGTTTTGCCTCCCATCCCAAGAGGGTACTTAAATTAGACTTGCCCTCAAAGATAAAAGGGTGGAAGTCGCATTTCTTCTATGTCCATGGCAAGAGGATAAAAATGTCTTGGAGTTACCCTGACGTTAGCCCCAATAAAAACTCCAGCATAGAGGAAAGGGATCGAGAGCTTTTCAAGGCCCTCCTATCTTCTGTCATTCCTCCCTATGCAGAACTGCTATCAGAGGACAACCTTCGTGAAGCCCTAGCAGCACCAGTAGCGTCCTCACCGAGATCCGGTGAGCGCTACCATCCTCGACCGTTGGCCAAAATTTCTTTTCCTCCTTTTGTCTTATGTTTGTTTATTGCACGTATGCTTATAGGTTTTTGTTGACTTATGGCTTTTTGTCTTGTTCATGTTTGTTTTACTGCCCCTATTTTCTAACTCTTTGTTTTTATGATGCAGAAATGAGGTTCTCCACAGATTTTTTGTTGGAGGCCCTTAATAAGAAAAGGAAGGCCGTTGGAGGCTCGACGAAGGTCACGCCCAAAAAGCCGAAGCAGGCTGAACAGTCACCTCCCTCCCCCGGAGTTACTTTGGCAGGGAAAGCAAGGAGGAGGGATCCCTTTGTTGAAGGACTAGTAATGGAGGTCCCCTCGGCTGCCGTTCCACAGGAGCCACCGATGGGGGTCCCTCTGGCCAGACTCAAGAGGGGTCAGTGAGGGAAAAGTCTCTGCCACCGGCCGGGGTCGATGACATGGTTTCGCCGGAAGAGAGAATGGTAATGCCTCCGATTCAGGAGATCAGCGAAGACCAATCTCCTGATGTTCGCTCGCCCCAGGAGGGGGTGGAGGTGCCCTCCGATGAGGGCCTTGTAAATCGGCCATCCGGTGTTAATGCGATTCGCCGGGGTTGCCTAGCCGAGAGTGTACCTAGCCGCTCAACTCTGCCCAATCTCCAGGCCGAGCTTCGGTGTCAACCACTGGAGAAGTCTTTGGATACTTTCTTCACCGCCTTCCTCCAGGCGATTATACAAGATCCGTAGCTCTTTCTTTCTTGAAGTCAATTATGGTCACTCTCTCACCTAGTGGTGTATGCAGGCATCTAATAGTGCATTCGTTCTTCGAGACGCTTGCCTCGGAGGCTTGGGCAACCGGAAGCAAAACCCCTTCGAGCTAGATGTTCTTAAATCTCAGGTAGATGAGCTAACCCGGGATATATTGAAGACGAGGGCTCAGGAGCTCGTAGTCTCCGGCGCGCTGAGGGTTGCCGAGGAGGAGGGTCGAGATCTTAAGACCCAGGTTGAAGAGGCCGAGAGAAGGGCTCAAGTGGTTGACGCCAAGCTGCTCGAAGCCATGTCAAAATTGGGGTCGGTCGAGGAAGAATTGAAGAGTGTTCTTCTTAGGGTGACTCAGGCCGAAGAAAGGGCGGCCGCGGTTGAGGATAGGACGGAGCTGCTCGATTTTGAGGCCCGGGCTATGGAGGAGAGATTGGCCAATGTTGAGGAGCGGCTAAACTCAACCGAGGAGAAGCTGGCCTTTGCCGAGGAGCGGCTAGGCTCGATTGAGGAGAAGCTGGCCTTTGCCAAGAGGGAGGTTAGAGAAACCATAGCCAAACTGATCGCTACTGAAATTCAGGCCAAGGAAAGCATAATGGCCGCCCAAGAAGAGGCCATGATCAAGGTCAGCGTGGCCGATCGAAGGGCCCAAGGCATGGTGGAAACTTACAAGGGGTCTGCTGAATTTGTAGCTGAGTGTAGCGAAGCGGCCGTTGATGCTTTTGTTAAAGGATTTGATAAGTGCAAGGAGAAAATTCTTCAAGTTCACCAGTCAATCTCGATGACATTCAGCTTTTAGAGGAGGATATGGGAGACGAGTCGGAACCCTCTGAGCCTTGACTTTGATTTTCTTTCACCCTTTTGTGTTTTGTAATGTGGTTGAGACTGAGCTTTTATATGACAATACAGTAATAGTAACGTCCTTCTGATTATCTTATGTGCAGCTTTGACGTTTAAGCCGATTTTGTCGGTTTTCTGATTATTTTGTTGTTTGGAAAACTAGATTTATTCTCTTAAGTTCACTTGATGACTTGTTAGTATAATTCATTCAAGATTTACGCAGGAAACCTCCCGTGCCAATCTAAAATCCCAATTCAGGGGCCGCCCAGGATTCCAAGTTTAAACTCTCGGGAGTCTCTTGCGTTGGTTCGAGATGTTCGTGCCATTTTTGGGTCGGACATTAGGGGTTGCTTAGAACCGGCCCGAGAGCCAGCCAGGAGCCTAACATCATTGGGGCCGATTATGATGGTGGCCACCCAGGACCAGCCCGAGGGCTGGCTAGGGGCCAAATAGAATCATGGCCGCCTAGGACCAGTCCGAGGGCCAGCTAGGGGCCTAACAGAACCGTGGCCGCCTAGGACCGGCCTGAAGGCCGGCCAGGGGCTTAACAGAACCATGGCCGCCTAGGACCAGCCCAAAGGCCGGCCAGGGGCCGAACGTAACCATGGCCGCCCAGCCTGAGGGTCTGCTAGGGGCCTAACAGAACCATGGCCGCCTAGGACTGGCCCAAAGGCCGGCTAGGGGCCTAACAAAACCATGGCCGCCTAAGACCAGCCCGAAGGCTGGCCAGGGGCCGAACGTAATCGTGGCCGCCCAGCCCGAGGGTCTGCTAGGGACCTAACAGAACCATGGCCGCCTAGGACCGGCCCGAAGGCTGGCCAGGGGCCGAACGTAACAATGGCCGCCCAGCCCGAGGGTCTGCTAGGGGCCTAACAGAACCATGGCCGCCTAGGACTGGCCCGAAGGCCGGCCAGGGGCCTAACAGAACCATGGCCGCCTAGGACCGGTCCGAAGGCTGGCTAGGGGCCAAACATAACCATGGCCGCCCAGCCCGAGGGTCTTCTAGGGGCCTAAAAGAACCATGGCCGCCTAGGACTGGCCCGAAGGCCGGCCAAGGGCCTAACAAAACCATGGCCGCTTAGGACTGGTCCGAAGGTCGGCTAGGGGCCGAACCTAACCATGGCCGCCTAGGGCCGACCCGAAGGCCGGCCAGGGGCCTAACAGAACCATGGCCGCCTAGGACCAACCCAAAGGCCGGCCAGGGGCTGAACGTAACCGTGGCCACCTAGGGCCGGCCCAAAGGCTGGCTAGGGGCCTAACAGAACCATGGCCGCCTAGGACTGGCCCGAAGGCCGGCCAGGGGCCGAACGTAACCGTGACTACCTAGGACCAGCCTGAGGGTCTACTAGGGGCCTAACAAAACCATGGCCGCCTAGGACCAGCCCACGGGGGTTTGACTCAGGGCCCTCTAGGACACAGGACTTGAACCTCCGGAGGTTTCTCGTGCCGGTCTGGGGTGTTTGTATCCTAGGGGCCACCTAGGACCTTTTGAAACCCCAAGGGGTGACCCGACAGTCGCTATGATGGAACCATGCTCGAGAGCCTTTAACCCCGGAGGGTGACCTGAGGGCGCTTTGACATGGCTTAGGGTCCTTTTGAAACCCCGAAGGGTGACCCGAGAGTCGCTATGATGGGACCATGCTCGGGAGCCTTTAACTCTGGAGGGTGACCTGAGGGTGCTTTGACCTGGCTCAGCGTCCTTTTGAAACCCCGAAGGGTGACCCGAGAGTCGCTGTGATGGAACAATGCTCGGGAGCCTTTAACCCCGGAGGGTGACCTGAGGGCGCTTTGACCTGGCTCAAGGTCCTTTTGAAACCCCGAAGGGTGACCCGAGAGTCGCTGTAAAGGAACCATGCTCGGGAGCCTTTAACCCCAGAGGATGACCTGAGGGTGCTTTGACCTGGCTCAGGGTCCTTTTGAAACCTCGAAGGGTGACCCGAGAGTCGCTGTGATGGGACCATGCTCGGAAGCCTTTAACCCCGAAGGGTGACCTAAGGGCGCTTTGACCTGGCTTAAGGTCCTTTTGAAAACAATCACGGGGGTTTCTCACGCCGGCCCGGGAGTTTGACTCGGGGCCGCCTAGGACACAGGACTTGAACCTCTGACGGCTTCTCGTGCTAGTCCGGGGTGTTTGTATCCTAGGGGCCGCCGAGGGCAAAATATTGAATTGAATGATAGAGCTTAAAAATTATTTTTATAACCATTTGTCTAATACATTTATCATTGATAGTATTTGCGAAGATTATCAGCGTTCCAAGTACGTGGAATTGGCCATCTGTCCATCCCTTCCAGTTTGGAACTCCTTGTGAAAGCGCTCTTGTGACTCGATATGGCCCTTCCCAGTTTGGCATAGCTTGCCTCCTTCAGTTGGCTTGGACACCTCAGCTTTTCTAAGGACCAGGTCTCCGGAGCGAAACGTCTTGGGACGAGCCCGAGCATTATAGTACTTCTCTGCTTGTTGGCGGAAAGTGACCATTCTAAGCCGTGCAAGATCTCGGGTTTCGTCGATGAAGTCTAGGCTAGCCCTCAATTGATCGGGGTTTTTGCCCTCCTTATATGCTTCTACTCGGGAGCTTGGGAGGCTGATTTCTACCGGGATGACTACTTCGGATCCAAAGACAAGGCTGAAGGGAGTCTCTCCTGTGGGGGCCCTGGGAGTGGTGTGGTATGCCCATAATACACTCAGAAGTTTTTCCACCCATCTGCCCTTGGATTCATCCAACCGGATCCGGAGTCCTCGAAGGATAGTACGGTTCATAACTTCTACCTCTCCGTTGGATTGGGGATGCTCGATAGAAGTGAACCTGTGGCAAATACCGAGCTCATCACAAAAGGCCTTGAATGTTGAGTTGTCAAACTGGCAGCCATTATCAATTATTAAAGTGTGAGGTAAGCCGAATTGGCAAATAATAGACTTCCAAAAGAATGCCCTCGTCTTGGCTTCAGTAATTTTAGCTAATGCCTCGACCTCGATCCATTTAGTAAAATAGTTGATGGCCACCAATAAGAATATCCTCTGTCCTGCAGCTGGAGGGAAAGGCCCAAGTATATCCATCCCCCACTTAGCAAAAGGCCAGGGAGCAGACAAGGAACTTAAAAGTGAGGCCGGCTGTCTCTGGATATTCGAGTGCCGTTGGCAGCTATTGCACCTTCGAACTAGCTCAGCAGCATCCTGGCACATTGTAAGCCAATAATATCCTTGGCAGAGAGCTTTATATGCTAGAGACCTGCCCGCCACATGACTTCCACATATGCCTTCATGGATTTCTCTGAGGACATAATCAGCGTCCGCCGAGCCTATGCACTTGAGAAGAGGATGAGAGAAGGATTTTCTGTATAAGCGGCCTTTTAACAATACAAACTTGATCGACCTCCTCTTTAGCAATCTAGCTTCTGCTGGGTGGGGAGAGAGCCACTAGTGAAATAACGGATGTAAGCATCCATCCAAGTTGGCTCCTGCATGATCGGTATAACTTCCTCTACGGAATCGATACTCGGACTCTCCAAATGCTCGACGTACTCTCTTTCTAGGCAGTCATCCGCCGAAGTGGCCAGCTTTGATAATGCATCAGCTCTAGCATTTTTTCCTATGGGAATGTAACTGATGGTGAAATAAGCCAATGAAGAGGTCAATGTCTTGACTTTATCCAAATATCTAGACATGGTAGGATCGCGAGCCTCAAACTCTCTAGTGATGTGCCCGAAAACAAGCTGGGAGTCAGTGAAGGCTCGAAGATGCTTTACTCCTAACTCACGAGCAAGTTTGATCCCGACCAGCAAGGCCTCGTACTCAGCTTGATTGTTGGTGGCCTTGAAGAGGAAGCGAAGGGCATACCCAAAGGTCATTCCCTCTAGACTCGCTAAGATAAGACATGCTTCGCTTCCCTGGGAATTGGAGGCACCATCAACATGAAGAATCCAAGCCTCCGCCAAATCTTCCTCAGCTACGGAACATTTCTTAGGGGCATCATTGTCCCGTTCGTCAGTCCAAGTGCACTCCACCAAAAATCCGCCAACACTTGGGACTTAAGAGCAGGGCGAGCCCAGAATGATAAGTCAAACTCTCCCAATTTCATGGCCCATTTTGCCAGACAACCTGAGGTGTCAGGTCGAGCCAGTATAGACCTAAGAGGCTGGTCTATAAGCACCACTATCGGGTGTGCCTGGAAGTATGGTCGGAGGTGCTAAGAGGAGACGATCAAGGCAAAGATAATCTTCTCCATCCGAGAGTATCAGATTTCTGTGTCATGAAGTACCTTACTAACATAGTAGATAGGCTTCTGTGCTCCATCTTGATCGAGTCAGACTAGAACAGAGCTGACCGCCTCTGGAGTGGCAGCTAGATAGAAAAAAAGATGTTCTCCCTCTTCAGGCTTCGATAGTAACGGTGGAGTGGACAAGAACTCCTTTAACTCCTCAAAGGCCCGTTGGCAGCTGTTCGTCCACTCGAAACTGTCAACCTTTCGCAAGGCTTTGAAGAAAGGTAGGCACCTCTCCGCCGATCTGAATAAGAATTGGCTCAAGGTGGCTATTCTTCCAGTGAGCCGTTGGACCTCCTTCTTGTTGACTGGTCACCGCATATCGAGGATGGCCTGGATCTTCTCCGGGTTTGCCTCGATTCCCCGTTGGGTTACTAAGAAGCCTAGAAACTTTCCCGCAGTAACACCAAAGGCGCACTTACGGGGATTAAGCTTGATCTGATGACTTCAAAGGTTGCTAAAGGTTTCTTCTAAGTCGGTGACATGGCTGGTGGTGTGGATGCTCTTAGTCAACATGTCATCCATATATACCTCCATATTATGCCCAATCTGATCCTTGAAGACCTTATTCATCAACCTCTGATAAGTGGCTCCGGCGTTCTTTAGCTCAAAGGGCATCACTTTGTAGCAGTAAATGCCTTTCTCTGTAATGAAAGAAGTATTTTCCTCATCCGCCGGGTCCATCTTTATTTTGTTGTAGCCAGAGAAGGCGTCCATAAAGCTCTGGAGTTCATGCCCGGAGGTAGAATCCACCAGCTGGTCGATCCGCAATAGAGGAAATCTATCCTTAGGACATGCTTTGTTAAGATTAGTGAAGTCAATGCAGATTCGCCAACTTTCACTCGCCTTTCGAACCATAACTACATTCGCCAACCAACTTGGGTATTGAGCCTCCCAAATGTGGCCGGCAACTAAAAGCTTGTTGACTTCCTCGTCTATGGCCCTTTGCTGCTTGGGAGTGAAGCTCCTTTTCTTTTATCGAATAGGTCGACATTTGGTATCAATGTTGAGCTTGTGAGTTATCACCTCCGAGGGAATACCAGGCATGTCCAAGGCAGACCATGCAAAAATATCTGAGTTAGCCCATAAAAAGGTGAGAAGTTCATTTTTTACTTCCAAAGGAAGAAGCTCACCGATTTGCACAGTCTTAGTGGGATCATCTCCCAGTGGGTAAGATAGTAATTGCTCTGCCGATTCTCCTCTTCTTTCGGACTCCCTGGGGTTGAATAATACCGGGGCAGAGGGAGCCACCATCTCCTGAGGACTAGGAGCCATATGATAACATAATTGTGGAAGGTTCTGTTCCCCAAGCATCTCTCCGACTCCTTGATTGGTTGGAAACCTTACCAGCTGGCGCCTGGCAGAGATGATTGCGTCCAAGAGGTTCAAACCAGGATGACCGAGGATAGTGTTGTAAGCCAATGGCACCCTGGCCACCAGAAACCTCATTAGGACTGTGCTTTGATGGAGTGGCAATCCCGCTATGACCGGCAAGGTAATTTTGCCCTCCACCTTAAAAGAATCTCCAGTGAAGCTAATGAGGGGAGTCGCCACAGGTGACAAAAAATCAAGGGACAGACCCATCCGAACAAAAGCATCATAAATAAGTACGTCTGCTGAACTTTCACTATCTACAAGTATTCTTTTTACAGGATATTTAGCAATCATCATGGAGACGACTACACTATCATCACTTGGATGATCCCCCCCTTAGCTCCCTTTCAAAATAGGAATTTACATCTTCTACTCTCTCTTCTCCCCTGGGTCTTTTAGTTGATGAGGCCGCCCCCCAGGATAGCATGCCCACCGTTCGCTCCGTTGGAGTGTTGTCGACACCAGCTTGAGCAAGCGGAGGTCCCATCAAAGGTGAAATAGCAAGAGCTCCCTTCTTGATGAATTTTTCAAGGTAGCCCTGTTGGATGAGCTCTTCAATGGTGCGTTTCAAGTTGCGATATTCGTCGGTGTCATGGCCATAGTCTCTATGAAAATGGCAATAGCGAGTCCGGTCGCAGGCAGCACCTGCTTTCAGAGGAGGGAGATGCCGAAGATAAGACTCACCTTCTATCTCCATAAGAATATGAGATCTCGGAGTGAGGAGAGGGGTGTAGCTCCCTTCTTCAGTAGGCTGGTTCTGGCATCAACTATCCGGACGACGCGGGGGTTCGGGCTTTTGGGGGGAGGTCTGCTTGGCACCTCCCGGAATGGCTTCTTGCCAACTACTCAATCAGCATCCCTTCGGGTATGATCGGCTTCATCAACATAGATGTACTTATGCGCCCGATCCAGAGCTCAACATATGAGCTAGGCGGTCTCTTGTCCAAGGAATAGGTAAAGCGAGAGGGACGAAGCCCCCGCTTTAAGGCTAGGGTGGCCACAGCATCATCTAGATGGTATACCTCCAGCGTCGTAGCCTTAAACCGAGCTATGAAATCTTTCAAGAGCTCGCCCTCCTTTTGCTGGACAGAGAAGAGGCTGTCGGCTACTTGAGGAATTTTGTGACAGGCATCGAATTGTGACAAAAAGGCCTTTTTCAGCTGCTGAAAAGAGTCGATGCTGCGTGGGAGCAACCTAGAATACCAGGCACGGGAAGCCTTCCGAAGAGTAGCAGAGAAGGCGATACATAATAAGGCATCCGTGGCCCCTTGGACCTGCATAAGAGACTTATAACTCCTCAAATGGTCAAATGGGTCAGTAGTGCCATCATATGGGTCTAGTTGAGGGAGATGGAACCGGTGGGGTATGCGCTCCTCCATGATCCGGCAAATGAGAGGGGGGCGGGAATCATATTCCATCCCCGAATGATCATGCAGCTTTTGACTAAGCTCCTCTAGATGCCGATTCTGCTTTTCCAGGCGTCTTTCCATCCGATCAATGATATCTTCCTCTGCAGATTCAGATGAGGAAGAGGTTGGATATTGAGGTTGGTGATGATATGAACTTCGGGGCTCCTTCCCTCTTCGGTGCTCATAACCACCGGAGCAGAGAGCAGAAGACCTCGACCTCTTGAGGCTCTCCTGGCGATGGCGTCCGAAAGGAATTTGATGGTGGGAATGTTCCTTCTGAGAGGACTTTCTATGTGCAGACTGCTGACTAATTGGGACAGCAGTCTGTGATGGTGTGGGAAATCTGGCTTGCTGATGAGCAACAACGGGTTGTTGTTCTTGTAACTCACGGACCACCCCCAATGAGGGCTTGAACCTACTGAGTAAGGTGAGCCAACTGTTCATGCGGGGCGGTCGATATTATAGGTGGTGAGGAAATAGGAGAGCTAGTTTTTGATAGATCCGCCCGAGAGGAATGCCCCCCAGGGGAATCAGAGAAGGCTTCCTGAACATATGTTGGCTCCATCCAATCTTCCAGAGAAGATCTTCTAGAGAAGGGCTAAAGGAAGGCAATCTTCTTGACACTGCGCTCCCCCTATCTGGCGCGCCAATCTATTGATGTCTGGTCACTTTGAGCCGATGTCCTTGAACGACAGTTATCATGATCCTTCGTCTTCGAGATCCTGCAAGAAGTCCCAGGACTGGGGATCCCAGTTGGGGACCCTCTGACGCTCAAGTTAGCCACCAGGAACATAGCAGTAGTTTTTTTCTTGAGAAGAAGAAGTATGTGTGCAAGACGTGGATTGTTTTTGGCTTAGAAAAAATCCCCCCTTTTTTTGCTTTTACCTCCCTTTTATCGGCATCTCCTTTTGCTCTCCTCCCAATATCATGATGTGTCAGCATTCTTATAGATAGAATGTCAGAGCTAGTCGAATTGGATCCGCATCCATTGTTCCGACATCATCAGCATTTTTTCCAGGAATAATCGGCTTTTAATGCTCATTTGGCCAGAGTCATTAAATTATGTTAATGACTTTTTGGGCCTTAGTGGCTTTTCTGACTAGAAGTGATTGATACTTTATGGTAGGTGATCACCTTTTGATACTTATTTAGCCATAGTCATTAAATTCTACTAATTACCTTTTGGGCCTTAGTGGTTTTTCTGACTCGAAGTGATTAATACTTTATGGTAGGTGATCGCCTTTTGATTCTTATTTAGCCAGAGTCATTAAATTCTGCTAATGACTTTTTGGGCCTTAGTGGCATTTCTGACTCGAAGTGATTGATACTTTATGATAACTAATCACCTTTTGATACTAATTTAATCATGGTCATTAAATGCTATTAATGACCTTTAGGCCAAGATCCTCTGAAAAGGATGCCCAAAATGATGTCCCCTATCTTGTCAAACCTGTGAGGTTCTGGAAGAAGATTCACGCCCAGGATCGACCCTGGGGCCGTTTGGGGATCAAGTGCCGTTGGGGCCGCCTAGAGCTGGCCCTAGGGCTGTCTAGGGGCCAAGTACCATTGGGGCCGCCTTGGACTGGCCTTGGGGCCGTCTAGGGGCCAAGTATTGTCGGGGCCGCTTAGGACTAGCCCTGGGGCCGTCTAGGGGCCAAGTATTGTCGGGGCTGCCTAGGACTGGCCATGGGGCCTTCTAGGGGCCAAGTATTATCGGGGCCGCCTAGGACTGGCCCTGAGGCCGTCTAGGGGCTAAGTACCTCGGGGCTGCCTAGAACTGGCCCCGGGGCCGTCAAGAGGCCAAGTGCCGTTAGGACCACCTAGGACTGGCCCTAGGGCCGTCTAGGGGCCAAATATTGTCGGAGCCGCCTAGGATTGGCCATGGGGCTGTCTAGGAGCCAAGTATTATTGGGGCCGTTTAGGACTGGCCCTGGGGCCGTCTAGGGGCCAAGTATTGTCAGGGCCGCCTAGGACTTGCCCTAGGGCCGTCTAGGGGCCAAGTATTATCGGGGTTGCCTAGGACTGACCCTGGGCCGTCTAGGGGCTAAGTACCTTGGGGCCGCCTAGAACTGGCCCTGGGGCCGTCTAGGGGCCAAGTACCGTTGGGGCCGCCTAGGACCGGCCCTAGGGTTATCTAGGGGCCAAATATTGTCGGGCCATCTTGGACTGGCCCTGGGGCCGTCTAGGGGCCAAGTACCTTTGGGCCGTTTAGGGGCCAAGTACCTTTGGGTCGTCTAGGACTGGCTCTAGGGCCGTCTAGAGACCAAGTATTTTCGGGGCCGCCTAGGACTATCCCTGAAGCCGTCTAGGGGCTAAGTATTATCGGGGCTGCCTATGACTAGACCTGGGGCCGTCTAAGGGCCAAGTATTGTCGGGGCCACCTAGGACTGGCCCTAGGGCCGTTTAGGGGCTATGTACCTCGGGGCCGCCTAGAACTAGCCTTGGGGCCGTTTAGGGGCCAAGTACCTCGGGGCCGCCTAGGATTGGCCATGGGGCCGTCTTGGGGCCAAGTACCGTTGGGGCCGCCTAGGACTGGCCCTGGGGCTGTTTAGGGGCCAAGTATCTTTGGGCCGCTTAGAGCTGGCCCTGGGGCCGTCTAGGGGTCAAGTACCATTGGGGCCACCTAAGACTGGCCCTGGGGCCGTCTAGGGGCCAAGTACCATTTGGGATGCCTAGGACTGGCCCTGGGGCCATCTAGGGGCCAAGTATCCCTGGGCCGCCTAGAGCGGGCCCTGGGGCCATCTAGGGGCCAGCATCGTTTTTATCATGTGGCTTTTTACTAGCCACATCACGTATAATGGAATAATGGATGGCTATGATTCTATTTGATTAAAGTTTTCTTTTCTTATATTGCTATCTTAAATTAATAACAATAATAGCAAAGTCTTAATCTTAAACCTATTGGGATTAGCCACATGAATTTCTCCATTCTGCTTAGATTAAAGTCATACTTTTTATAAAATATAATTATATCAAATCTTTTTAACACTCTTTTCAACATAATTTTAATTAATCTCTAACTTTTGTTTAACGTGCATCAAATCACTTTTTCCTATCGATGCATCTCTATCTCTACATTCTAAATTTTAAACCATCCAACTCGTCCTCTCTTAATTTATTCTTAATTAATACTATCTCCACTTTTTTATGAATAATAACTTTATTTTTTATTAAATATATTTTGAATTAGCATATATCCATCTTAATATTTTTATTTTGATCACATTGATTTTATGTACATGTAATTTTTTAACTAGTCAATATTTTGTACTATGATGCATAACTAGTCTTATGACTATCTTATAATTTTTTTTAATTTAATATGTAATTTTATAATTAGGTAATATTTTAGTTATACTTTTCTATTTTATCAATATTTTTAATTCTATATACAAAATCATCCTAATTTTCTATTTGTTATAAATGATTGATCGTAAATATAAAAATGATAACTTTTAAGAGCTTTACTGTCTTAATTTTTCTTATAGCTTTATTTTTATTTTTAATTACACTAAAATTGCATTCCATATGTATTCTATATTTATTATACTTAAAACACTTAGATTCTAATATATTTCTTCATAATTTTAATTTATGATTAACTCCAACCTAAATTCATCCAATAATACTACACAACTACAAGTAGCATGTACTATAAAATATCATCTTAAATATATTTAATATGTTCATGCATAACTAACATGAAGAAAAAAAAAATGAAGAGTAGGCTCCTTATGTAAACCTATCATTATTAGAAACTTATTGGTATTATCTTTAATATTTCCTATATTAGGACGTAATTGCTCCATCATATGTATAATTAGCATGTTAATATATCTAATAACTATTTCTTGCTTTTTTCTAATACGGTTTTCTAAGAATTTCATCATATGCTTTATTTAAATCAATAAAAATTATATGAAGATTTTATTTATTTGGTTAAAATATATTTTAACCCTCGAATTTAGGAGGTATGTCACTTTGATCCTTAAACTTTAAAAAGTTACAAAAATAACCCTTTACTTTCTTTTTTTATTTTATTTTAGTCCCTACTATTAACGCGATAAGGAACTCTCGCTTACGTGGCATTCGATGTGGCTAAAATGGTATTCGATGCGGCTCTAGCTGGGCTAATATAGCATCCCACCCCCTCGTTCTGCTCCTCTAGCATCGGTTTCTTTGCACCCTGGACCTCGTCAATGCCGACTATGAGTGCAAGGTCTAGCCAGACGAGGTCCTTGTATTGGATTGCAAGGAAAATGAAAGAGAGAGAGAGAAGAAGAGGGAAGAAGGGAAGCGCCCTCAACCTCATCGAGATTCTTGTGTTGAATGGCAAGGAAAATGAAAGAGAGAGAAGAGAGAGAGAGAGAAAGAGGAAAGAAAGGAAGTATCGTGGGGTGGATGGGGGCGTGGGGAGAGAGAAGGGGAGGGGCCACAAGGAGGGCGAAGGAGAGAGAAGGGGAAGGGTCGCCGGGGTGGCAAGGGGGTGGGGAAGGGAGAGGGAAGGGGGGCACGCACGATGATGGGAGGGAGGGAGGAAGGGAGAAGGCGAATGGCCGAAGGAAGGAGAAGGGGAAGGAAGAGAGAGGTGAGGAGTGCACCCGACTGAAGAAGGGGGGAAGAGTGGGCTACTTTAGTTCATGTAAGCCAACTAATTCAACAAATTTCTTATGGTGCCTTCCTATTTTAACAATAGAGATCAAAGAGAAACAAAAGAGAAAGTACAAGATTATTTTTATAATTTTTTGAATTTTAGGAAACAAAGTGATACACCCCCTAAGTTTGAGGGTCAAAACTATAGTTTAGCCTTTTTTTTTAAGATTATTTTTATAATTTTTTAAATTTTAGGAAACAAAGTGATACACCCCCCTAAGTTTGAGGGTCAAAACTATAGTTTAGCTTATTTCTTTTCCTTATTCTTCTTTATCAATATCTTAAGTAAAATATATTTTATAATTAATATTTCTAAAGTAAAATTAAATTAATTCTTTGATATTTGTGTATTACTTCTTAATATATGTTCAATTATATTCTCTCAAATTTTATAATGACTCAAGAATTTAAAGTTATGATAGTTATCTGAATATCATCTTTATTTTTATAAATTAGTATTATAATACTTTTTTTATTTATCAAGCATCTTCTTGATCTTTAAAATATTATTAAATAAATTTATCAAATAAGTTACTCCTTCGTTACATAAACACTATCTTTGTAGAAATTTCATCAAGTTCCATTTTTTTTTTATTATTTTCATAACTTCTTATATCTCAGATATCTTAATTAAATAAGTATACATGATATTTTTACCTTCAACAAAATTAGTAAAACATTCTAAATCATTTAAATGATTTTATCCAATAATTTATTAAATAACTTTTTCATCTTTCTTAAGTTTATTTTTTTAATCAAAACTTTTTATCTTCATTTTTGATGTATTTAATTTAAATCATATCTTTAATTTTTTTTGGCTATTTTCCTTTGACGTATTTTTATAAAATTTAATATATATTAGTGTCATACAGCAAAGTCTAATTGTTGGATCATTATTCTGGAATAATTTTGACTCATCGGATGCTATTCAATTTTGATGAGGGATAAAATCGTCATTGCATTATTGATCGCTCACATTGGCGATGGAGATGCGCCCAATCCAAATGCCCTACTAGCTAGCTGGCCAGCTGGCGTAATATTCTAGCGACGAGGTCAAATCAGCTTTGATGAGGTCGGGTCACCCTGACAACCCGGATCATCTTTATACTTCGGCCATCTGAGCCGAGCTATCCTTATTCCTCGATAACCCGAGCTATCCTTATTCCTCGATAACCCGAGCTATCCTTATTCCTCGGCAACCCAAGCTATTCTTATTCCTCGGCAACCCGAGCTATCTTTATACCTCGGTAACCCGAGCTATCCTTATACCTCGGCCATCCGAGCAGAGCCATTCCTCGGTCATTTGAGCCGATCCATTCTACACCTCGGAAAACCAAGTTATTCCTCATTCAGGACAAACCACGGCATTCAAAATACCTCTGCGGAGTCTAGCGCGGGAGAGTTCAAATCCACTATAACTGAATAAGACTTCATGCAGTGAATCATGCCCAAAAGTGGCCTAGAACCCATGAAAGTGGCCTAGGTCTATGTAATCATCGAGCCTCAAGGCATCAACCAGCTCTCCCAGCCGTCGATCCTCTAACTAACAAGATACGAACCCTACTGGCCTCATAACAAACTTGATTCGAATCCTAACAGTTCTCAGACCCCATCCAGGGCACGTCTAAGGAATCAGGTGATTACCTATAAATACCACAGCATTCCAACCTCTCAGGTATGCACGTAAACTCTAAGACAATCCCTTACGCAATCATTTCACTCACTGAATCTCACACTCCATTAGAGCTTCGCAAGAGCCCTGGAGGAACAATTCCTCAATGAGAGTCTTCTCCTCACATCTGCTTGCTATGAATCTCCACTGACTTGGGCGTCGGAGGGTCCTTCACAGAGGGCAACCCCCACGGCACCCTCTGCGTGTGGACTGTCTTACAGGTTCCATCCCGAGGCGATGAGATTGGCATCCGGATCAGGAGCCAGAAGCGCACCCGAGTCGGAGAACGGATTTTCGCGGCAACAGATAGGGGCGTAACTCGGGCCCATGAAACTCGGGTTTCCTTCAACCCTAACCCTAACCCTATTTGTAAAACCTCAACCCTAACCCTAACCCTAACCCTATTTGTAAAACCTCAATCCTAACCCTATTTTTAAAAATCGGGTTCGGGTTGAGTTTCGGGTTGAAATTCGGGTTGGTGAAAAAAAAAATTAAAATTGAGACTCTTACGAATAACTTTAGTGCCTTATGATAATATAAAAGCCAAAATTCAAAATTGAGATCTATCAAAACTATAGTTGATAGATACAACATCCTTGTGTGTCTCTATCTAGACAATATTTGGGAAGACAATAAAAAAGAGTGCATCTGTGAAAGTAACAATCCATCCATATATCAATATCTATCCATAATTCCACAAGCACCACCACTAATCTTGAGTCCAAAAACAAAACTAAGCAATGAGCACAAGAATCCTACCCCCAACCTAGAGGGGTGGTCAATATAGTTATTAAGCCATTACAAAAGCTATTGAATTGCATATAAAATGATCCAATTAAAGCCTATAGGAAATAGGCTACACAGTAGTCCATCCTTAATATCCCTGTACCACTACCACCCACCCAACTTTAGCTGATACATATAAATCAAATTATAAGAGATAGCAGAATGAATAGTGCATGAAACTTTACAAACTTTAAGCATGTACACTAAACTGGAACTGCATCTAAAGACAGCAAACCAAAGTTTAATTGCGTGATTAATCTGAGTTAATGAAGCATACTGGACCTGAGGTGGATATTCCAACAGAATGTTGAAGCTCAGTTATTCCTCTTGCTTTTGCTTATGGAATGCCGTGATTAGCTTGCCCCGGATCTTGTCTAGCTCGGCGTTCCTGAAATAGACCATACGACAAATCAAACATTAGTCAGTTAAAATGTTATATGAAATAGAGCCTCCATTGTTTCAGTTATAGCCAGTCAACAATGTCAAGCAGGGATAATAACTAAGAACAGAAGCAGTTGATACCATCAATACATGGAGAATGACATCAACTTTAAATGCAGCTTTCCCTTCCTCTGTCTGCTTTGAGTTTCTCCTGCCAGATATAATTTCGAAAAGCATCATCCCATAGCTGTACACATCCGCTTTGGTAGTGATAGCCACACCAGTTAAGTTATCCATTCAGGAGCAAGATAACCTCTTGTTCCTCTCATGGTGGTCAACACTCTGCTGAAGTCTCGGCCTACAAGCTTTGTCAGACCAAAATCCAGCACTTTTGGAACAAACGACGCATCCAATAGTATGTTCTCTGGCTTTATATCACAATGTATGATGCAGTCTCTGCACTTCTCGTGGAGATAAGCTAATCCTCTAGCAGTTCCGAGAGCAATTCGGTACCTGGTGTTCTAGTCCAAGACCATGGAAGTGTTCTAGAACAGCAGAGCATCCAGAGAACCATTTGGCATGAACTTGTAAACCAGCAACCTTCTGGCACCCTCAGCGCAAAACCCAATAAGACGAACCAGGTTGACATGGTGAATTACTCCAATTGTGCCCACCTCGGTCTGGAACTGCTTCTCTCCCTGTTGCAGGCCTTCGAGCTTCTTGACAGCTATGGCGGTTGAATCAGGCAAGAGACCTTTAAAGACCGAACCGAAACCTCCTCCTCCTAGTTTCTTCGAGAAGTTCTTCGTGAAATAATGCAAGTCACTGTATCTGAATGGCACCAGCGCTCTTCCTACTGCGCTCACAGCACGAATCATCCACCTCTTCCGGCGCCTCCAAATCAGCAACCAGGCGACTGCGACGCAAACTACAAAGCCCGCACCCGCACCGACGGCAGCCCCGGTCGCCGTTCCCTTCTTGCGGGCGGAATCCGACACCTTCTTGCTGGTTGAATCCGGCAGGTCCGAAGCAGCTAGCCGAAGGTAGAGGGTTCCTCCATTCGATCAGCTGATTTGGTCCTGTAGATTAATCAAATCCCCAAAACCCAATAAGACGAACCATGTTGACATGCTGAATTGCTCCAATCGTGCTCACCTCAGTTCGGAACTGCTTCTCTCCCTGGCGCAGGCCTTCGAGCTTCTTTATAGCTATGGCGGTTGAATCAGGTAAGAAAGCTTTGAAGACCGACCGAAGCCGCCTCCTCCCAGTTTCTCCGAGAAGTTCTTCGTGAAATACTGCAAGTCACGGACCTCACGATATCGGAATGGCACCATAACTCTCCCCACTGCCTTTGCAGCACGAATCATCCTCCTCTTCCGGCGCCTCCAATTACAGTTATAGCCTGCATCTAAAGTTCATGCCATCCTCCGTGTATTGGCTTTTGGAATGCTAGTTTAGCTATGGTTAACAAGCGGGGAACAGCAAAAATGTCTGGCACCGCGCTCATGAGCAGAGAATCACAGTCTCATGGATTCATGATGAAATAATAAAAAGAAGAAAAATAAAAATGAAAAAATACCTAGGATTTCGTTGCTCGCCGGTCCGACGAAGTCACCAAGGCGAGCGGCGGCGACGAATGGGAGGCGGGACTCGGGAGCTAGTGTTGAGAAACCAGAAAGAGGGGAGGGCAAGCGCCAAGCGGGTGAGCGGAGCGATTCGTGGGCCTCATGGGTCGTGGCTGAGATTTGAGAATAACTGAATAAGTTCTAACGGGTTCGGGTTATCCCGGGTCGGGTTGACTGCAACCCAAACCCAGACCGATTTTAAATCAATCCGGGTTAAACCCAGATATTTCGGATTCGGGTTGAGCAAAGGTGAGTTTGAGCACTGTTGAAATTCGGGTTCGGCGGGCCGGGTTCGGGTTGAACCCGGCCCAAGTTGCACCCCTAGAAACAGATTGGCGCTAGAGGAAGGGCCTTAAGTCCCATAATCTTATGATCCAAGAGACAAGACTCAAAAATCAGAGCAAAGCATCCTCTAATGGCCAATCAGAAGAGAGCTACATCTGAAGCTCAAGACCATGCTGCCTCTAAAAGGCCTGATCCGATTAGCGGTGCAGCACCTCCGCTACCACCGCCAGCTGAAACTCTTTCACCGCCGGCAACGGCAGTAACCCTGGACCAGTTCACCACTCTAGTTCAGTAGGTTCAGGCATTGACCCAGCTGGTCTAAGGGTTCCAGGCGATCCCTGGAACTGCTATCCCTGCTCTCAGCCCCATGAAGAGGATGCTTCCCCTGCCCCGCCAGCGATTTCTTCTTCCAATCTGCCTAGGGCGGCAGATCACGGTCACCGGCCTGCAAAGGCGAAGCCAACACTGAAGCTAGCTGGAGGGAAGAGCCCGCTCAGATCTAGACGGTTCGCTCCCCCTCCCCGATGTCTTCCCAGGATTTGACACCACTGCCATCTTCTCCTCGCCCGATCCCACATACCACTCTGGATGAAGGGATCAAACAGCAGATGCAGGAGATGCGGCAAGAGTGGTGTCGAGAATTGGATGCCGCTAGGCAAGCTCCTCCATCCCAGCCAAAAGCTGAGCAGGGCATCTCCTGTTGGGAGAATTAATCCCCGAGGCATGCATATTTTAAAATTTGATAATAATTATCAATGCGGAAATTTAAAGATTACATATTAATCTTTCTAACATGCATCAAGATCATATCTTTGCCTTATATTATAAGATCGTTTGATCTAAGTATTGCATATAAATTAAATAATTAAGATCATATCTTAATCTTCAAGATAAGAAGTCATACTACTCATCTTGAAGCCTGCCTTAAGATCTAAGGATCAAATCACTCACCTTAAGACAGTAGGTAAATCCTTTGTGCTCTGCAGCCGTTCAATCGTCCGGCCTCTAGTATTGTCCATGCGAAGCCCCCGAATGATCGGATTCCCGGAAGTGCTAGCTCGCGGAAAAATAATTTTGCTGATCTTGAATTCTTCCACTTGAATCTTCCTCCAAGATCCACCAAGCTTTTGCTAACACTAAAATCACACCAGAATTTTCTGTTCTAACTCTTAGAACTGTAACACTTGGTTCTAACTGTTTAGAATTTTTTGATCTCTTTTGATCTTGTGTTGTGTTATCTGGTGAGAGATGTCCTCAATTTATAGTTTCATATTAGCCAGCCTATTGAATTCTAACATTTAGAATTCCACTGTTTTTGTGAAAACCAAAGAAACATATTAAATTCACACACTTGTCAATGCATGAAGAGTTGTGTGGAGTGCTTTTCTAAAGAGACACATTAATTCACATACTTGTCAATGCACGGAGAGTTGTGTGGAGTGCTCTTCCAAAGAGGCACATTAATTCACACACTTGTCAATGCACGGAGAGTTGTATGGAGTGCTCTTCCAAAGAGGCATATTTTAGCAAAATTTATTTTTCTTGAACTTGGGAATCATTTGAAGAAGACTAAAAGTTATAAATTAAATTCTGCATGAGAATTTAATTTCTCATGAGATGAGATTTTAGTTATCTCATCATGCGAGAAAACCTTTTTCACACATGGGGTTTGGATTTTTGGTTTTAAGCTAATTTGAATTTATTGGATTAAACCAATATAGATCAAGGTCCTAGCCCAAATCAAATTTGGCTAATCCTGAATCTATTTAAATCCAAATCTAATCTAATTTCAAATCAATATTTGAAATTGATTAGTCCTTCTAATAGACTTAAACCAAATTGAATCTTATTCACTTGTACTTAATCCAATTGAGATAATTCAATCAATCAAATTGATTAATTAAATCATATACGATTCTCAATCATTGATCAGCAAATAGATCATCCTAGGAAACTTCTATGCGTGTGACTCTCTATGTTCGAACCTAAGCCGATAGCATAGAAATAATTTTCTTTACTAATCGATGTGCCCATCTAGCAATGGAACCCAACATCCGGATATGTCGAAGAGTTGCCGAGCAAACTCCAAGAACCCTAAGAAACAGTTACCGTATAATTCATCCTCTTGACCACAATGCTAAGGATGGCTTAAGAGCCTGTCAACTCTAAACAACAAATCCATAAAGTGATTTCAATTTTAGTGATGATGTGACTTTCACATGAAGTGCCTTGGCCAAGGTCTTGCTAAATTGAAACATAAGCATTTCTCCTTTTAACGGGATAGGTCAAATTCTATCTTGATCCACAACTGACTACCACAAGTACTTGACTGCACCCAATAACCTTTCGTAGCTGGATTAGAAATCCAAGTGGTCTGGCACCTAAGTACAATGAGTTTCTTGTAAGCCACTGGTTGTGATCTTCAAGTCTGAAGGATACTTATACCTATATCTTCTCGGATTAACTCTTGACAGTAGACTATCCGGAAATGAGTCACGTTCGGTGAAATGTACTCCTACACTTTTACCTGTATGTCATACCAATGTCTCTACACTCCTTGGTTAAGAGGACAACCAACAAATATGATATATAACGTCCTATAATTGATAGTACTATGGCCCTGTCATAGTATATCATTTGGTTGCGAACTCTTTTAAGGACCTTCAAAGATAAATCCTCCTTTATCGTGAAGGAAGATCCTAAGGGCTTCATTACTATTAGGAGTTTTAAGAAGATGTTCTTATAATGAATAAACTGCCAAATAACTTTTATTAGTATATCAATTTATATACTATTTACATCAGCATAATCATCAAATGATTGGCTTTAGGATACAATTCCCAAAAAACTCCCACTTAGCCTAAAGCCACTCATTACAGTATCTAATACCCATCTTCAATTTATAGTCATCAAACTCCTTGATGCTGAGTGCTTTAGTAAATGGGTCACCTAGGTTTTCCTTTCCATCAATCTTCTGAAGATTTATGTCACCTCGGTCTACAATCTCTCGTATAAGATGAAACTGACGCAGTATGTGCTTGGTGCGCTGATGTGCTCGTGGTTCCTTTGCTTGAGCTATGGCACCAGTACTGTCACTGTACAATAGGACTGGTCCATCTATGGAAGGTCTACTCCAAGCTCGGATTCGGAGCCACACAGCTTCTTTCGCAGCATCTGATGTAGCGATGTACTCTGCCTCGCACATCGAATCTGTCACTGTATGTTGCTTGGAACTTTTCCAGCAAACAGCTCCACCATTTAGGATAAACACAAAACCCGATACACTTTTGCTATCATCATGATCTGATTGAAAACTGGAATCAGTATATCCAACTAGTTTCAAATCAGACTCTCCATAAACTAACCACTGGTCCTTAGTATTTCTCAAATACTTAAGGATCGTCTTAACAACTTGCTAGTGTTTTTCTCCTGGATCAGATTGGTATCTACTCACTACTCCTAGTGAGTATGCCACATCTGGTCTTGTACATGTTATGGTGTACATAATCGATCATACTGCCGAAGCATATGGAATTCGACTCATACGTTCTCTTTCATTAGGAGTTGTCGAACAATCCTTCTTAGAAAGATGAATTCCATGGCCTATCGGAAGATAGCCTTTCTTGGAATTCTCCATGCTAAACCTCTTTAGCACTGTGTCAATGTATGTAGATTGGGATAAACCAAGCATCCTCTTATATCTATCTCTATATATCTTCATCCCGAGGATGTATGATGCTTCTTCCAGATCTTTCATGGAGAATTATAATGATAACCATGTCTTTATTCCTTGTAATGCAGGAACATCATTCCCGATTAAGAGAATGTCATCCACATATATAAGAAATACAATAACGGAACCGTTAGCCCATTTATAAATGCAAGGTTCTTCTTTATTCTCAATAAAGCCATAAGATTTGATCACTTTATCAAATCGTATGTTCCAACTCCTTGATGCTTGCTTAAGTCCATAAATAGACTTCTGTAGCTTGCACACTTTAGACTCGTCTTCAGATATAAAACCTTCAGGCTGTATCATATACACCTGTTCTTCTAAATCACCATTTAGAAAATCGGTTTTAATATCCATTTGCCAAATCTCATAATCTAAGTGTGCTGCTATAGCTAGCATAATCCGAATGGATTTCAGCATTATCACAGGAGAAAATGTTTCGTCATAGTCAATACCATAACGTTAACGATACCCCTTGGCAACCAGATGTGCTTTATAGGTCTCAACCTTTCCGTCTGTGCCTCTTTTCCTCTTGAAAACCCACTTACACCCTATGGGTTTTATCCCTTCGGGTGGGTCAACTAATGTCCATACATTATTGTCCTTCATGGAATCAAGTTCGGATTTCATGGCATCAAGCCATTTATTAGAGTCAGTCCTTTGCATAGCATCCATATAGGTGATCGGATCCTCGTTGTTCTCATCGAGTTCAACAGGATCATCGTTCTGGACCAAGAAACCTAAGTATCTGTCTGGTTGATGTGGTACTCTACCAGATCGCCTTAATGGTGCATCTAAAATGGGTTTTGAGTTTGATCTAATCAACTCAGATTCTAAGGGTTCACTGGTTTGTGTTGTTCCTTCTACTTGATGAACTTTCTCAAGTTCAACATTAGAGCTATTTGTTCCTTCACTAAGGAACTCCTTTTCAAGAAAAACTGCTCTATTACTAATGAACAACTTTTGTTCTTCAGTATTGTAGAAGTAATATCCTTTGGTTTCTTTCGGATAGCCGATGAAAAAATATTTGTCAGATTTAGGTTCAAGTTTGTCTGATTTTGCATATTTCACATAAGCTGGACACTCCCAGACTCTCAGATAGGTGATTACCGGTTTATGTCCATACCACATCTCATGTGGAGTTTTTGAAACAGACTTACTTGGAACCTTATTGAGAATATGACAAGCTGATTCTAATGCATATCCCCAAAAGGATATTGACAAGCTTGCAAAACCCATCATGGACCGAACCATGTCTAACAGAGTTCGATTCCTCCTTTCCGACACACCGTTATGTTGTGGTGTTCCTAGAGGAGTCCATTGGGAGAGAATCTCATTCTCCCTTAAATATGTCACAAAGTCATTGGAAAGGTATTCACCTCATCGATCTGATCGAAGGATCTTAATACATTTTCCTGTTTGTTTTTCTACTTCTTTATGATATTGTTTGAACATTTCAAACGATTCAGATTTATGTCGCATAAGATAGACATAACCAAACCTAGAAAGGTAGTCTTTAAAAGTAATGAAGTAGTAATATCCACCTTTGGCACAAGTGCTCATTGGTCCACATACATCAGTATGTACTAGCTTAATAGCTCTTTAGCTCTTTCACCTTTTCAGTAAAAGATGACTTGGTCATTTTACCAAGAAGACAGGATTCACAGGTAGTTAATGATTCACAATCATCAACTCGAAGGATGCCCTCCTGAGTTAACCTGTTTAATCTGTTCTTATTGATATGACCCAGCCGATGGTGCCAAATATAAATGTCTGTGACATCAGTTGTTATAGGGCGCTTACTTGATTTGTACACTATATTCACAGGCTGTGATAATATATAAATACCATTAGATAAATGCCCAGTCATTACAGTGACTCCATTCATAATGATATTCAAAGTAACATCCTTTATTGAAATTTCATAATGACTTTTGGCCAGAAGGCCTACAGAAATTACGTTCAACAAGAACGTTGGGCAAAAATGATAATCATTTAGTATAATGACATTTCTATTGAAAACTATTTCAAGAACTCCTAATGCCAGAACTGGAACTAATCTTCCATCGCCGACATTAAGGAATCTTTCAATGTCCTCAAATCTTTTAGTGACCTATAGTCCCTGCAATGAATTGCAAATGTTAAAAGGACTCCCGGTATTCAATACCCAGGTCTAATTATCATATACAGAAAAATTACAAGGTGTTATCACATAAATACCTTGTTGAGCAACATTTTGCCCCTTTTTCTTCTTCGGCCTATTTGGATCAAGTGTGGCAATGTAAAGAGGACAGTTCCTCTTCCAGTGCCCTTGCATCTTGCAATGAAAGCATTCAGCTTGACTTTTATCAACTTTCTTCTTCTACATCTGACCCCTTATAGATGTCCTAGCATGTTGCACCTTTTTCTTATTCTTTTTTTTCTTCCCTTTTCCAAAGGGTTGATGCCCTACCTTAGATCCTTCAACCACATTAACCAAACCCTTAGAGAGCTGGTTATCCTTCTCAAAGTTCTGTAACAACCCCAACAAATCGTGATAGTTGACTGCAGGCTTTCTCATTCAAAAATGAGTAAGGAAAAGTCGGAAGGATGGAGGCAAGGAATTCAGGATCGCATCTTTTCCCAACTGCTCATGTAGGGGAAAGCCGAGCTTGCTTAGCAGTTCTATCTTCTCGATCATGTACAATACATGATCAGTGACAGGAGATCCATCCCTCATTCGAGCATTAAAAATAGCACAACTAGTCTTATGCTTTCAACGTCGTCAGGTGTGCCGAAAGATTCATTCAACGCTTGAATGATTTCTTCTGGCTGAGCATTCTCAAACCGGCGACTGAATTCATCGTTCATTGCTACTAGCATGATGCAACGTACGCTAGTTCTATAATTGAGCCACTTCTGATAAGTGTCTTTCTCAGAACTTTGTGTGTTTGCATCAGGTATCTTTGGTGCAGGATTATTAAGAATATATAGAATCCTCTCATACTCAAAGATGATCGATCTTAAGTTTTCTAAACCAGCTATTGAAATTTGAACCATTCAACTTGTCACTATCCAATAGGGACCTTAATGATAAATTAGTAGCCATTTTCTGCATAAGAAAAAACTAAAGTTTATTACTATATAAATTGATTCAGTCTAAAGACTTGGATTTTAGTCTAAAGATTCTTCCACTATTTTGTTTAAATTGGCAGCCTCTACACCCCAATTCAAGAATTATTCTTAATTATTTAGCGGGCACTAAGATCTACATAGACTACATATAGGCCCAAGTGAAGCTTGGCCAACCCATATACATCTAAGAGTAGGTTCAAAACCAATTATTTTCCAAAATAATTTTTAGTGTTCAGTTTTGCCCCATGTACCTCTTCAGCAGGCATGGAGTGCCTCCACTGAAAGTTCTGGTTAGGTCCAACCATTAAATGATATAATCAGTGTAACCTATCAATAGACAACCAAGCCCGAGTGAAGCTCGGCTCACATGACTGTCTATTTAATAGTTACGCTGACTTATCATATAATGAATGATAATTCCGATGGTTGACAAGCACCAGGTATGGAGTGCCTCCAATGATTATCAAGACATCAGACTCATTATCACCCACCTTAATGGGAGGCTATGATCTAGTTATCATATAACTATTTCATTTTAAGGACCTAATAATTTTAGAGGATTTTATAATTTGAAGACAAATTGACTAATCAAGTTCTCTCACTGAATGTATGAAATGGGTAGAATGAAACAAGATTAAGTCAGGTTAAGTGGCACCTAAATCTGTCAGACTGATTTCCTTACAGGCATGGGTCAACCTGAATCAGGTAAATGATCTGAATCATAAATGGTTCACCACATTGACAAGGTGAGTGAGATCGATGGGAGGGATATGCCATTAACTCGTTAAAGACACATCAATACGAGTAGCTCCCAATTAAAAACCATTCAATCGTTGATCCTAGAGCAACTTGCCAACTCACCTTGACATCATATGGTTAACCAATTCTGATTTGACCATCTAAGAGATTTATGCTCAACCACGGAGCCTAATCTACTTCCATTTGGTTTAATCAAAGAGAAGGACATGATCAACTACAACTATTGTTTGATTTAGAGCATTCTTATCCTAATCTAATTAGATTTGTTCAAATACTCTTTTAGTCCAGTTGATTTAAACCTTAGGGTCTAATCCTTTATGGACCCGATTTAGCTAACCGAAAAGATTAAATATATTTCATGTTTATATGTCATATATTTCAATCAAGCATCACATGTATTATGTTACTACTCATAATTCCTATATTTAGATCATATCTAAAGAGATTATGAATTAACATTTGACATTCAAATTAGACTCTCATAAATATTTGTATGTTTCATAACATAGACATCATGCCATCATATATCATATATTTTATACTAAACATGCAAATATCATACTTTTCTACAACATCAATATGTATCAAATATAAAACATCTTTTGAGAGTGCGTGTAATCTATGTTTTGATGCTTAAGCTCAATTTAAATTATCTTTGGATTGAGCATCAATGATAAAACAATAGCACGGCAATATGTCACAGAATACCTCATTGAATGGGTAATTTGGATTTTCAATCCATCTGTGACCATATAGCCTTGCGATTAGTTTTAGCCATAATTACATAATTAATAAGAACATTAATTTACATGCAATAAATTAGATCAATAAGAAACCATTGCTCTGATACCATTTGTTCATATTTTAAAATTTGATAACAATTATCAATGCGAAAATTTAAAGATTACATATTAATCTTTCTAACATGCATCAAGATCATATCTTTGCCTTATATTATAAGATCGTTTGATCTAAGTATTGCATATAAATTAAATAATTAAGATCATATCTTAATCTTCAAGATGAGAAGTCATACTACTCATCTTGAAGCCTGCCTTAAGATCTAAGGATCAAATCACTCACCTTAAGAACAGTAGGTAAATCTATTGTGCTCTGCAGTCGTTCAATCGTCCGGCCTCTAGTATTGTCCACGCGAAGCCCCCGAATGATCGGATTCCCGGGAGTGCTAGCTCGCGGAAAAACAATTTTGCTGATCTTGAATTCTTCCACTTGAATCTTCCTCCAAGATCCACCAAGCTTTTGCTAACACTAAAATCACACCAGAATTTTCTGTTCTAACTCTTAGAAATGTAACACTTGGTTCTAACTGTTTAGAATTTTTTGATCTATTTTAATCTTGTGTTGTGTTATCTGGTGAGAGATGTCCTCTATTTATAGTTTTATATTAGCTAGCCTATTGAATTCTAACATTTAGAATTCTGCTATTTTTGTGAAAACCAAAGAGACATATTAAATTCATAAACTTGTCAATGCATGAAGAGTTGTGTGGAGTGCTCTTCCAAAGAGGCACATTAATTCACACACTTGTCAATGCATGGAGAGTTGTGTGGAGTGCTCTTCCAAAGAGGCACATTAATTCACACACTTAGAGTTATGTGGAGTGCTCTTCCAAAGAGGCATATTTTAGAAAAATTTATTTTTCTTGAACTTGAGAATCATTTGAAGAAGACTAAAAGTTATAAATTAAATTATGCATGAGAATTTAATTTCTTATGAGATGAGATTTTAGTTATCTCATCATGCGAGAAAACCTTTTTCACACATGGGGTTGGATTTTTGGTTTTAAGCTAATTTGAATTTATTGGATTAAACCAATATAGATCAAGGTCCTAGCCCAAATCAAATTTGGCTAATCCAGAATCTATTTAAATCCAAATCAAATCTAATTTCAAATTAATATTTAAAATTGATTAGTCCTTCTAATAGACTTAAACCAAATTGAATCTTATTCACTTGTACTTAATCCAATTGAGATAATTCAATCAATCAAATTGATTAATTAAATCATATACAATTCTCAATCGTTGATCAGCAATATATCATCCTAGGAAACTTCTATGCATGTGACTCTCTAGGTTCGAACCTAAGCCGGTAACATATAAACAATTTTCTATACTAATCGATGTGCCCATCTAGCAATGGAACCCGACGTCCGGATAGGTCGAAGAGTTGCCGAGCAAACTCCAAGAACCCTAAGAAACAGTTACCGTATAATTCATCCTCTTGACCACAAATGCTAAGGATGGCTTAAGAGCATGTCAACTCTAAACAGCAAATCCATAAAGTGATTTCAATTTTAGTGATCATGTGACTTTCACATGAAGTGCCTTGGCCAAGGTCTTGCTAAATTGAAACATAAGCATTTCTTCTTTTAACGGGATAGGTCAAATTCATCTTGATCCACAACTGACTACCACAAGTACTTGACTGCACCCAGTAACCTTTCGTAGCTGGATTAGAAATCCAGGTGGTTCGGCACCTAAGTACAATGAGTTTCTTGTAAGCCACTGGTTGTGATCTTCAGGTATGAAGGATACTTATACCTATATCTTCTTGGATTAACTTTTGATAGTAGAGTATCCAGAAATGAGTCACGTTCGGTGAAATGTACTCCTACACTTTTACCTGTATGTCATACCAGTGTCTCTACACTCCTTGATTAAGAGGACAACCAATAAATATGATATATAACGTCCTATAATTGATAGTACTATGGCCCTGTCATAGTATATCATTTGGTCGCAAACTCTTTTAAGGACCTTCAAAGATAAATCCTCCTTTATCGTGAAGGAAGATCCTGAGGGCTTCATTACTATTAGGAGTTTTAAGAAGATGTTCTTGTAATGAATAAACTGCCAAATAACTTTTATTAGTATATCAATTTATATACTATTTACATCAGCACAATCATCAAATGATTGGCTTTAGGATACAATTCCCAACATCCCCTTCTCCGAGAGGATCATGAGGGAAGTGATTCTCCCTCATGTCAAGCTTCCTACCATCGAGTCATATCATGGATCCACCGATCCTGACGACCACCTCAGCAGCTTCAGATCCATCATGATGTTCACGGGACATCAGATGCGATCCTGTGCAGAGCCTTCCCTTCCACCTTAAGGGAATCTGCCCGAACCTGGTTCAACAGCCTAAAACCATGTTTCATTGATTCTTTTGACAAGCTGAACTGTCTGCTCATTAGTCAGTTCGTCAGCAGCCATCGCCAGTGACAGAGATCCGACTCCCTCTCCGAGATCAAGCAAACTGAGGGGGAGTCGCTGAAGAGTTACCTTGGCTGCTTCAACACGGCCCTCCTAGAAGTCGATCATCTCAACCATGAGGTGGCCATGTCCACCCTGGCCGGAGGAGTATCCAAGGAGGGAGACTTCTACCTGGCTCTGGAGGTGAATTATCCGAAGAGCCTTTCGGACATGATGTCCCTGGCGGACAAATATGCCAGGATGGAAGAATCAAGGAGGTCTGCTCGGGCCGAGCAGCTGAAGAAGAAAGAGGCAAAGGGCTCGGACAGGCAGCGAGCCCACCATCGCGCTAGCCCGCCTCGCCACTGCAGAGCTCCTCCGCCGCTGCCTCGAGACCAAACTCAGAGTCCGGCCCGAAGATTCGATCGCTATACTCCCCTTACAATGCTAAGAGCGCAGATCCTGATGGAAATCGAGCATCTGCTTCCTCGGCCCCCTCCTTTTCGAGGCAACGGAGCTCGGAGGGACCCGGCCAAGTATTGTCGCTTCCATCGGGACTACGGGCATGATACTGAGGACTATTGGCAGCTCAAAAATGAGATCGAGCAATTGATCCAGCGAGGCAGACTAAACCGGTTTAGGGTCCCCCCTGAGCCAATTAATGAAGTGAATCACCAGCCTGAGCCTCGCCAGCTCCCATCGCCAAATCCTTCAATTATCGGCAACGTTAATGTGATAACGACGGTCGAATCCCCATCTCCTTGGCAAGGCGAGGAGGAGAACCCGCTGAAGAAAGCACGGGTCGATGAGCTCACTTTCTCCGATGAAGACCTCAGGAAAGTACAGTACCCACATGATGATGCTCTGGTTGTATCTTTAAATATGAACAATTACGATGTACACCGGATTCTGGATGATAGTGGAAGCTCTGTTAACGTTCTGTATTTCGATGCCTTTGTGAGGTTAAAATTTTAGGTAGAAAGCCTTCGACCGGTGGAGTCCACCCTGGTGGGCTTCACAGGTGACTCCATAATCCCTGAAGAAGTCATTACTCTATCAGTCCGAGCCGGCACCTAGCCCCGTGTGGCTACCATGTTCATGGACTTTCTCTTGACCAAGCTCAAATCCCCCTACAATGCCATCCTTGGTAGACCAGGGCAAATCTCTCTCAAAGCCATTATTTTCATTCCCCATCTCACCATAAAATTCCCCACTAAATGAGGAGTGGGGGTTGTTCGAGGAAGCCAGATAGTAGCTCGGCATTGCTTTGTTACCAAACTCCAATCCAGAAAACCCAAGGTGGACAGGCTGGATGCTCAAGAAGATCTCGCCGAACAACAAGGAGAACCCGTCGAAGAACTGGAAGAGATACCACTCGACGAGACTCGGCTCGACCGAACTATAAAGGTCGGGTCACAACTAGAAGGAAAGCTCCATCAAGAATTGATTGAGTTCCTTCGGAGGAATGCCGACATCTTCGCCTGGTCTGTATCGGATATGCTTGGAATCAACCCAGACATTCTGGTCCACCGCCTCATGTGGACGAAACATTCAGGCCCATTAAATAGATGAAGAGGAGCTTCGCTCCAAAGCGCCAAAAGGCTATCGAAGAGGTGGATAAGCTCATCAAAGCCAAGTTTATCCGGAAGGTTAGTTACCCTGACTAGCTGGGAATGTGGTCATGGTGAAGAAATCGAGTGGCACATGGAGGATCTGCATCGACTTTACTGACCTCAATAAGGCCTGTCCAAAAGATAGCTTCCCTTTTCCGCGAATTGACCAGCTCATGGATTCAACTTCAGGGCATCAAATGCTAACCTTCATGGATGCCTATTCGGGTTACAACCAGATCAGAATGGCGCCCAAAGACGAGGAGAAAACTGCCTTCATCACCGATCGAGGTATTTATTACTATCGAGTTATGCCCTTCGGTTTGAAAAATGCAGGTGCCACCTACCAAAGGCTGGTCAACAAAGTCTTCAAGGAGCAAATCGATCGAAACATGGAGGTGTATGTTAATGACGTATTGGTAAAGAGCAAGGAGGCATCCCAGCACATCGAGAACCTTGCAGAGAGCTTCGCTACACTTCAAAAATATCAGATGAAGCTCAATCCCACCAAATGCGCCTTCAGAGTCAATTCTGAAAAATTCCTCGGCTTCATGGTTTCACAGTGAGGCATCGAGGCAAACCCTCAGAAAATCCAAGCCCTGCAATAGATGGCTCCGCCAGGGTCAGTCAAGGATGTGCAGCGCCTCATCGGAAGGGTAGCAGCCCTCAGCCGCTTTATTGCTCGGTCGGTCGAGAAATGCCTTCCCTTCTTCAAAGTGCTTCGGTTGGCCAAAAACTTTCAGTGGACCCCAAATTGCTAGAAGTCCTTCGAAGACCTCAAGAAATACCTCGGCTTACCTCCTCTCCTCAATAGCCTGAAGCCAGGGGAGGTGTTGAACCTGTACCTGGCGGTCTCTGAAGGCGCTGTTGGCTCGGTGCTAATCAGAGAGGAGAATAGAGTCCAAAGACCTATCTATTATGTTAGCAAGCTGCTCAAAGATGCTGAATCGAGGTATACTCGGGTCGAGAAGATGGTCCTGGCTCTAGTGACATCGGTCCGAAAGTTGCGGCCATACTTCTAGGCGCACACTGTCATCGTCCTGACCGACCAACCTCTCAAGGCAATTATCCATCGTCCAGAAGAATGACCAAATGGGCTGTCGAGCTGAGCGAGCATGACATTCATTATCAATCTCGTCCAGCCATTAAAGCCCAAGTTCTAGCGAACTTCCTCCTCGAATGCACCATACCCGAAGATGGCTCTATTTCGGATACCCCCGGACAACCAAAGCCCAGTGCCCCATGGTTGCTTCACGCCGATGGATCCTCCAGCACAGGCGGTTCTGGCGCCGGCCTAGTCCTCACCAGTCCGGAAGGCTCAACCTTTGAATATGGCATTCGCTTCTCCTTTCCAGCCTCAAACAATGGGGCAGAGTACAAAGCCTTACTCTCCGAACTCTAAATCGTCCAGGAGCTTAAAGTCAAGAAGCTGATTGCCTACACCGACTCCCAATTGGTGGCCGGTCAGGTGCAGGAAGAATTTGAGGGTCGAGAGCCGAGCATGATTCGGTATCTCCAAAAGGTGCGCGATCTATCTTCCTATTTCAATGAATTCAAAATTGTCCAGATCCCAAGGGCTGAAAATGCGCACGCCAACCTATTATCCCGCCTGGCAACTACGTAGTCAATGGATCTCGAACAAAAATTCCACCTGGAAGTCCTAGTGAAGCCCAACATCGTCGATGTTGATCACATGATGCAGGTTGATACCGAACCATCCCAGATGGACCCCCTGCACCAGTACCTCAAAGAAGGGTTGCTGCCCGCCGATAGAAAGGAAGCGAGGAAGTTAAAATTGCAATCATCTCATTACGTTCTAGTTGATGATCGGCTATATAAGCGATCTTTCTCCATGCCATTACTCAAATGCCTCCGTCCATCAGAAGCCAATTATGCTCTTCGGGAGGTTCATGAAGGCATATGTGGCAATCACCTCGGCAACTGCGCCCTATGCCACAAAGTGCTACTCCAAGGATATTATTGGCCGACGATGCAGAAAGATGCTGACGACCTTGTCCAAGCCTGTGATGCGTGCCAACACACTCAAATATTCAGAGGCTCCCCTCTGCTCACCTGACTTCCATCTCATCCTTCTGGCCCTTCGCCAAATGGGGAATGGATATACTTGGTCCTTTCCCCCTCGCAACGGGGTAAAGGAAGTTCTTATTTGTCACAATTAATTATTTTACTAAGTGGGTTAAAGCTGAGGCAGTCGCCCAAATAACTAAAACTCGGGCTAAGGACTTCATGTGGAGGTCTATCATCTGCCGCTTTGATCTTCCCCACACCATCATCACCGACAATGGGAAGCAATTTGATAATCCAAAGTTTCGGGAGTTCTGCGAGGATCATGGCATTCTTCATTGCCTGACATCGGTCGGACATCCTCAAGCTAACGGGGAAGCCGAGGTAACAAATCAAACTCTATTGCAGGGAATTAAAGCTCGGCTCAACCAAGAGCGAGGCAGATGGGCGGAGGAGCTTCACCACATGTTATGGGCGTACCAAACTGCCGAGAGGGCTCCTATGGGCTAGACTCCATTCAAGATGGCCTTCGGCACTGAAGCTGTTATCCCCGTGGAAGTCGGACTCCCCTCCCCTCGCACCAAAGGCTACTCGGAAGAATCCAATGATGAACAACTCCGAACCAACCTTGACTTGATAGAAGAAGTCAGGGAGAAAGCCTGGATCCGGATGGCGGCCTACCAACAAAGAGTCGCCCGCTACCATTCTACCAGAGTCAAAGGAAAGTTTTTCTCCCCGGGTGATCTGGTACTTTGGAAGGCATCCGTCTCAAAGCCACTAGAGCAAGGGAAGCTGTCTCCTAATTGGGAGGGTCCTTATCAAATTACGGAGGTGATCAAACCCGGCACCTACAAGCTCCAAGATCTAAATGGAAAATCTATTCTCCGGACGTGGAACTCGGATAATCTCTGCATTTATCATTAGTGAGAGTACGCCCTCCCTGAACTTACTTTGTCCATTGAATTAAATTTTCAAAGATTCAAAAATTTTCTATTTTCGTTGCTTTCTTTGATGGCTACGATGAGAGATAGGTTTATAAATCCTCGGCCGGGCCGAGCGATCTCCGGACCTTGGCCATGCCAAGTAAAATATATCCCAGCCGGGTTGGGAGGACTCCGTACCTTGGCAACGCCAAGTAAAATATAATCTTTATAAATCTTCAGCCGAGTCGAGCGATCTCCGGACCTTGGCAGCGCCAAGTAAAATATAATCTTGAAGCCTCGGCCAAACCGAGTGATATATTATTTGAAGCCTCAGCCAATCCGAGTGATAATCTCTGTACCTTGGCAGCGCCAAGTAAAATATAATCTTTATAAATCCTCGATCGGGCCGAGCGATCTCCGTACCTTGGCAATGCCAAGTAAAATATAATCTTTATAAATCCTTGGCCAGGCCGAGCGATCTCCGTACCTTGACAGTGCTAAGTAAAATATAATCTTAAAGCCTCGGCCAAACCGAGTGATATATTATTTGAAGCCTCGGCCAATCCGAGTGACGATCTCCATACCTTGGCAGTGCCAAGTAAAATATAATCTTTATAAATCCTTGGCCGGGCCAAGCGATCTCCGTACCTTGGCAGCGCCAAGTAAAATATAATCTTTATAAATCCTCGGTCGGGCCGAGCGATCTCCGTAACTTTCCAACGCCAAGTAAAATATAATCTTTATAAATCCTTGGCCGGGCCAAGCGATCTCCGTACCTTGGCAGCACCAAGTAAAATATAATCTTTATAAATCCTTGGTCGAGCCGAGCGATCTCTGTACCTTGGCAGTACCAAGTAAAATATAATCCTTACAAATCCTTGGCCGGGCTGAGCGATCTTCATACCTTAGCAGCGCCAAGTAAAATATAATCTTGAAGCCTCGGCCAAATCGAGTGATATATTATTTGAAGCCTCGGCCAATCCGAGTGACGACTCTGTACCTTGGCAGCGCCAAGTAAAATATAATCTTTATAAATCCTCGATCGGGCCGAGCGATCTCCGTACCTTGGCAGCGCCAAGTAAAATATAATCTTTATAAATCCTCGACCAGGCCAAGCGATCTCTGTACCTTGGTAGCGCCAAGTAAAATATAATCTTGAAGCCTCGGCCAAACCGAGTGATATATTATTTGAAGCCTCGGCTACACCGAGTGATATATTTGAAGCCTCGGCTACACCGAGTGATATATTATTTGAAGCCTCGGCCACACCGAGCGATATATTATTCGAAGCCTCGGCCACACTGAGTGATACATTATTTGAAACCTTGGCCACACCGAGTGATATGTTATTTGAAGCCTCGGCCTAAACGAGTGATCTCTCAGATATTCTGACGCGACTAAGACGTCCTATTATGCTTCAGCAGAGGTTAGTAACTTTTCTTCGCTTACCAGCAAGGCTATGCAAATTATTTCTTCTCAAAGAAATACGTACATCATTTCTTAAACAGGATCATGTTTACTGCATAAGCCCGTAGGGCCGCCCAGGACTTTCTCCGACCTACACAGAGATGAACATTTCCCTCATAAGGGACTAAATGACACATTGGCAAAAAAAGTAGCAAAATGCTGCTGAACTTATGGGTTATGCTATGGACTGAAAAGCATAAAATGAGAGTAGCAACTCTCGACACAATTACATTAGAAAAAGAAACAGATGTCACAAAGAGAAAAGGTCGAAACTTTCTTTATTAATATGAAAGAATTACAACCTCTTGAGAGGCATTACAAGTGCATCATAGCACAGGAAATACAAATAAGATAAAAGCTCGGCTGAGCAACTTCGGTCGATAACAATGTCTTTACATCCGACCTTAGAAATTAGAAAAACCAGACAAGCTCCGTTGAGCCACTGGTTAAGGCCAAAGAGCAAAGTAGGTCATCCACGAATCCCTCAGATGAACACATGAAGGGATCATAACCAGGTCAAGGACCCATGGATGCTTATGCCAATGAGGCACCCCCCAGAGGGATGTTGGCCTGCTAGCCACTGTCCAACAATAAACGGCAAAGAACTAGCAGTCCAACACCACTCTCCTCCCTCTTCACGTGAGAAGAAGATCCCTCAGGCGGATGAGCTAAGGAATCCAAATCAAGGGAGGAGGCAAGGTCCATGTTAACCATGGGGGGTACGTATGCCTTGCATTTCATGTGGTCCCCATGGCAAGTAACAAAGGACACACAGGAAGCGCATACATGCGCTCCCCGTATGACCTCTGCGAGCCTCCCGTGCGCTCTCCATATGACCTCCGAAAATTTCTCCCTTGAGGACTGCTTGCTCTTCAGCAGCTTCTTCATTGCCCTAGCTATCTGGGACGAGCCAACCTTCAAAAGGGAAGCTCAGTCTCTCCGTTCCCAATGAGACATATGCCATAGAAACCCTTACGGCTCACAGGAAAGAAAAGAGTTTTAAGGGATGGCCTAGCACAGTCCGCTCCCTGCCCCTTTTTATAGGCAAACAAGCCAGGGGTGGTCATTAAAGAAGGGAGCCCTGGAATTCGAAACGCCCGGGCTACGCTGTCACGTGGCGGTTCAGGATAAAGGATGCTTTCCGAAGCACGCCGAACGCATTTCACAGGCCATGATGCACAACAAAAATTTTCCTGTGATCTCGAATCAAGAGCCTTGAATGTAGGAAATCGTCCGCCGGTCCTTGAGATACGGGCAGGCTTGGAAAATCGCCTTGTGAAAATGATGCCATCCAATGGCGATCGAGTGCTTATCGCATACGTTAAAAAGACCCGCGTTGAAAAAGGCCAACAAAATAAATGCCTCGGGCAGAAACTTAAGGTCCTTCAGAAAAGCTGTTTCGAATGTCTCGGCATAAAGCGTACCAACATTTTACCTCGGATAAACCGAGTTATCTAACTTCAGCCCTAGCCGAGGTATTCGAGCCATTCTCAGCTCTCTTGCACCGAACCATCTACTAAGCCTCAGCCTCAACCAAGACATTTCCTTAAGTTCAAATCAAGCTAGCCTTCGTCAACAAAGCAAATCGGTTCAACTTCGAATAAACAGGACATTCAATCTGGAAAGGAACATGAATTGATTTGTTCGCCGTTTGGAAAAACCCGCGACAAAAAGATCGTCCGAAAAAGACAAGCAAGTGGAGACGAAAGATCCATTCATTAAAAGTTTCGGCCAGATTACAAATCTGAGAAGCAAAAATACACAGGTAGCCCTTAAGAATCAGGGCTCGGATCGGTCCCAGGAGCTTCCTCGGTAACATCCGGGGGGACTCGACTTGCTTCACCCACTTCAAATGTCGAAGGAAAAATCTCGGGTTCCTCGGCAGCGAGCTGAGGGCATTCTTCGGGAGCCGCGGCCTTACCAGGGCCCAAGATAGCGTCAAGATTGACGTCTGAGATATCCTCATACTCAGCTTCTTTGGCCCCCGGGGTACAGGCATCGAAATGTTTGGCATCCAAAAAGGATAAATCCCATTCAGGATGCGCCTGAGAGATCTTTGCTCGAATCTCCTCTTCGCCGAACCTAAATACATCAGCATAAGCCTCTCTACGCTCCTCGAAAAATTGGGCAGAACTCTTGTACTCCTCTACAGCCGAAGCAATTCGGTTATTGGCTTCAGTTAACTGGCCCCGAGATCAACGTTCATCTAACGACTCATGGACAGTTCCGCCCTTAGAGCTTTAAGTTGCTCCTGCGTCTCGAACTCGATTTTGCCTATCTGCAAAATATCAAAATGTTTAAGCCCACAGGCAAAAGAGAAGTACCAAGAGCAAACAAATAGGAAGACACTATACCTCTTCCTCACGCCGAGTCATTTCATTGCTTAGCTCCTAAATCCTTTCCAAGGCCTTCAGCTTAGCTGACTCGTTTTATTGAAGACTCTCCTTGAGGTCAGTAATTCGGGACTGTTTGTCCCCAACCTCCCGCCGAGATTGATCGAGATCTTCGGTAAGCCGAACAATCTGCTCATTTTTCCATCTCAGCCGATTCCCCATATCAGCAAATTCCTTATTCAGATCGGCGAGCTGATCCCGCTGCCACCAGCACTTACGCTCCTCCTCCTCGAGCCTCTTGCTCCAATTATTTTTATCTTCGGCATGACTAGCCCTCAACTGGTTTCACCTTTTGTCAAAGTACTACTGCATGGTCTTAACGTCGTCGTCATGCTTCACCTTAATCTCAGATAACTCCATGCAAGCCTTGGCCGATTGCTCACGGAAACCCTGGAGCTCTTTTACTTGGGTCTCGAGCCGAGAGGCTCTTTCAGCTGCAAGCCGGTGAGACTCGCTCGCCCTCTCAAAATCTATCCTGATGGACGCCAAGGCCCTAGAAATCCGACTGGTTGAATCCACCCTCGCCCAAAGATCGGCCGCTTCCTTCCTGGCCTAAGCGCATGCCCCAACGACCAAATTTAAATGCCAAACCAGCGCTTTTGTGACCAAGGCATTCTACGAGAAAAATATATGTGAAAAACCATGACACGGCTGACCAATCAAGAATCATAACCTTGGTACAGTAACTCACCCGGGAGATATAGTTTGAAGCCATCGTCATGAGAGTAGCATTGCTAATTTTGGGAGAAGGAAAGCATCCTTCGGCGCCCCGAGCCGGCCGAAAGCCACCTCAATAATATCCTCGACAGCAAACTCGTCCGTCGAGGAACTCCCTCCCATGCACAGAACGGATCTCATCAAGGTGGTGAGCATATCATCCACCTTCGGACTGTGGACAAAGGAGCTCATAGCCGAAGAACCGTCCTGAGGGATCCCAACCCGAGGAATCATCCGCTCAGCTTCCCCTGTCAGTACTCCAATCTGCAAGGCCTCGAATGCTTCGGCTTCGACCGAAGGGACCTCGGCCCGAACACCCCCTTCGTCCAGCGATTCCTCTTCCTCTTCCTCTTCCTCTTCGGCTATCGCCCTATTTTTGGCAAACTCCGTGTGAACTTCAATTTCTCTCACGGCATCCTCTGATGCCGTAACAGAGACACCCTCAATAGGAGGCACTTCGACCTCCACCAACCTCTCTACAGGTGGCTCCACTTGAGCCTGGGCAGCCACCGCTGCCTCTCCTGGCCCCTCCGCCTGAGCGGAGGTCTCTTCCACGCGCTGTGGACTTCTCACCACTGGTGACTGAGGAACCTCCGGTAGGAGGATCGCCGGACCGACTGGCGATATTTCCTCGGCATCAACTGACACAACTACTATTTGGAGGGGGAAACCTCGATGGCTCTTTCCGAGCTTCCCCCAATGGCCTCCTATGCTGTCTCACCTCCCTCCGGCAGGGAGGGCTTATCGGTTACAACTGGCGTTTTCACCTCCTCCCTCTTTGAAGCAGAGGAGCGATGACCAACATCAACTCTCCTGGACTCCTTCGAGCGAGACCCGGAAAGACAAGCCCTCTTCTTGGATCTATGCTTATCCCCGGAGCCGGAGCTCCTATGGCGCTTACCCAGCTCCCTCCTTATTTGGCCCGCGAACGCGGACCTCTCGGCTGAAAACACAGTGAACATTCAGTTAAACGGTGGCAAGATCATATAAACATACTGACCATTAGAACAGAGACTCACCTGAGGGTCGATGGAGCTAGGCCCGATAGCAAAAAGGGCATCCTTTGCTAACAAGGTGCTGGGAGAGATCTCCTGACCGCTGCAGAGGGTAGCCAGATCCCTCTTCTCCTGTTCGCTCAACTCCATACGCGCCTCTGGATCCTTCACATAACTAGCCCATCCTCTCAGAAAATCTGAGTCGATGTTTCCTTCGGCAATGAGAAATCGGGACTTCCACCCCTTTATCGAAGAAGGGCTATCAGAGATCATCTTGAACGACTTCCGGGGGGCCAATGTAGGGCCACTCAGAACTCCTCATAGAAACCAGATTGTAACAAACTCGAAATAAGGGAAGAGTCGCAGTCACCCCAACGCGACTGCACATCGAGATAAACCCGATGAGATTACGCTAGCTATTCAGAGCCACCATCATCGGGCATATGTTGTAGAACCTCATCACCTCCTATATCAGCAGGTGAAGAGGGAATCGAAGACCCACCCGCAAGCTCTCCTCATAGAAGAAAACCCCCCGGCTTAGCTTGGTTGAAACTCGGTGCTTGGTCCTCGACGCCCATAAGGCTACATCTAGAGAACTCTATATCCAGATCGTCTAAGGTTATCTCAGAAGCAACATCGCCCGGACCACTCATATTGGCTGAATAGGGGGTAAGACACGAACAGGCAAGCAAGGGCTCAGAGAGAGAGAGAGAGGAAAATCTCTATGGCAGGGACAAAGGGGCATTGCAGAAGGAGCGCCGCCCCAACCCTCTTTAAATAAGCGCTCCAGAAAGAAAGCCCTAGATGCCAAAGACCCCGATACGAGTGCCAGAAATAAAGGACTTCTGCCACGTGGAACCTCTGCTATCGCGACTTGTTGGAAACAAGGCGTTTCCTCCTCGAGCAGCGGCGAAAAATAATGACGTAATAGCAGCCCGTCATTTAAGAGATCATCATTGCCTGCCTTTTTGAATCCTCCAAATAAGATTGCTCCAGAATTCTACTCCCTATGTCCAAAATTACAATTTGGACTAGAGAGTGGGGGGCATGTGATGAGGGTAAAATCATCATTGCATTATTGACCGCTCACATTGGCGATGGGGTCGCACCCAATCCAAACACCCTGCTAGCCAGCTGGCCAGCTGGCGTAACATTCTAGCGATGAGGTCAAATCAGCTTTGATGAGGTCGGGTCACCCTGACAACCCTGATATCTTTATACTCCGGCCATCTGAGCCGACCTATCCTTATTCCTCGGTAACCCAAGCTATCCTTGTTCCTCGGCAACCCGAGCTATCCTTATTCCTCGGCAACCCGAGCTATCCTTATCCCTCGGCCGTCCAAGCCGAGCCATTCCTCGGTCATTCGAGCCGATCCATTCTACACCTTGGAAAACCAGGTTATTCCTCATTCAGGCCAAACCACGGCATTCAAAATACCTCTGCGGAGTCCAGCGCGGGAGAGTTCAAATCCACTATAACTGAATAAGACTTCAGACGGCGAATCATGCCCAAAAGTGGCCTAAAACCTACGAAAGTGGCTTAGGTCTATGTAATCATCGAGCCTCAAGGCGTCAACCAGCTCTTTCAGCCGTCGATCCTCTAACCGATAAGATACGAACCCTACCGGCCTCATAACAAACTTGATTCGAATCCTAACAGTTCTCAGATCCCATCTAGGGCACGTCCAAGGAATCAGGTGATCACCTATAAATACCACAGCATTTCAACCTCTCAGGTATGTGCGTAAACTCTAAGACAATCCCTTACGTATTCATTTCACTCACTGAATCTCATACTCCATTAGAGCTCTCGCAAGAGCTCTGAAGGAACAATTTCTCTGTGAGAATCTTTTCCTCATATCTGCTTGCTGTGAATCTCTACTGACTCAGATGTCGGAGGGTCCTTCGCAAAGGGCAACCTCCATGGCATTCTCTATGTATGGATTATCTTGCAGATTTTACTTCGAGATGATGAGATCGGCATTCAAATCAAGAATCAAAAGTGCATATAAGTTGAAGAACAAATTTTTGTGATAATAAATTTATTACATTTTTAACTTCTTTATTGACGTGGATGACTTGAAAGGATGTGATAAATTGAGTCAAAAATTCTGCAGTGCCAGCAGAGAGACGGCGAGCATTCTACGGCGCACTTGGAGACATCCATCACAAAATTAACAACCAACCGTTAATTTATATTTGAGCTCCAATCGTGGAAGATGGTGACAGGTTTTTCATACAAAAGTTAAAAGCAAATTTAATGATCGTGCGCTGCACGTGCCGTAGGCCCGCCCACCGCATCTCGATCGTGGTGGCGCTTCGCTTTCATCGCCCACGAGGCGACCTCACATCGGGCCACCGCCAATTCCTTCCCTCCCCCTCTCTCTCTCTCTCTCTCTCTCTCTCCGAGGAGGAGGGAGAGAACGCGACGAGCCGAAAGGCGGAGGGACCACGACGGGGAGCAGCCCCCACGCACCCCACCCACCCCCCCCCCCCCCCCCCCCAGCGGCGTCCGACTGGGGCCCCAAACATCGTGCCAGGATACCTTCCACGTGCCACGTGGCCGAGGCAGAGGCCACTCGTAGGCGTCGCATCAGGGCGGGACACCTGTCCAACTTCCATTCGAACAGCGGCGGCAGGCAGTGAAGTGTGCTCTGGGGTGGAGATTCTGCGTCCACGTGTCATTTCGGGGGTGACCGTTATGATTGTTGAGATGCCTTGGAGATGTCATTGGCCCAGAGGGTGCCGTCTCTATCTCTATCGTAGTGCCAGGTCCGGGCATCTATCTTAATGGATGACTTGCGTATTTCTTTACGTCATTCTTGCACCGATAAACGCACTTTTATTCATTATTTCGTCAAAGAATTATATTTTTAAAGCACGAGAAGCAACGTGTGAATTCCATGGGCCCCAGCGGTGCTGAATGCTACCCCTTGCTAGTTGATGTTTTTTTCTAAAATTTGCTCTGGTGAATGAGATTTTTTTTATACAAACAAACGATCATCTTTCTAGAGTGAGTCAAATCTAATATATTAAAATATAAAATTTAAAAAAAAATTAAAAAGTATAAGTCACTCGGTGATCAAATCTAAGAATCAGAGTGATGAACCATCCGGGCAACTATCCAATCGGCCGCTGAGTTAGCTTCCTAATAGATATATCGGACCCGGATGATCTCTGCCTGACAAAGCATAGCCCAAATATCGCAGATCAGAGGAGTGAAAGAGCACTGATCACCAGAGTTTGACAAAGCCAACTAATAATAGAGGTGGAGTCCCCCTCAATGATCATCCTGCGGCTTCCCAGACTGCGAATAGCAAAAGAGATACCGGCCCAAGCCGCATACAACTCCACTAAAGGGACCGATAGATCAAGAAGGCCGAAGCCACCCGCAGCTATCATCAACCCATCCGTCCCACGGATCACAAAGCCCGAACCAGCAACTCTACCACGGACACTTCCATCAAGGTTGATTTTGATAAACCCTAGGAATGGGGGCTCCCAAGAGATAAAGACCGTCCGCCGGTGCGCTGCCAAGGCAGCAAGGGAGCTCCAGCTTCCAGGGTTGTCAGAACCAAGAACAGTTTGATGAAGAGTGTACTCCACAGAGAGGGACAAAGCAGTCTGAATAAGCCTAAGAGGGGGAACAACCTCATCAGAGAAAATGATCCGGTTCTGAGATAACCAGACCTGATAAGCTATATAAGCAGTTGAGGTGCCCACCTTCCAGTTACCCTTCCAATTGTCAGAAAAGAGTTGCGACTAGGGTCACTCCCATCACCCCAGAGACTGAACCCCGAAATCTGCCAAATCAATCTCGCTCTACTACACAGGAAAATAGCATGATCAATGGTCTCATCATCTAGCCCACAAAGAGGACACATGGGCTGGATCGACAGGCCCCTCCTAGAGAGCAGAGAACACGTAGGGAGGCAATCCCAAGCTATTTTCCAGATGAAGAGGCGAACTATGGGGTGAATGGGAAGCTTCCATATCAAGAAACATCCAAAGTAAGCCTGGGCTGAGGTCTGTAAGCCTTCACAAGATCTCTGATAGGAGCACGAGTCAAAAAGGATCGCCTCCATAATGTGGTGTCAGGAATATGACCCGACATCAGAGGAATAGAAAGAATACGCTGACATAGCTCGTCACCAAACAGAAATGCCACTAAAGAAGGGTGCCAGGCGTGACGATCATGATCAATCAAATCAGTAACTCTCATACCACTTGGAATATCAGAGCTCACAAAAGTAGGCCACCGGCTAAGGGGAAGATCTGCAATCCAAGTGTCGCAGACAGCATCAACAGAGGCACCGTCACCAATCATCCATGAGATGTGAGACAGGATGGCGGGGCCATGATGATAGACCTCTTTCCAAAAGAAAGAGTATCCTCGAATAGACTAAGGAGAAGTAGAAGGGGTCCAGTCTCCATATTTGGCACGCATAAACGAACTCCACAAGCAGTGTGGATCAAGCAGGAACCGCGAAGCATGTCTAGCAATCAAAGCCTCCCTCCTAACTATGAGAGAGTGGATCCCAAGCCCCCCTTCTGAAATCGGCAGACAAACAGTGTCCCAAGCCATAAAGTGGATACCATGACCAGCATGCGTAGAGCCCTAGAGGAAATCTCGGAAGTATCTCTCCAACCTCCTCAGACAAGAAACCAGAACAGCAGCATTAGATAAGATGTAGATCGGGAGAGAAGTAAGCACAGACCGGATAAGGGTGAGCCTGGCCATCATAGATAACCCAGTGACCTGCCAACCATCCAACCGGATCCGGACACGATGCTCAAGGTCACTGAAGTCAGAAGTACGCGGCCGCCTCCCAGTGATGGTAATCCCCATATAGGAAAGACGGTCAGCCTGCACAGAGATATCCAAAATTTGCATAATAGATCTCCTGACAGGAAGATCAGTTTTCGGACTGAAGTAAATCACAGATTTACTAAGGTTTACTTTCTGACCAGAAGCCCGATAGTAAGACTGAATGACTGTAGCAAAGATAGAAGCATTGAAGGTAGTGGCACTGCCCAAGAGGATACCGTCATCAGCAAATAGCAGATGGGAGAGAAAGGGCCCATTAGGCCCACCCCTATAAGGAGCAAAGGAGAGATCCTGCTGAACCAGAGAAAGAGCCCGAGATAACGCATCAGCAGATAAAATGAACAGGAACGGAGATAAAGGGCATCCCTGCCTCAGACCAACAGCAGAATGAAAGAACTCCGTCTGGCTACCATTAATAATAATAGAGAAGGACGGCCGATGAACACAAGCCCTAATCCAGGCAATAAAGAGATCAGCAAATCCAAACTCCTGAAGAGTGCGATAGAGAAAATCCCAGCTCAGTCTATCATAAGCTCTCTCTATATCCAGCTTTACAGCCATAAGACACCGACGGAAAGGGGCACGATGAAGGTCATGCATGAACTCTTGAGCAAGCAACACATTATGAGAGATGCAGCGACTTCTGAGAAAAGCCCCTTGCTTAGGAGAGATAAGACGAGGAATCACGTGCCTCGGCCGAGAAACCAATAGGCGAGCACAGACTCAGCAGCCTAAGACCCATGTTCTGCTCTTTTCTTTTATATATATATATATATTAATTATACTCAACAAGAGCAATTGTAAAGGCTCCAAAAGTTTTGAAGCACACTCAAATTAGTAATGAAAATAAAAAAAATGAAAAGAGGCCTTGTTTAAGATCTAAGTCGCATCTGGATTTTGATAATAAATATTTTAAAATTAATTTTTGATTTTGTATTAATTCTTAAAGTAGTTATGATAGCTATAGAAGATCCAAATTATTTAATTTTAATCAATCAAAAATTAATTAATTAATTTTTTTATTTATTAAATTATTCCAGCTACTTTACTTTGCCATGTGTCATCCATTTGATAAATTTACCCATGATATCATCAAATTGCAAAACAAGCTATCCCCGAACGCTAACTGAATTCGGATTGAAAGCAAATCGTCACCCGAACAGATGTCCTCTTTGGCAATTTTTTTTTTTAAAAAAATCACAGTTCCAATAACGTTCCCTTTTGATCGTCTTTGGATAGGAGCCACCTGTAGAGCCTGCAATCGTTTTCACATCAATATCAATCCCTAAACTCCTCTCCGAGCGCTAGACAAATAAATACAACCTCGTACACAAAGCAAGGGGCAAACGAAATTTTGCACACCACAACATCATATCAAAATAACCACACACAAGGATTATTCTCACTCGTCAAAGAAAGCTTCAATGGCAAACGAGACAAGCAACCATCTGGCAGCAGATTGCTCAGCAACCAGATTTTAATCTTTGCAAAGGATTAAAACCTTGTGAAGAAATTCTTTAGACCAACAAAGAGTATGTCTTAATCATCCACTCAGATAAACCAAGACATCGGTGAGTTTTTCAAGGGAATTCTGTCTTAATCATCCACTCAGATAAACCAAGACATCGGTGAGTTTTTCAAGGGAATTCTGTGATCATATTCTCACACCAATTTATAGATCAGATCCATCAGCTAGCTTGGCTTTCCAATCCTGCAGAACAAATCCTTTTGGCTGCCCAAGGCTTTGTTACAGAAGGCCTAGGTTTGGTGTCACCACATGGCCCTAAAAGTGATCTCCTTGCTCATCATTACATAAGAAAAAACAAGAAATAGAAACAGAAGCTAATATAGCTGGCCCTTATTGATCTCCTTACTCATCATTACATCATAATAAGAAAACAAAAAGACCAGGAATGTAAACAAAAGCTAATAGCAGGATGGGAATGTTTAGAATAGGAAGTAGGAGAGATCTCAGCAAGGCCAGAAACAGAATGCCTGGTCCTCAACTGGGAGAACATAATTACATGAGTTGTTCTCAAGCTTCAGGAAGCTGCACTCTTTAGTTTCCTCGTCCTCATCGACATGTGAGAGACAAGCCTGATCAGGTCTGAAGACATTGGAAGAATCTGCCGGCTCCAAAATTGGGGAGAGTACTCCATCAGTGCAGCGAGAGCCATCTGAGTCTGATGCCATGCTGTTGGCAGAGCTGAGATCCTCTGGTTTACACAGCAGAAAATAAACATCGGCTCTTTTCTCTTCATAAACTGAAACAGAGTCTAGTTTTTGCAGCAGGGAAGGAGAATTTTTGATTGCATGTGTTTCTAAGTCACCCTTCTCCCTTTTAAGAAGTTTGTCTGTGAGGAGGAGTACCTGTTCATGAGAAAATTATTAGTGATAAGGAAGGTAAATTTATCTTCTGGATATAATTTGCAACAAAGGACAGACACAGAAAAAGTTTAGGACAGATCTTTTCACAGACAACAAGTAAACTTTAGAAAGACAAGTCACAATAGTTCTTTGGATTTTCTTTTTCCCCTCATTTGCTACTGTGGAGAAACAAAAACAGCCAATTAGTTGCTCAAACTAAAGATGAGGAATTAATTCTGATCAAACATCATTCAGACAAGCATGCAACCTACAGCAGTCTGTCCAAGATACATGACACAGAAGTAGCATGACAGACTACTAATAAGAAAATGAACATGGTCATCTGAACTATTTGCTTAGCATCTGATGCACAAAAATATTTAAACTAGATTTAGATTGTGAAGCATCCTTTTATACAGGTTGATAGTAGTGGTGCCAATTCTGAAAAAGAAATTTTACATCTACTCATGTCTTCAGGGCACCAAACATGATTAAGAAATAAAAGAGGTTTAAAATTGTATTGTTAAGGCAGTGAGAGGAACTAGACACCCAAAGACCGACAAGTAAGATATATCATGCACCCCAAAACAAGTTCCAAGTACTTTTTAGAGGGAAACAGGTTTCAGCTGAAAAAAATGAAGAGAGGCAATATAAGTCTGTTTGCTTTGATTGAAATGGGTCACCTCTGCTTGCAGCTTCTCCTTCTCCTTGAGTAGGTTCTCATAATCAGCCTTGAGAACATAATAGCCGGACTTCAGTGCTTCATAATCCTTCTCCATCTGCTTTGTCTTCCATCGGGCTCGGCGGTTCTGAAACCATATGGCTACCTGGTTAGGCTGAAGGCCAAGATCCTTTGCAAGCTGAATCTTTCTCTCTGGTTCGAGCTTGTTTCCAAGAGCAAAATTCTTCTCCAGGAACTGAACCTGGTCAGCCCTTAGCCGCCTCTTCTTATCAGGCTGGTGAAAAAACTCCTCCAGATTTCCTTCACCAGTTTCTTCCAAGCCAAGAGACTGGTAAAGTGATCTTTCATCAGTGATCCCATGAGCATTTTCAATATTCATCATGGACTTCAAGCCTGCAGCCAAAAAGAATTTTTGCTCAGACTTCAAAATGTATCCTCTAACTGTGGCATGGACAGTTTAATCCAATCCACCAGCTTGAACAACGGAGGAAATCAAATACTACCGTTGTGTTTCAACTTTCTCTGTGTTCACAAACAAAATATGGTTTCCAGCTCGGTTACATTATCACACACAAAATTTGATGAAAAAGAATATTTACTCTGTGGTATAACCAAACACGTTTTTGAAGGGAGAAATTATGATAGTGCCTTGTCAAATCATCGTAGATATGAATTCAACTATGTACTCTATAAATACACAAACGTGAATACAGGAATGTCATTTGAATATTTGAATCCAAGATAAGGCCAACACGAAAGCTATTTGATATTTCGTACAAAAGAGATGTCAAAAAAACAAGAAGCACAAGTGGTTGGGGTATTGGTGAAGTGCAATTTTTCCATACTGGACTCTGAAATCTCAAAGATATGATACGGAATCTGGTGTCATACATAAAGAAAGTCTCGATCACAATAGTTTGTCATGCTCATGTCAAAAAACCCATCTCCTTAAATATAAACTAAATGAATTCTCAACAAGATTAACTGGTCTTTACTCCATGGCTGAAAAATAACAGCAGCTCTCAGGTTACAAAGTCACCTCAGATTTGGAAGCGCGCTAATCCTAAGAGAGATCAGTCTAAGGTTGGTTCCAAAGAGAAAAAATGCCACAAGCTCAAAACCTCAGACGAATTAGTTTTCCAAAGCTCACACGGGGAAACAAGCTACCATGTTCAAACCCTGATTCGAAGATTAGTGGCACCGAAAGATCTTGCAAACCTTCTTACATATCCCTGCCCCAAACAAAACACTCGCAAATAAATTCTGCCTAAATTCGACCGTCTAAAAAGCTTAGAGCCCCATAAAAAGCTCAAATTTAGAAGCGGATCAAAGAAAAATAAGAAAACAAACTGAAGCAGAACGCTGAATTACGATCGCTCAAGCCAATAAATTTCCAAAATTCAAAACAATCCGAGATGGTTACCAAGGAATCCGCCATGAGAAGAGCCCGAAGCGAGCAGGGCTTCGATAGCGTCTGCGGGAAACCCTTCGTGCTGGAGTAAAATTGTCATATTTGGGCCCCCAAACGCCCTCGTTCCCGCCATCTTCTCCCCCCTCTCTTCCCGCTCCCTCTCAGTCTAATCCAGATGAAACCAAAGGGGATCCCCCTACCGAAACTTCTCAAAACTTTATCTCAAACAACTCCCTCTCTGTCTTAATTTGTTCTTTAACTCAAAATTAAAAAAAGGAGGAATTTTTCCGGAGCTCCTTAGCGAGCCGTTTTAAGATCATACGACCATGATGTCTCGCTACAGAGAGGTCATCTCCTCCGGCGACTTCTCTCTTCTTCTACAACTTGTGACGGAAGGGGCTGGTGATCGTGAAGACAGAGGCATGGGAGGATGCAATAGAGCAGGAGCTACTAAGAGCCATCCCCTCTCTCTTACTCACCCCGGAGAAGAAGACTTAATGGAAGGAGATGATGATTGAGGCATGAATGTCAAGAATTCCGTCAATTTCGACGGAGAAGATAAAGACCGGTGGTGGAGGAGGGGAATGGAAAGGGATTTGGTCCGTTTTGTTCTGCTCAGGTCTCTCTCTGTTGTTTGTTCTCTGGCCTGGAGAGCTTCGAGGGGAAGGGCTTATGAAGATCGGAGGGTCAAGTGATGCTACTGTCGTCTTCTCGGCTCAGGGATGGGTTAGAAGTCAAATGGCTGGCAATGCCTCACGTTACCTTTCAAAAGCGGGTCACAGTAGTCGCCAACCTTTGTGCCGTATAACTCCTCCTATTCTAATGCACCGTTAAATCAAAATTTTAAAATTAAAATTAGGATTCATGATGATATAAAAAATAGAACCGAAGCTAAATTTTAAAAAAAAAACTCAAATAATTAGAATATATACAATGTACATCTAAAATACACTTGTACAAAGAAATAATCATACATATAATAGAAAAATAAGATAAATTTATATCTAAAATTATATGCAAAAAATAATAAATTTTTTTTATAATTTTTATATTTTGTAAAAAAAATATTTGTAATTAAGATAAATAAAAATAATAATTCATATAGCCAATAAAATTAAGACTTTATCATTGAGTGGATTTCATCACCTCTAAACCCTTCTCTCTCTCTCTCTCTCTCTCTCTCTCTCTCTCTCTCTTGTATATTTAATCACTGTTAATGAAAAATTCAATGGCTATTAATTTTATTCAATGGCTCAACTTTTCATCTTAATATTAAGAACATGATACATATTCATTCTTTCTGTTTTTGTCAATATTTAGAATGAAAAAATATAGATTGGTTAAATTTTTTAGAACACACACAACTAAATGTAATAAAAAGTATTCATGTACTTAATAAAATATCTAAATAAGTTATTATTCTATTAGATCATGCTTGCTGATATGGTACTACTCTGGACCACTTGGGAAAAGGGATGGGAGTTTGATTTCAATTGGAGTCGATCCTCTAAGGTAGGATAGATGCAGGATAAAAATTATAGGAATTAAAAACTTAATATTTAAAAAAGAGTCATTATATTGTTGAAGTATAAAATTGGATTATATTCAGTAGTTGCATCACTTCATTATCTCATAGGAGATTGCACCCAAACTTCAGGAATGGCTCATATAACTCTAATTAATTATATTTCCACTATCATTTATTATGGTGATGATGGCAAAGATGATACACATAATATGTATGCTCAAGCACATTTATACTTCCGGATGTACAAATAAAAATTGATATTTTTGTTCTTACATCTAATGCAAGAAAAAGTTGATGAAGGGTAAAATTATCATTGCATTAATATCCGCACGCATCGATAATTGGGTCAAGTCCAATTCCAATATCTTGTCGACCAGCTGTCACATCCATCAAGCAGCGAAGCCCAATCACCCTCAGCGGAGTCGGGTTGCCCCGACAACTCGAACCATCCTCGTACCTCGGCAGTCCGAGCTCTCTTCATACCTCGGCAGCCCAAGCTATCTTCATTCCTCGGCAGCCCGAGCTATCTTCATACCTTAGAAGCCCGAGTCATCTTGTACCTTGAAAAACCAAGTTGTCCCTTGCCTCGGCCAGACCAAGGCACTCGGATACCTCCGCGGAATCTGGCGCGGAAGAGCTCGAATTCGCAATAACTGGATAAATTTCAAACAGAGAATCATGCCCAGAAGTAGCCTAAGGGCCATAGGGGTGGCCTAGAACCTACACGATCGCTGAATCTCAAGGCATCAACCAGCTCTCCTGGCCGTCGATCTTCTAACTGACAAGATACGGATCCTACTGGCCTCGTAACAAACTTGATTCGAATCCGTTTCAAATCTCAATAGCTTTCAGACCCCCCGCAACGCGCCCAAGGAACCAGGTGATCGCCTATAAATACAACGGCCCTCAAATCTCTCAGGTACACACTCACTCACTGGCTATCATACTGAAAAACTCCATTGAAGCTCCACCTGAGCTCGGAGCTCTCAAAAGAACACCCATCTAGGAGAACTCTTTTACGAGAGTCTTCTCTCACATCTGCTTGTTGTGAATCTCCACTGACTTAGACGTCGAAGGGTCCCCGCAGAGGGCAACCCCAAGAAATTCTCTACATGTGGACTGTCTTGCAGGTTCCACCCCAGGCATCGAGACTGGCGTTCGGACCCGAAGCCAGAGCACATCCGAGTCAGAGAACGAATTTCCACGGCAACAGAAGTCTATGAGCATAAAAGTACACTAGTGAAGCAGTCCATATGCTAACAATATACAGAAACTATCAGGCTGAGTACAATCTAACTATAACAAAGCATATGAGATGAAAAGGTGATAAAAAAGATCAGAAACTCAAGTATATATTAATTTATTGTAAATGAACTTAAGTTATAAATTTTAAAACTATTTTTTTTCTACTTGATTCTGTACTATTCAAGCGTAGAGGTATTATAATGACCACAAGCTAAGCCAATATCCATGCAAGTGGAATTGGCCTAAATAAAACTACATAGAAAGTCACCTTTTGTTGTCTTAGAATTTTCAGTTGTGCCTAAAGCTTCCAATCTTGATGATGACACTTAGAGAACATCTTTCATCATCTATGCCATCCAAACCCGTCCTCTGCCGCATCTTTTATTAAGAATTTAGACAATACAAACTTGGAAGTTTGTTTCAATCCACTCTTTAAATCAGAGGAATCTTTGATGTTACAGCGATATATTTAGGATTATCTTGGCCTAAAGAAGAGCCTGGGTGGTCCAATAGTTACAAAACTTCTGTCCACATAACCCCTACTCCTTGCTTCTTATGAGAGTCATCATTCTTCTTAATAAAAAACAAACTTAAATAAATGTGTCCAGTTTCTAGATTAAGCTGTTCTATTGGGGTCATTCATTGTGCCATTGGATGCATCATCACCATTGCATAGCAACATGCACCTGATCTCCAACAATCTTAATTATGTTGGGGTAATTTACATTTATGTTTATTGACCATCTAATAAACACTCATAAACTACATTGGATACGGTTCAAATGGACCAAACTTGGCTTAAGGTGAGAATATCTCATGAACCGAGCCATTGAGTCTGGCAACTAGACTACAATCCTCAACAAAGATGCATCTTTTAAGATAGAAGTGATGATGCCTGATCATCTTGAGCTGGCGTCCTTGAGCATCAGTAGACATATCGTGAATTTGATGAAGAAGCTTCACTTCGGCATCGAGATCTGCAAGAAGTCCCGATGACCGAATATTCTGATAGAAACCCTTCGACGCTCAAGATAGTAATCAGAATCACAGCCGTAAGCTTGAAGAAGCTCGAGCTAAGGAGAGTTAGGAAGAAGATGAGAGAACTCTCTAAGTTCTTGAGTATTCATACCTTAGCCAGGAGTTCTTTTACCCGTTTTATTGATACTTGAAGTATATGAAACTTGCGTAGAAAGCTTGAAATCTTATAATGAGCCATGACTCTATGAATGGAATGTCGGATTTAGTGGGATTTATCCCATCTGAACCGGATGATTGATACTTTATGGCAAATAATGACTTTTTGGACTCATTTGATCATAGTCATTAAAGTTTCATGATGAACAATAACTTTTTAGGCCCATCTAATTTGGGTCATTAAAGCTTCATGATGAATGATAACTTTCCAGGCCTGTGCTAGAACTAGTGGAGCTTGTCTTATTAGACACTTATGAGCCTAAGGCAGTTCGTAGGCCCGACCTTGGTCAGAAGCGAAGGCTTGCCTAAGAAGCTGAAGTGGAGCCCAGAGATGAGGTCACCTTAGGATTGAGACCGCCTAGGATTCGGGGCCGCCTATAAGCTGGGGCTACCTGAGAACTAGGGCCACCTAAGAATTGGAGCCGCTTAGGACCGGGGCCGCTTAGGAGCTGGGGCCGCTTAAGAACTGGGGCCACCTGAGAACTGGGGCCGCCTAGGATTGGGGCCCATTAGGAGCTGGGGCCTTCTAGAATCGAGGCAGCTTAAGAGTTGGGGTTGGGGCTGCCTAAGATCAAAGCCGCCTTAGAACTAGGGCCACCTGAGAACTGGGACCGCCTAGGACCGGGGCCGCTTAGGAACTGGGACCACTTAGGACTGGGGCCGCTTAGGAGCTGGGGCTGCTTAAGAACTAGGGCCGCCTGAGAACTGGAGCCACCTGCATCCTATTGGCTCCCGCTGTCCAATAATTTTGGCCGTTAATTTATATGTGGCTGTTGTTAGCCACATTATATGCCCCCCCTCCTAAATCTTGGCACTCATGTGCATAGCACTTGCCAAGAGAAAGGAGCGCAAAATCTTTCACTTTCGTTAGGGTCTTGCGCGCCATAAATTAGCGGAGGCGGGCACGTGCCCTCGAGGAGGTAAAGTCCCCTCAAGTCTTCTCATTATTTAAGGAATAGCACCAGGAGTGATATGGTCTGTGGAAATATTAAGAAAAATACTTCTTGATCAATGAAAAAGGTGAGGCACCATTATTGGATTGTTCTTATCCATGTCCTATCATTAGGTGCAGATCACGTCCCTCAAGCATCATCGAGGCATTGTATCTTGGGTAGCGAAGAAGTTTTTGACAGCTGGATGTTGCCTCCACTTATGAATCTTCATGTGGCACTGTAGTGGGCGAAACATTTCAAAAATTATGTATAAAGATCATCCCGCCTATCCTTTTAAGCTTCTCAGGCCTCCACTAGCTTCTTTGTGCCCTCTTCACCTTCTGAATCTTGAGTTCTCGCTTCTGTCCTTTGATCTTCATGTCAGTCCTTTTCACTCTCTTTGTTCTTTTTTTTTATGGATTCTAACTCCAGTAGAAAAGGTAAGAGTCCCATGGTCGAACCTTCGAGGATGAAATCCTTTGGGCACGGCGTCGGGCTCCTGATGGCATTTTCATCCGTGATCGCCCGGCAACCGCAGCCCAAACACCATATAGGGTTTCACCTCCACCATCTAGAGTTTTTCCTTGACCACCTAGGGTTTCTCCTCCACCATCGAGTTGTCCGGCATCTCCTTCGGCTATCCTTTCTGAGTCTATCGGTCCGTAGGGGATAGCCTCCACCATGTCTTCTCAAGATATAAAGAATCTTAGGGCCCAATATGAAATACCTTATAGCGTCTGTACTTCTACCCCCCATCCTAGTGACAATGTAACCTCCAACCAGTCTAGTAGGATTGCCTTGTATGAGAAATTTTTTAGGAGCGGACTTCATTTTCCTTTCCATCATTTCTTCCTTAACCTCCTAGATAGGTATGACATTGTTCCGACGCAGTTAACTCTAAATTCCATTCGGATTATCTGCACCTTTATGTATTCTACCATTTTCATAGCATTTCTGCCTGAGTTTCTTTGTTTCGAGCCTTGTACAAACTTCATAATCCCAATAAAGCTGGGTGGTGGAGCTTCGCTTTCAGACCTAAAGAGCCCTCAAACTTGACCTGCCCTTCAAAATCAAGGGATGGAAGTTTTGATTTTTCTATATCCATATAGACGGAGTGAAGATTGGCTGGGGCATTCCTGACACCAGCCCTAATAAAAACTCGACTATAAATGAGGAAGATCGAGAAATTTTTGATTTGCTGATGTCATCCGACCTTCCTCTCTATCAAAAACTGCTATCGGAGGACAACCTCTGTGAGGCCGGCGTAGCGCGACATCACCAACACTGGCGCTCGGTGAGCACCACATCCTTTAGCCATTGCTTTTTTTTTTCTGATTTTCGTTCTTTGTGCAGCAATGAAGTTTTCTCCCAACTTCTTGATGGCTGGCCTCCAAAAGAGAAGAGAGGCCGCCAGTGACACGGCAAGGGAAGCACCTAAAAAGCCTCACCGGAAAGAACAGGGTCGGTCATCCTGGCTCCCCACAGCTCCTTTTACAGCTCCTTCCATGGCTCCTTCTATGGCTCTCGAGGCTGCACCGATAAGAGAGCCAAGAAGGGAGAATTTTCTCACTAAGGCTGTAACATCCTGAAAATCTTATAATTTTTATAATGTTAATGTCATTTTTATTTATAATGAATGTCAGATGGTTTTAATGATGTGTGGATGTGTTGGCCACTTGATAAATGTAAGAAGAAAAGATTCGTGGTGTAAATAAGTATATTTTTGGGTGCTAATGACTTTGATTTAAGAATTTGAGAGATTTGAGTTTTAATAGGCTTAAATCACAAGAAAAATTAAATTTGGTTTGAGTTTTGCCCTTATATGATGTTTTTAGTAATTAGAGTCAACTCTAATTGGCATGGAGTCGACTCTGGCACGGTATAGAACTTCTGACACGCTTTAGAGTCGACTCCTACAGAAGGTAGAGTCGACTCTAATTGAAAAATAGAGATTTAGCATTTATGCCTTATGTTATAGCTGACTCTAAATTTTATTAGAGCAGACTCTAAGTTTTGCGGGAGCCGACTCTAAATTTGCTAGAGCGACTCTAAGACTGCAGATTTTCTAGGTTAAATTTTTAAATTTCTATATTTATTTCTTTTTAAGTCCGATTTGAGTGCTATTTGAACCGTTGGATTTCTAAAATCAAGCTCTTCGAGTTGGCAAGGTCGTTTCCTAAAAATATTACATAGAAAGTATCAAATTTAAAAGAATATTAATAAATAGCTATCGAAGGCAAAATAAAAATTTAGCTGAGCTACTGTTTATGCCTTAGCCCCTAAGTAACTTACTGTTCATGACTTGGTCCCCAAGTCACCAGGAGAAAAAGGGGAAATAACGTGGGTTCAGCCAGAAAAAGAGAGAAAGAAAGAAAGAAAGGAGATGAAGGAGAAAAGAAGAAGAAGAAAAGAGAAAGAGGAAGGAAAGAAAGGGGAAGCTTGGGGTTCGTGCTTGTCTCCAGGTAAGCTATAGCTTTCCTAAATCTTGCATGGCTCCGGATTTTTCTTAGATTCTTGTATCTTGTAATAATAGAGAGGTAATAGTGAATAGAGAAAGGATGGAAGAAAATAATGAGATATCAGATGTTAGATCATGTATGTATGCATGGTTTCGGAGGAAAACCTTGTGTACAGATGACCCTAATAGCTTTTGTGTCCATATGTTGACGTAGGTCAGAAGGGTTTTTTCAGGGAGCAAGAATACCGGATTTGAATACCAGTTAAAAGGATATTTTGCTGAGGTGAGTGGGTTTCTCATTTAGCAAAGAAAAAATATATCTTTGAGCTAATTTGGTGATGTTTAATACCTAGCTATGGTATAATAGTAGAGTATTATATATGTTTTAAATTTAGAAAAATGAGAACTTACTATATGATATTCTGATGCATGGGTTTTGATGCATGAGTTTTTGAGCATGGGTTCTATTACATAAGTTAAAGCATGAGTTTTGAGCAAAAGAATAAAGCATGAGTTTCAATGCATGCATCATATTGAGCATCAGGAAGCTATGGGACTGATCATCCTGTAGACTGTCATGTAGTATGAGCATTGCACACTACTGTTAAGCTAGCACCTTCTTACGATTCGATTGTACGATGAATCCCAAGATCAGGGGTGAGTGCACTCTAGACCAGCCCAGTAGGACAGGTTGTAAGCAGTCCATAGGGACAAGAATCATAGCTAAGTGAAGCTGGTTATTATATAGCCCATGGGGGTAGAGATAAAACCGAGGTTCTAGGATCAAGGAATAAAGCACTTTGCCAAGTAAACCGCATAGGTAAGGGGTGCTATTTATGCAGGGATTCTATTGCTAGTTATGCACCCGATGAGAGTATACCTAGAAGGGAAACTGTAGGATGGTACCTCGAAGGTTTCACACACATACTAACATTATAAGTTTTGAAAAAACTTGCATTTGGTTTTATAAAAAGGGCCAGTGGGCCAAATATAGGCATATCCCAGTGGAGATGAGTTAAAAAGAGAAGCCAGTGGGCAAAATTAGATCCCAGTGGAGATTAGAGATAAGCAAGAAAGTCTAAGCTATATATATATTATATATATGCTTTATGAAGTATTACATCATGCTTGAATTTTATAAATGAGTTATTCAAAGAGTATTTCAATACTGGTATATTGTTGCAAGCGTAAACTAAGTTATCAGTTATCTTTTATCATTTCAAAAGGTATAATTATCCATGTATGGAGATAGTTTTTAATGAGAAAATATTGATATGATACTTTAGTTTATGATATATATTATTTAAAGAATAAGCTACGTTTTAAGCTTTCTGATATCATATTCACACGAGTAGTATGTATATTTATTATGCTTTAAAATAATGTTATGGTTCTCTATTTTCCATGGTTAGATGGTTATTCAGTCACTGAAACTTAGGTCTCACCCCTCTATGATTGATAATTACTTTCAGATCAGTGAGTCTCTTTGGCAGGATCAAAGGATAAGCAGGACCGGACTCTTAGCTAATGAAGCTTGCTTGGATGCAAGAGTATATAGAAGATAGTGATAGTCTTGTATATTAAGATAGAGTGGGTGATATTTATGTATATGCATATGTGTATGTGTACAGTGAGATTTGGTGATGTATCTTAGACTCTTTTGTCATGAAAAAAAGACTTATGTTTTGGAGAGAATATGAGTATAATGTTAGTATAAGTGATTATGCCATTGATTGTGAATGTAATCTTGTAATCTACTAGAGGATGTCATTAAAAATATTATTTAAGCAGGATGATGCTTAGTGTTGATGTAATTTTTATAGTGATATACATTTATTTATATGAGTAGATGATACAAATTCTATCAGGATGCATTTTTGAGTGCCTGTCATTTGTGATAATTTATTGAAGTTTTCTAGGTCTTTATGGAGTGCTACATAAAGGCTAGGAGAACCTCATTCGATTACCACAGGTGTGTAGGGTTACTGGCGATGGCCCCAAGAGTAAGGAGAGGACAATTAATGGTATCAGAGCCCTAGGTTATTAGGTCTAGGAGAATAAGTATGAGTATGAGTCTAGGATGATTGAATGATTATGATTATAGTTATTGAATGATGAAACTGATGTAATGAGTAATGTCTTGTAGGACGATTACTACAAGGCACCAAGAGAGATAGAGCAATCCTCAGGCAGAGATAGAAACAGAGGTCAGAATAGACTCAGAAGGTCAGTTAAAGTTGATCAGGTAGAATGGCTTCTAGAGATTCCACTGAGCCCGTATCTAATGAGGCTAAGGTGTAGGCATCCTCAGAGCAGATGCCAGAGTCTTCTTCATAGTTTGCTACCCCTGTGCCAGCAGACCCATCTTGGGCATAGCCTAGCCTAGTATGCCAAAGCTGGTGGGCATGATTACTCAGGCTGTGGTAGCAGCTATGGGTGCTGGTTCCAGCCTTCCGGCTAAAAACTTGAAGGCTATATGGAAAGAGCTAGAAAGTTGAGGGCTCTAGAGTTCCAGGGAACTACTAACCCTCTTCAAGTCGGGGCATGGCTGTAGAGGATAGAGAGGGTCTTTGATGTGATGGGATGCTCTGAGGAGCAGAGGTTGAGTATTGCCACCTTCTTGCTAGGGTAGAGCCCATAGTTGATGGAGATCTGTTTGTAGCAGGTAGCCCCAGGGAATAGAGTTGTCATAGGGAGATTTTAAAAGAGAATTTCATCAACAATATTATTCTGAGATTTATAGAGATCAGAAGAGGAGGGATTTCCTTAGTCTGACCCAGAGGAGGATATATGTGGCATGAAGCCACTTTTGTTGAATTATCTCAGTTTGCTGGGACCTTGGTGACTGATGAGAGAGAGAAGTGCCAACTATTTCAGGATGGATTGAATCTTCCTATTAAAGCCAAGATTCGTATGCAGACCTATAATAGTTATTCTGAGCTGGTGCAGGGAGCACTCAGAGCCAAAGAGATTAAAAAAGATATATGAGTAGGAGGCATGATAGAATGTGCTCCTAGTTATTGCTCGAGAAGGACTCAGTCATTTAAGAAACCCCTGAGGGCTTGACAATTTCATTCTGATTTTAGAGCCCTTGGTAATGTAGGTAGGAGATCAGTATCTATGCCAGCATCTAGCCCAGCCCAAAGGAAGACTTATGGGGGTGTGCCTCAGGTTGCCATCAGCAGGGTGTCTGGTGATATAGGAAAGTAGGGTTGTCCTTCTGGTGGAAAGAAATATGCCTCCATGTAATGTATGTGGGAGACTTCATTTGGGAGAGTATAAGAGGGGCAATAAGGGATGTTATATTTATGGTGATCTAGGTTGAAGAGGGATTGCCCTAGGAGAGGGCAGCCAGCTAATGGGCTAGTAGTGCCAAGGGGACAGCCTGATCGGAGGGATGACAGTGGTGTTGTAGCTTCAGCCAGTCAGATGGGGTCTAATATTATTGATCATCCAATGTTCCAAGGGCTTATTGCTATGACCAAGAATGAAGCTATGTTTTATCATGCTTTCTGATATCATGAGTTTGCTAAGCATCTAGATAGAGATATGGGCCAGTTGGATAGCCAGTTAGTAGTATCTATGCCTGTAGGGAGGCCTTTATAGCAGGCCAGGTGTATAGAGGACGTGATATTTCTGTAGAGGATCAGAATTAACAGCAGATTTGATCCCTTTGAGTTTGAAAGAGTGATCATCCTGAGGATGGATTTCTGTGCATGGTGCTCAAGGAAGGATGGTTACTTCATGTCTGTTTCATTAGTGATAGGAGGGGGTTGCCCTTAGGAATTTCAGCTTTGTCGGCCAATAGAATGCTAGCAAAGATATGTCTCAGCTTGTGTGGTGAGCCTAGAGGGCAATGGTTTAGAACTGATGGATGGTGAGAGATCAGATGTACTCTGAGGAGCTTAGGTTATCTTCTGATAGAGGATTTGATTTCAGTATAGATCTAGTTCCAGATTTGGCATTGGATTCAAAGGGTTTATTAGACCCAGCATATCGCATGGGGTGCACCTGGATGGCTCCTTAGACAGTTAAGGTGACCATTAGCATTGCTCAGCTGCAGGGGGCAACATTGCATATGAGATTTGGGTATCATCAGAAGAATAGAATGAGGATATATCTAAGACTGCTTTCAGGACCAGATATGATCATTATAAGACTTAACAAATGCTCCAGTGGGTCTAATGATATTTTAGGAATTCTTGGATAAATTTGTAATAGCATGATGTGTAGAAGCAGTGTGAGTACAGTATTGCAGATTTTGAGGGAAAAGCAGTTATATGCTAAATTTTGTAAAAGTAAATTTTGGCTAGATGAGGTGAAGTTCTTAGGACATATAGTTTCAGCCAAAGGTATTATGGTAGACCCTCAAAAAATTAAAGTTATAGTGAATTGGGAGGCACCTACCAATCAGACTGAGGTGAGGAGTTTCTTGAGGTTAGCAGGATACTACATAAAATTTATAAAAAATTTCTCAATTTTGGCTTCTCCTATGATTAAGCTGCTTAGAAAGAATATAAAATTTAACTGGTCTGATGAGTGCCAGAGGAGTATGGATGAATTGAAAAAGAGATTAACCTCAACCCCAATTCTAATACTTCCTGATAGTAGTAGTAATTATGTAATCTATAATGATGCTTCATTGAAGGATTTGGGGTGCGTTTTAATGCAGAATGAAAAAGTGGTGGCTTATATCTCTAGACAATTGAGACCTCATAAAAAGAATTATCTCACCCATGATTTGGAGCTAACTGCTGTTATATTTGCATTAAAGGTTTGGAGGCACTACTGTTTGGAAGAAGGTGCCAGATATTTACTGATCATATGAGCTTAAAATATATTTTGACCCCAGAAGAAATTAATTTTAAGGTAGAGAAGATGTATTGAATTGATTAAGTACTATGATTGTACTATTGAATATCACCCAGGGAAAGTTAATGTAGTGGTTGATGCCTTGAGTCGGAAGTCTATGGCCACATTGGCTTCTGTTAGAGCAATACAGCTACCCTTGATGATTGAGTTAAGGAGGATAGATGCAGAGCTAGCTGTAAAAGAATTAGGAACCTTGTTGGCTATTTTCAGAGTGAGACCCTTGATGCTGGAGGAAATAAGAGAAGCTCAGCTGCTAGATCCGCAGTTGCTAAAAGCTAGATATTTAATTCAGAGTGGGTCTCAATCAGAGTTTTCTATTAGAGGTGATGGGGTGTTATTATTCAAGGGTAGAGTTTGTATACCAGCTGTGGAATCAGTGAAGGATCAGATTTTAAAGGAAGCACGTAGCTCAGCTTATTCTATGTACCCAAATGTACTAAAATGTATAGAACTATCAAACATAACTACTGGTGGAATGAAATGAAAAAGAAGATAGCCGAGTATGTATCTCAGTGTTTGGAGTGTTAGTAGATTATAGAGATGGCAATTTTTTCCTGTTTGACCGTTTACCCGGCCGGTACCATTTTTAACTGGTCGAGGAATCCTCGGTCTAAACGGCTTAACGGGTAACAAAAATTTTTCGTTAACGGCTAAACGAATAAACGGCCCGGGGACGGTATTCTCCGCCCCATCCCCGTTTACCCATCTCCATCCCCATTAACTTATAATATATTTAAATTTTAATATATATATTAATATATTAAAAATTAAAATTAAAATAAATAAAAAATATATAATCCTGATTCTTGCTCTTCCTTATTTTATGTAGCCGTCTCTTGCTCTTCCTTCTTTCATGCAACTAATCTGAAGTTCTGAACCAAGACGAGAACCTAGCTCCATTAGTCCATCGTCTATCTTTATCAATCGTTGTCCCGCCCTTCAACACCTTTGCTTTTTCTGATATAAAGATATCTCTTTATTTATTTCTTTGAAATTTGAATGTATTTTTTTTGTATAGTTGTTGTGCTGGAAATCTTCATTTTCTATTTTTTTTCTTGTTAGTTGTTTTCTTTCTTACTTTTTGTTCTCTTCTTTCTTATCCTAAGTCGAAAAATCTTTTATATATATCTATATCATCATCTGATTAGTCTCTATCTTATTTAAATGGATAAACAGGTACCCAATGGGTACCTATTTACCCGGTTGGATATCCTCGTCCTTGTCCCGTTAATTATAATGGCTTAACGGGGCGGGGAACGGGAACGTTTTTTCTAACGGGGACGGAGATCGGTATAGACCGCCCCGAGCCATCCCCGGACCATTGCCATCCCTAGTAGATTAAGGCTGAACATCAGTGTCCTGCTGGCAAGCTTCAATTCGGAATTATTAATGCTTAAGTTCTCTCAGAGCGCTAGTGAAGAGGAAATTCCAACATATAGAAAAAGGGATTTTTAGAAAAATATTTTAATAATAAAATAATATCCAAAGTAGTAAATGTCTAGCAAGTATCAATATCAATAACAAAAATTAATTCTCGGCAATGGTGCTAAAAACTTTATATATATCAATATCATCATCTGATTAGTCTCTATCTTATTTAAATGGATAAACAGGTACCCAATGGGTACCTATTATCCGGTTGGATATCCCCGTCCCTGTTCCGTTAATTATAACAGCTTAATGAGGCGGGGAACGGGAACATTTTTCTAACAGGGACGGGGATCGGTATAGACCGCCCCGAGCCATCCCCGGACCATTGCCATCCCTAGTAGATTAAGGCTGAACATCAGTGTCCTGCTGGCAAGCTTCAATTCGGAATTATTAATGCTTAAGTTCTCTCAGAGCGCTAGTGAAGAGGAAATTCCAACATATAGAAAAAGGGATTTTAGAAAAATATTTAATAATAAAATAATATCCAAAGTAGTAAATGTCTAGCAATATCAATATCAATAACAAAAAATTAATTCTCGGCAACGGTGCTAAAAACTTGTTCACGTAAAATAATTTGCAAGTGCACAGAATCATAACAAGTAGTAAAGTATTTTTAGAAAATGAATGTCGAACTTACAAAGATTAATTATATTATTGAATATCAAAATTTACTAAATTAATTACTATTTTAAAAATTAAAAATAAATGAAATGTTCTACTATCTAAATGAATTAATAAAAATAAATCTAAAAGTTAACAAAGCGTAAAAATCTAAAGGTGTAAAAATATGATAAGAATGGATCTAGAGCGATTGATTTCACCTAACAAATCCTACACAATTTATTCTTTCTAATTATTAAATTTTAATAATCCTATGTTGATGATTAAAAATTTCTTAATGATTCAATATCTTCTCTCGAATAATATCAAAAATATCTTCAACTAACAACTCTATATCTCTATGTGAATTTAATTAATTGCAGACTCATTACGTATTTTAAATTTTCTAAACAATCACATTAATTATGGTAAAGCATTTCTACTTTTGCTCAACTAATTGTGTCTAATTCTAGAATAGCAAATCACCTCTCGGTCTCATTGTAATTCAATTGAACAAATAATAATTCGTAAGCATTAATAATAAGACTTAAACACTTAATCTTGGAAATATTAAAAATAAAATAACTCATAATATAAATTGTGTGTTCATTGTTAGATTACATTAATGTTCTAGAAAAGAAAATTAGCTCATAATGAAAGTGAAAAGAAAACAAATAGAACTTATGTTTTTCATTCGGAATCGATTGATGAACATGTTGCTCTTGCCTTTGTTCTTCCGATCCTTCCTATTCTGAGAAACTCTCCAGCCCCTTTCGGTTAAAGACCCGCTGCCTCTCTTTTTTTTAGATGGAAAAATCGCTACTGGATGAATACAGCATCTTCCAGGCTGGGCACTAGCTTGGTTCCGTGTTGAATCCGCATAGGAATCTTCATGAAATCACCGCGTTAGAGTCCCTCCAAGTGCACCTCCTTATTTTGACTGTTGGATGGCTGATTGGATGGCTCCAATGCACCGCCTATGAATGGATAAGGATAAGATTTCGCCCAAGGAACCGCCAGCTAGCTCATCACCGCGTGGAGTTCGTGTTTTGCACCACCCTTGTACATTGTTGTTCATATAAATGTGATTGATGGAACAATAGTTACTTTTTGGCATACCCGTAGGATTTCCTTGGATGGACATTGCAGCTCCCATGTTTTGCCATCCAAGATCATGTAATCCATTTATTTCTTTATCATTCTGCATAATCATTTGAGATTGGACTTCCCATTTTGACTTGACGAAGAATCCTCATTGCATCCCCAAGAGACCCCGAACTGTAAGTAAAATGCACATGATGTTTAGCCTTTATTTTATTCCCTTTCATATTTATTCAAGATAAAATGAAAAGCAAAAATAAATAAATAAATTTAACTCAAAATAAATTAAAAACTAGCTAATGTCGTTATGAAAGTATATGAATTAAATGGTCAGATTCACGCTTATCAAATACCTCCAAACTTACACTTTGCTAGTCCTTGAGCAAAGAAAATAAAATAAGCATCCCAAAACAAAAGATAAATTGTTAAATAAAGCCTCAAAGATTTAACACATACTATGATTTAAAGAAATTATCCTATGCAACTCAAGTACAAAAGTTAATACAAAATTTGGTCTCATCTCATATTCAATTCTCCCACTCATGAGCATGCATCATTCTCACTTCGTTACTCACTTCTCGGATAGTTTTATGCAAACATGTAAATGCAATAGATCTCTGAATAATTAAGAAGTGTATGAATCTACTCCATAGGCTTGCTCTTTAAATTAACTCTCCACTAATGAAGATAAAGATAAACCAAGGATCGATAGGTCTTTATAAGCTTGTAATGTAAGGCTAGGATGAGGGCTATAAAGAAGGGATAAGATGTATCAAAGTATAAAAACTTAAATCAATACATCCATGGCATAAAGAGCATATTAACTCTCACTCATAGTGGCTCATACATAGCTTTCAACAAGCACCCTTTTTCTTTTGTTTTTGGCTTTTTCTCTTTTTTTTTTATGCATAGGGTTGACTATTTTTACTCATTTTTCCAAACTTGTTGACTTTACACTTTTACACCCCCAAACTTATTTCTTGCTGTGCATAGGGTGTGATAGACTTTTTCCATCTTACCTCTCACAAATTTATTTTAAGCTCTTATAACCATAAGGTAAGTGTCAACTAAGTTTCCTTGAAAGGTAAAGATATATGTATATGTTCAATAGGGTAGGAATCATATGGGTTAAACAAGAAAAAATTAAAAGGCTAAAATGTAAATTTTAAAGCCTCAAATGGGTGACTAGAGATATAATGATAAAAGGGTTATGCTTTTAGGCTCAACCAATCTAAAGATGGCCTATGTCTTCTCCTTGGTAAAACATTACCTAGGATTTCGCCTCAAGTAATTCTCAAGCAAGTTTTAGAGTAGTTGAGACCATAAACATTTTCAAAGTCTTCATAAAATGTCTCTAGGCATGCAAACAATTAATGATCATGATACACATCTAATGAATAAAGAGAAAATCATATTAAGTAAAAATAATTTAAGTATTAACTAATCAACCCAATTACTTAGAATTCTTTATAAATATCATAATTTATTTCAACCATGTTCATCATTGGCTCTATAAAAACAAATAAACAAACAGATAACTTTTTTTTAAAACAACCTAAATAAACAATCTTAAATATAATTAAGACAGAGAATACGTAACCCATGACATGCAAACTAACACAAACTAACCAAAGCAAACAAACAAACAACTAGACCTATTATGCAACCCAACAAAACAAACAAAAATGAAACTCTCCTCCCCCAAACTTAAATCTTGCATTATTCTCAATGAAAGATAAAGAAAAGAGAATAAAATTAAAAAATAAAAACAAGAAAGGTAAAGTAATACTCTCATAGTGTCAGTGAATGTCATCTTGAAGTGCAACACTAGGAGATACTCCTCCTTCAATATTTGGGATTGTCAAGGTTGATGAAGACTTTTTTCTTGTAAAAATTTCCATCGATGTATGGTTTAAGGCTCTATCTATTCACTTTAAATATTCCCTTGGTCTCATATTGTACTTCAACCGCTCCATAAAGATAGACTTGAGTTACACAAACGATCCTAACCATCGAGAGCGCAACTTTCCTAAAAAGAGTCAAAGTCTTGAGTTAAATAATAGAACTTTTTGCCCAACTTTGAGATTCCTACTTAAAATATGCTTATCATACCATCTCTTAGTTTTATCTTTGTAAATTCGAGCATTCTCATAAGCATCATTGTGAAACTCATCCATTTCATTGATTTGCAATATTCTCTTCTCGCCAGCTGCTTGTAGATCAAAGTTAAGTATCCTTATCGCCCAATAAGCCTTGTGTTCTAGCTCCACTGGTAGATGACATGCTTTTCCATAAATAAGCCGATATGGCGACATCCCAATCGTGTTTTGAATGTTGTTCTATAGGCCCATAAAGCATCATTTAACTTTCTCGCCCAATCTGTACGAGAGATATTCATGGTCTTTTCCAATATATACTTCAACTCTCGATTAGATACCTTGACTTGTCTACTTGTTTAAGGATAGTATGGTGTCGTCATGTGATGTGTAACTCCATACTTAGTCAGTAGTGCTTCAAATTAGCGATTGCAAAAATATTTACCACCATCACTGATTATTATCCTTGGAGTGCCGAATCGAGAGAAGATATTCTTTTGTAGAAAATTCACTACAACTCTCGCATCATTAGTTGGTACGGCTACTGCTTTCACCCATTTGGAGACATAATCTACAGCCACCAAAATAAATTTGTTAGAATATGATGATGAAAAAGGACCCATGAAATCTATACCCCAAACATCAAATAATTCAATAACTAAAATATTATTTGAAGGCATCTTATGTTTCTAGAAATATTTTCAACTCTTTGATAATGATCACATAAATTAACAAATGTAAATGCATCTTTAAAAATAGATGGCCAATAAAACCCATATTGTAGAATTTTTGCCACTATTTTGCATCACCAAAGTGGCCACCAACTTTCAAAGAGTGACAATGTATAATTATGTTCTCCAACTCCTCCTCAAGCACACATCTTCTGATTATCGGTCCGCACAGTGCCGGTATAAAAAAGGTTCTTTCCAAAAATAATATTTCAAATCGGAGAAGAACTTCTTCTGTTATTGATATGTCATCTTGGGAGGTAGAAATCGTGACACCAAATAGTTGACTATGTCGGCGTACCATGGAACAACTTGTATAGCCATCAAATGCTCATCGAAAAATACTTCATTTATTTATAATTGCTGCTCATCATCCATACCTAAAAGCTTCATCCGAGATAGGTGATCTATCACCAAATTTTCAATACCCTTCTTGTCCTTAATTTTCAAATTGAATTCTTGTAGAAGCAAAATTCATCGAAGCAATCTTGGTTTAGCATCATTCTTTGCAAGCAAGTAATTTAAAGCAGAGTGATCGGTGTAGATTACCTTCGAACATATCAAGTAAGAACAAAATTTGTTAAAAGCAAAAACAACTGCTAATAATTCTTTTTCAGTAGTGGCATAATTCAGTTGAGTTTCTGTTAAGGTTCTACCTGTATAATAAATAACATAAAAGTTTTTATCTTTTTTCTGCCCTAAAACAGCCCCTATAGCATAATCACTAGCATCACACATTAATTCATACGGTAAATTTTAATTGGTGACACAATTATAGGTGCTAAAATTAATTTCTTTTTTAGTGTTTCAAAAGCATGCAAGCATTCATCAAAAATTTAAATCGAGTGTCTTTAATCAATAAATTGCAAAGAGATTTAGTAATTTAGAAAAAAATCCTTAATAAACCATCGATAGAATCCGACGTGTCCCAAGAAACAACTCATGCCCTTTACATTGGCTGGTGGTGGAAGTTTTTCAATCACTTCTTTTTTTGCTTTGTCAACTTAATTCTCTTAGAGGAAATTCAGTGGCCCAGCACTATCCTCTCCTCTACATGAAGTGGCATTTTTCAAAACTAAATTTGTCTCCTCGCATCTCTGCAAAACTTAAGATAAGTTAGACAAACAATTATCAAAAGAATATTCAAAGACAGAGAAGTCATCCATGAAGACTTCTAAAATATTTTCCACCATGTCCGAGAAGATGAACATCATGCATCTTTGAAATGTGGCTGGCGCATTGCAAAGGCCAAAAGGCATCCTCCTATATGCAAATATTCCATATGGACAAGTAAAAGTGGTCTTCTCTTGATCTTCAGATGCAATGGCTATTTGATTATAACCAGAGTACCCATCCAGAAAATAGTAGTAAGCATGTCCTGCAAGTCTTTCTAGCATTTGATCAATAAAAGGTAAAGAAAAATGATCTTTTCGAGCTGCATCATTAAGTTTTCTATAATCTATGCATACTCATCATCCCGTGATCGTCCTTGTCGGTATAAGTTCATATTATTATTCTTGATCACAGTTATTCCACCTTTCTTTGGTACAACTTTTACTAGACTTACCCATGCGTTGTTTGAGATATGATAAATAATTTTGGCATTTAATAGCTTTAGCACTTTTTTATGCACCACTTCTTGCATTGATGGATTCAATCTTCTCTTGGGTTGGACAATCGACTTATATTTATCCTCCATTAAAATTTTATGTGTGCAAATTGAAGGACTAATTCCTTTGATATCAGAGATGGTCCAACCCAAAGCTATTTTGTGTTCCCACAAGATTCTCAGCAACTTTTCCTCTTCTACATCATTCAAATAATTGCTAATAATAACTAAAAAAGTAGAGTCTTGGCCTAAGAAAGCGTACCTTAAATTTGATGGAAGTTGTTTTAGCTCAAGTTTAAGTGGTTTCTCCGATGAAGATGTTGGCTGATATGATTTTAAGTCTTTCACTTTTGGTTGCATTGAAGGAGGAAAGAGTAGTGTAGCCTCCAAATATCTTTCATACTCTTTAACTTCTTTATCATCAAATTCAATAGACGTAGAGCGAGTAAGACATACCTCAAGTGGTAGTTTTAGAAAATCATCTGCATAAGTCTCATCAACCATAATCCCATCTCGGTCACTTATTTGAAAACAAGAATGTGTCTCAAAAGGAATTTTCATAGGCTTAAATACATCAAAAGTGACCTCATCCTCTCTGACCCTCAAAACAAGTTTTTCTTGCTGGACATCAATTAAGGTTCTCCCACAAGGAAAGGTCAACCCAATATTAAAGGGATCTCCTCATCCTCCTCCATATCAAAGACAATAAAGTCGGTCAGGAAGATGAACTTGTCAACTTTCACTAATATGTCCTCAATGACTCCTCTCGGGTATTTTATAGATCTTCTGCCAATTATAAAGAGATGGTGGTTGGTTTTACTTCTCCAAGACCCAATTTTCTGAAAACAGAGGCATTAGATTAATACTTGCCCCTAAGTCATATAAAGCTCTATCAAAATAAGATTTTCCTATATTGCAAGGGATAGTGAAGCTTTCTAGATCTTTCAGCTTAGGCGGCAGCTTCTTTTGTAAGATTGCACTACTCTCTTCTGTCAGCATTACTATTTCATGCTTCTTCAATTTCTGCTTCTAGGCATTTGTTCTAAAGCTTCAATGAGAGAAATATTAATATGCAATTGCTTAAATATACTTAAAATTTTTAAAAACTGTTCATCCATATTATTTTTTTAAAATTTTTATAGAAAAGGAATTGATGGGTCATATATTGAAGGAGAATAAGTCTCAAAAGTAACTTTCCTAGATTTTTTGATTTTGAAGTTTTTTCATTCTCCTTAGTCTTCTCAGCTTGCTTCACTTCTTTCGTCTCTAACTTAGCTTCCTTCATCTTGGATTCCTCATTATCCAAAGCTTCATCTTGTTTGGCATTTGTTACTTTTAGCTCCTCATATGTTCGTCCACTTCTCAATATATTGCCTTTGCATGTTATTTCGGATTAGTGATAGTGTTGCTTGGCAAAGTTCCTACGGTCCTCTTTGTGAGCATGTTTGAGAGCTGACCAATTTGCACCTCAAGATTATGAATTGAAGATGAGTTGTTTTGGATCGCCACATCTATTTTCTGCATGTACTGCATAAATATGTCCTCAAGTGTTGGCTTTTTCTCTTGCTATGAAAATTGCTGAGGTGGCTTAGCTTGCCCTTGGTTATTTATCCATGAGAAGTTGGGATGATTCCTCCATTCAGGATTGTACGTGTTTGAGTATGAATTATTTTGACGTTGAAAATTTGATACATAATTTGCTTGTCCATAACTCGATTGGACAAAAGGATTTTCCACTTGGCAGTCGATACTTGAATGATTTTCTGCACAAATATCACAAACAACATTAGTTTGAATAGCATTAACATTTATTTTACCTAGTTTTGAGATAAATTTGTCATTTGTACCGCCAATGAAGTCATAGAATCAAGTTCTAAAACTCTAGCTGTCTTTCTTGGCATTGCTCTTTCTGTAGGCCATTGATAGTTGTTGGATGCTAATTCTTTCAGAAGTTCTTATGCTGCCTCATGAGTTTTACTCATTAAAGCTCCACCAGCTGCTGCATCAACCATAGACCTATTTGTAGCTCCTAGACCATTGTAGAATGTTTGCACTTGAAGCCATGTTGGAAGGTCATGATGAGAATACTTTATAATAAATCTTTGTTCCTCTCCCATCCTTCATATAATGATTCACCCTCAAATTGGATGAATGTAGTGATGTCATTCCTTAGCTTTGCTATTTTTACAGAAGGAAAATATTTTGCTAGAAACTTTTATGCTAACTCTTTCTAGGTAGTGATGATGCCGGCGGCAAAGAATTCAACAAGCCTTGGCTTTATCCCTAAGTGAGAAGAAAAAAGCCTTAGTTGAATCGCATCATCTATCACTCCATTATATTTTAAAGTATCACAAATTTCTAGAAAATTTGCAACATGAACATTAGGATCCTCTTGTGACAACCCTCGAACTGGACAGTCTGTTGTATCATTTGAATGATAGCCGGCTTGATCTCAAAATTATTAGCTTGTATGGTTGGCCTCCTTATGCTTGATGTAGCTCTATTGACCGAGGGCATAACATAGTCTCGTAACAACTTGTGCTCCTGATCGGCCATATTAGGTAAAGATATGTTGGCTTTTTTCTTCTTCTTTTTCTTGATCTGATTTAAGGTTCTTTCAATCTTGGGATCAAAGGGTGTATGCTCTAATAGTTTAGATCGGGGCATGTACTTCTAAGTCCTGAAAAGAAAGACGGAGGGAGGTGTTCCAGTCATTAGAGCATTGCCTTTGGAATCCTCCTCGCAGGAAGAGGCTTGTAGGCGCCTTCCAGCCGAATCCAGAACATGGAATCTTCATAGACATGACACAGCATGGAGCGACTTCGTGAGGAGAAGATCTCACGATGATCTCAGTGTGGAGGAGTGCCAAAAACTTGTTCGCATGGGTGTTACGTGAAGAAGCTTCTGTGGGAGTCATGGGAGGAGCCTTGGAACCAGGAAGAAAGTCCATGTGGGGGGAAGGGCTTTGTGCACGGCCCCCTTTTCCCTTAAGGTAGTGTTTGTAGCCCAAAAGCTATTCCTGGATAAATGTACGGGATAGCATTTATCCAGAGGATAGCTGAGGGAATAAGCATTTTTTAAAAATTACAAGTCTGCAATCAAGGGATAACATTAGTCCTAAGGAATAAGTTGGATAACCCATGGTTAACCATGGTTAACCATGGGCTTTGACCTATCCCTTCTAGCTATAGCGGATATCCAGGGGATATCCTTCCTTATCCCCCATATCCCTTAAAGGATTTTTTTTAATCCTTTATTCTTTTTTGTGCTACAATGCCTACCCCTTCTCTTCACGTCCACATGTTGACAGTTCTGTGAGTCTTCATGAATTCTTTCCGAAAGTTGATCGAAGCGGCTTCTTTCAGAATTATTAACGCTTAAGTTCTCTTGGAAAGCTAGGGAAGAGGGAATTCCAATAGATAGAAAAAAGGATTTTTTAAAAAAATTAATAATAAAATAACATTCAAAATAGTAAATGTCTATCTAGTATCAATATCAATAACAAATAATTAAACCCCGGCAACGGTGCCAAAAACTTGTTCGCGTAAAATAATCTGCAAGTGCACAGAATCATAACAAGTAGTAAAGTATTTTTAGAAAATAAATGTTGAACCCACATAGATTAATTATATTATTGAATACCAAAATTTACTAAATTAATTGCTATTTAGAAAATCAAAATAAATGGAACATTATACCATCTAAACGAATTAATAAAAAAAAATCTAAAAGTTAACAAAGCATAAAAATCTAAAGGTATAAAAATATGGTAAGCATGGTCTAGAGCGATTGATTTCATCTAACAAATCCCACACATTTATTCTTCCTAATTATTAAATTTCAATAATTCCATGTTGATTATTAAAAATTTCTTAATGATTCAATATCTTCTCTCGAATAATATCAAAAATATTTCAACTAACAACTCCATATCTCTATGTGAATTTAATTAATTAGAGACTCATTACGTACTTTGAATTTTCTAAACAATCACATTAATCACAGTAAAGCATCTCTACTTTCGCTCAACTAATGGTGTCTAATTCTAGAGCAACAAATCATCTCTCAGTCTCATTGTAATTCAATTGATCAAACAATAATTCGTAAGCATTAATAATAAAACTTAAACACTCAATCATAAAAATATTAAAAATAAAATAACTCATAATATAAATTATGTGTTCATTGCTAGATTACATTAATGCTCTAAAAAAATTAGCTCATAATAAAAGTGAAAAGAAAACAAATAGAACTTATGTTTTTCATTCGGAATCGATTGATGAATATGTAGCTCTCACCTTTGTTCTTCTGATCCTTCCCGTTCTGAGAAACTCTCCAGCCCCCCAGTTAAAGACCTGCTGCCTCTCTTTTTTTTAGATGAAAAAATCGTTGCTGGATGAATACGACGCCTTCTAGGCTGGGCACCAGCTTGGTCCCATGTTGAATCTGTTGGGAATTGTGTCCTAAAGCCAATCATTTGATGATTATGCTGATGTAAATTGTATATAAATTGATTTATTAATAAAAGTTATTTGGCAGTTTATTCATTACAAGAACATCTTCTTAATACTCCTGAAAGTAATGAAGCCCTTAGGATCTTCCTCACGATAAAGGAGGATTTATCTTAGAAGGTCCTTAAAAGAGTTCGCGACCAAATGATATACTATGACAGGGCCATAGTACTATCAATTATAGGACGTTGCATATCATATTTGTTGGTTATCCTCTTAACCAAGGAGTGTAGAGACATTGATATGATATACAGGTGAAAGTGTAGGAGTATATTTCACCGAACGTGACTCATTTCCGGATACTCTGTTGTCAAGAGTTAATCCGAGAAGATATAGGTATAAGTATCCTTCAGACCTGAAGATCACAACCAGTGGCTTACAAGCAACTCATTGTACTTAGGTGCCGAACCACCTGGATTTCTAATCCAGCTACGAAAGGTTACTGGGTGCAGTCAAGTACTTATGGTAGTCAGTTGTGGATCAAGATGGAATTTGACCTACCACGTTAAAAGGAGAAATGCTTGTGTTTCAATTTAGCAAGACCTTGGCCAAGGCACTTCATGTGAAAGTCACATGATCACTAAAGTTGAAATCACTTTATGGATTTGCTATTTAGAGTTGACAGGCTCTCAAGCCATCCTTAGCATTTGTGGTCAAGATGATGAATTATACGATAACTGTTTCTTAGGGTTCTTGAAGTTTGCTCGGCAACTCTTCGACCTATCCGGATGTCGGGTTCCATTGCTAGATGGGCACATCGATTAGTATAGAAAGTTGTTTCTATGCTACCGGCTTAGGTTTGAACCTAGAGAGTCACACGCATAGAAGTTTCCTAGGATGATCTATTTGCTAATCAACGATTGAGAATTGTATATGATTTAATTAATCAATTTGATTGATTGAATTATCTCAATTGGGTTAAGTACAATTGAATAAGATTCAATTTGGTTTAAGTCTATTAGAAGGACAAGTCAATTTTAAATATTGATTTGAAATTAGATTTGATTTGAATTTAAATAGATTCAGGACTAGCCAAATTTGATTTGGGCTTGGACCATGATCTATGTGGTTTTAAGTCAAATAAATTGAGATCAGAATCCAAACCTCTCAATATGGATCTCATATGATGAGATGGCTAAAATCTCATCTCATGAGATAGAATTTAATGCATGACATTTATTTACCGAATGTCGGATTTATCCCTCGTCTCTTTGGTTTTCTCCGAACGACGGAACTAAAGCAAATGCCGCGACTCCTTGGTTTTCTCCAAACGTCAGAATTAAACCAAGCGTCGCGCCTTCGGCGTCTCTTCGCTTTTGCCAAACGATGGATTCTTAAATGTCAGAATTAAATGTCAAGGCTAAATCTAGACTATAAATAGAGGGCATTCCCTCACCAGAGAACTTAGAACAAAAAATAGAACAACAATACATAATTTGTCGTGGATTGTAATTCTAAATTGTCATGGATTGTTATTCTAAAATGTTAGAATAGAAAATCCTGGTGATTCTGGTGTTAGCGGAAGCCTAGTGGATCTTGGAGGAAGATTCAAGTGAGGGGATTCAAGATCAGCAAAGCTATTTTTTTGCAAGCTAGCACTCCCGGAAATCTGATCATTCGGGGCTTCACGTGGACGATACTAGAGGCCGGACGATTGAACGGCTGCAGAGCAATAAGGATTTACCTACTGTTCTTAAGGTAAGTGATTTGATCCCTAGATCTTAAGGCAGGCTTCAAGATAATAGTGTGACTAGTCATCTTGAAGATCAAGATATGATCTTGATGTTTTTATATGCATATTTTAGATCAAACGACCCTGAATATATAGGCAAAGATATGATCTTGATGCATATTAGATAGATTAATATGTAATCTTTTAATTTCCGCAATGATAATAGTTATCAATTTTTAAAATATGCATGCCTCGGAGACTATTTCTCCCTACAAATGGTATCAGAGCCATGGTTTCGTTAATGATCTAAATATAGGAATTATGAGTAGTAACATTATGCTTGATTGAAATATATGACATGTTAACATGAAATATATTTAATCATTTGGGTTAGCTAAATTGGGTCCATAAAGGGTTAGACTCTAAGGTTTAAATCAACTGAACTAAAAGAGTATTTGTTCAAATCTAATTAGATTAGGTTAAGAATGTTCTAAATCAAACAATAGTTGTAGTTGATCAAGTCCTTCTCTTTGATTAAACCAAATGGAAGTAGATTAGGCTCTGTGGTTGAGCATGAATCTATTAGATGGTCAAATCAGAATTGGTTAACCATATGATGTCAAGGTGGGATGGCAAGTTGCTCTAGGATCAATGATCGAATGGTTTTTAATTGGAAGCTACTCGTATTGATGCGTCTTTAACGAGTTAATGGCATATCCCTCCCATCGATCTCTCTCACCTAGTCATTGTGGTGAACCATTTATGATTCATATCATTTATCTGATTCGGGTTGACCCATGCCTGTAAGGATATCAGTATGACTGATTTAGGTGCCACTTAACCTGACTTAATCTTGTTTCATTCTACCGATTTCATAGATTCAGTGGGAGAACTTGATTAGTCAATTTATCTTCATTATTAAAATCCTCTAAAATTATTAGGTCCTTAAAATGAAATAGTTATATGATAACTAGATCATAGCCTCCCATTAAGGTGGGTGATAATGAGTCTGATGTCTTGATAATCATTGGAGGCATTCCATGCCTGGTGCTTGTCAACCATCGAAATTATCATTCATTATATGATAAGTCAGCATAACTATTAAATAAACAGTCAAGTAAGCCGAGCTTCACTCGGGCTTGGTTGTCTATTGATAGGTTACACTGATTATATCATTTAATGGTTGGACCTAACCAGAACTTTCAGTGGAGGCACTTCATGCCTGCTGAAGAGGTACATGGGCAAAACTGAACACTAAAAATTATTTGGGGAAACAATTGGTTTTGAACCTACTCTTAGATGCATATGGGTTAGCCAAGCTTCACTTGGGCCTATATGTAGTTTATGTAGATCTTAGTGCCCGCTAAAGAATTAAGAATAATTCTTCGAATTGGGGTGTAGAGGCTGCCAATTTGAACAAAATAGTGGGAGAATCTTTAGACTAAAGTCCAAGTCTTTAGACTGAATCAATTTATATACTAATAAACTTTAGTTTTTCCTTATGCAGAACATGGCCACTAATTTATCATTAAGGTCCCTATTGGATAGTGACAAATTGAATGGTTCCAATTTCAATAGCTGGTTCAGAAACTTAAGATCGTCCTTGAGTATGAGAGGATTCTATATATTCTGAATAATCCTGCACCAAAGATACCTGATGCAAACACCCAAAGTTCTGAGAGAGACACTTATCAGAAGTGGCTCAATGATAGAACTAGCATGCGTTGTATCATGTTAGCAGCAATGAACGATGAATTCGGTCGCCGGTTCGAGAATGCTCAGCCAGAAGAAATCATTCAAGCGTTGAATGAATCTTTCGCACACCCGACGATGTTGAAAGGCACAAGACTAGTTGTGCTATTTTCAATGCTCGAATGAGAGATGGATCTCCTATCACTGATCATGTATTGTACATGATCGAGAAGATAGAACTCCTAAGCAAGCTCGGCTTTCCCTTACATAAGCAGTTGGAAAAAGATGGGATCCTGAATTCCTTACCTCCATCCTTCTGACCTTTCCTTACTCATTTTCGAATGACAAAGCCTACAGTCAACTACCACGGTTTGTTGGTGTTGTTACAGAACTTTGAGAAGGATAACCAGCTCTCTAAGGGTTTGGTTAATATGGTTTAAGGATCTAAGGTAGGGCGTAAACCCTTTGGGAAAGGGAAGAAGAAAAAGAATAATAAAAGGGTGCAACATGCTAGGACATCTATAAGGGGTCAGATGCAGAAGAAGAAAGTTGATAAAAGTCAAGCTGAATGCTTTCACTGCAAGATGCAAGGGCACTGGAAGAGGAACTGTCCTCTTTACATTGCCACACTTGATCCAAACAAGCCAAAGAAGAAAAAGGAGCAAGATGTTGCTCAACAAGGTATTTATATGATAACACCTTGTAATTTTTCTATATATGATAATCAGACCGGGGTATTGGATACCGAAAGTCCTTTTAACATTTGCAATTCATTGCAGGGACTACAGGTCACCAGAATATTTGAGGACAATGAAAGATTCCTAAATGTCGGCGATGAAAGATTAGTTCCAGTACTGGCATTATGAGTTCTTGAAATAGTTTTCAATAGAAATGTCATTATACTAAATGATTGTCATTTTTGCCCAACGTTCTTATTGAACGTAATTTCTGTAGGCCTTCTGGCTAAAAATAATTATGAAATTTCAATAAAGGATATTACTTTGAATATCATTATGAATGGAGTCACTGTAATGACTGGGCATTTATCTAATGGCATTTATATTATCACAGCCTGTGAATGTAGTGTACCAATCAAGTAAGCGTCCTAGAACAACTGATGTCACAGATATTTATCTTTGGCACCATCGGCTGAGTCATATCAATAAGAACAGATTAAACAGGTTAACTCAGGAGGGCATCCTTCGAGTTGATGATTGTGAATCATTAACTACCTATGAATCATGTCTTCTTGGTAAAATGACCAAGTCATCTTTTACTGGAAAAGGTGAAAGAGCCAAAGAGCTATTGGGTCTAGTACATACTGATGTATGTGGACCAATGAGCACTTGTGCCAAAGGTGGATACTAATTCATTACTTTTACAGACGACCTTTCTAGGTTCGGTTATGTCTATCTTATGTGACATAAATCTGAATCGTTTGAAATGTTCAAACTATATCATAAAGAAGTAGAAAAACAAATAGGAAAATGTATTAAGACCTTCGATCAGATCGAGGAGGCGAATACCTTTCCAATGAATTTGTGACATATTTAAAGGAGAATGGGATTCTCTCCCAATGGACTCCTCCTGGAACACCGCAATATAACGGTGTGTCGGAAAGAAGGAATCGAACTCTGTTAGACATGGTTCGGTCCATGATGGGTTTTGTAAGCTTGCCAATATCATTTTAGGGATACGCATTAGAATCAGCTTGTCATATTCTTAATAAGGTTCCAAGTAAGTCTGTTTCTAAAACTCCACATGAGATGTGGTATGGACATAAACCGGTTATTACCTATCTGAGAGTCTGGGGGTGTCCGGCTTATGTGAAACGTGTAAAATCAGACAAACTTGAACCCAAATCTGACAAATGTTTTTCATCGGCTATCCGAAAGAAACAAAAGGATATTACTTCTACAATACTGAAGAATAAAAGTTGTTCATTAGTAATAGAGCAGTTTTTCTTGAAAAGGAGTTCCTTAGTGAAGGAACAAATAGCTCTAATGTTGAACTTGAGGAAGTTCATCAAGTAGAAGGAACAACACAAACCAGTGAACCCCTAGAATCTGAGTTGATTAGATCAAACTCAAAACCCATTTTAGATGCACCATTAAGGCGATCTGGTAGAGTACCACATCAACCGGATAGATACTTGGGTTTCTTGGTCCAGAATGATGATCCTGTTGAACTCGATGAGAACAACGAGGATCCGATCACCTATATGGATGCTATGCAAAGGACTGACTCTAATAAATGGCTTGATGCCGTGAAATCTGAACTTGATTCCATGAAGGACAATAATGTATGGACATTAGTTGACCCACCCGAAGGGATAAACCCATAGGGTATAAATGGGTTTTTAAGAGGAAAAGAGGCACAGACGGAAAGGTAGAGACCTATAAAGCACGTCTGGTTGCCAAGGGGTATCGTCAACGTTATAGTATTGACTATGACGAAACGTTTTCTCCTATGGCAATGCTGAAATCCATTCGGATTATGCTAGCTATAGCAGCACACTTCGATTATGAGATTTGGCAGATGGATGTTAAAACCGCTTTTCTAAATGGTGATTTAGAAGAATAGGTGTATATGATACAGCCTGAAGGTTTTATATCTGAAGACGATCTAAAGTGTGCAGGCTATAAAAGTCTATTTATGGACTTAAGTAAGCATCAAGGAGTTGGAACATATGATTTGATAAAGTAATCAAATCTTATGGCTTTATTAAGAATAAAGAAGAACCTTGCATTTATAAATGAGCTAACGATTCTGTTATTGTATTTCTTGTATTATATGTGGATGATATTCTCTTATCGGGAATGATGTCCCTGCATTACAAGGAATAAAGACATGGTTATCATCATAATTCTCCATGAAAGATCTGGGAGAAGCATCATACATCCTAGGGATGAAGATCTATAGAGATAGATCTAAGAGGATGCTAGTTTATCCCAATCTACGTACATTGACACAGTGCTAAAGAGGTTTAGCATGGAGAATTCCAAGAAAGGCTCTTTCGATAGGCCATGGAATTCATCTTTCTAAGAAGGATTGTCTGACAACTCCTAATGAAAGAGAACGTATGAGTCAAATTCCATATGCTTCGGCAGTAGGATCGATTATGTATACCATGACATGTACAAGACCAGATGTGGCATACTCACTAGGAGTAGTGAGTAGATACCAATCTGATCCAGGAGAAAACACTGGCAAGTTGTTAAGACAATCCTTAAGTATTTGAGAAATATTAAGGACCAGTGGTTAGTCTATGGAGAGTCTAATTTGAAACTTGTTGGATATACTGATTCCAGTTTTCAATCAGATAATGATGATAGCAAAAGTGTATTGGGTTTCGTGTTTATCCTAAATGATGGAGCTGTTTGCTGGAAAAGTTCCAAGCAACATACAATGGCAGATTCGGTATGTGAGGCAGAGTACATCGCTGCATCAGATGCTGCGAAAAAGCTGTGTGGCTGCGAAAGTTCATCTCCGAGCTTGGAGTGACACCTTCCATAGATGGACCAGTCCTTTTGTACAGTGACAGCACTGGTGCCATAGCTCAAGCAAAGGAACCACAAGCACATCAGCGCACCAAGCACATACTGCGCCGGTTTCATCTTATTCGAGAGATAGTAGACCAATGTGATATAAATCTTCAGAAGATTGATGGAAAGAAAAACCTAGGTGACCCATTTACTAAAGCACTCAGCATCAAGGAGTTTGACAACTATAAGTTGAAGATGGGTATTAGATACTGTAATGAGTGGCTTTAGGCTAAGTGGGAGTTTGTTGGAAATTATATCCTAAAGCCAATCATTTGATGATTGTGCTGATGTAAATTGTATATAAATTGATTTATTAATAAAAGTTATTTGGCAGTTTATTCATTACAAGAACATCTTCTTAATACTCCTGAAAGTAATGAAGCCCTTAGGATCTTCCTCACGATAAAGGAGGATTTATCTTAGAAGGTCCTTAAAAGAGTTCGCGACCAAATAATATATTATGACAGGGCCATAGTACTATCAATTATAGGACGTTGTATATCATATTTGTTGGTTATCCTCTTAACCAAGGAGTGTAGAGACACTGGTATGACATACAGGTGAAAGTGTAGGAGTACATTTCACCGAACGTGACTCATTTCTGGATACTCTGCTATCAAGAGTTAATCCGAGAAGATATAGGTATAAGTATCCTTCAGACCTGAAGATCACAACCAGTGGCTTACAAGCAACTCATTGTACTTAGGTGCCGGACCACCTTGATTCTAATCCAGCTATGAAAGGTTACTGGGTGCAGTCAAGTACTTGTGGTAGTCAGTTGTGGATCAAGATGGAATTTGACCTATCCCGTTAAAAGGAGAAATGCTTGTGTTTCAATTTAGCAAGACTTTGGCCAAGGCACTTCATGTGAAAGTCACATGATCACTAAAGTTGAAATCACTTTATGGATTTGCTATTTAGAGTTGACAGGCTCTCAAGCCATCCTTAGCATTTGTGGTCAAGAGGATGAATTATACGGTAACTGTTTCTTAGGGTTCTTGGAGTTTGCTCGGCAACTCTTCGACCTATCCGGACGTCGGGTTCCATTGCTAGATGGGCACATCGATTAGTATAGAAAGTTGTTTCTATGTTACCGGTTTAGGTTCGAACCTAGAGAGTCACACGCATAGAAGTTTTCTAGGATGATCTATTTGATGATCAACGATTGAGAATCGTATATGATTTAATTAATCAATTTGATTGATTGAATTATCTCAATTGGGTTAAGTACAATTGAATAAGATTCAATTTGGTTTAAGTCTATTAGAAGGACAAGTTAATTTCAAATATTGATTTGAAATTAGACTTGATTTGAATTTAAATAGATTCAGGACTAGCCAAATTTGATTTGGGCTTGGACCATGATCTATGTGGGTTAAGTCAAATAAATTCAGATCAGAACCTAAACCTCTCGAATATGGATCTCATATGATGAGATGGCTAAAATCTCATCTCATGAGATAGAATTTAATGCATGACATTTATTTACCGAACGTCGAATTTATCCCTCATCTCTTTGGTTTTCTCCGAACGACGGAACTAAACCAAATGCCGCGACTCCTTGGTTTTCTCCGAACGTCGGAATTAAACCAAGCGCCGGCGTCTCTTCGCTTTTGCCAAACGACGGATTCTTAAATGTCAGAATTAAATGTCAAGGCTAAATCTAGACTATAAATAGAGGGCATTCCCTCACCAGAGAACACAGAACAAAAAATAGAACAACAATACTTGATTTGTCGTGGATTGTAATTCTAAATTGTCATGGATTGTAATTCTAAAATGTTAGAATAGAAAATCCTGGTGATTCTGGTGTTAGCGAAAGCCTGGTGGATCTTAGAGGAAGATTCAAGTGAGGGGATTCAAGATCAGCAAAGCTATTTTTCCGCGAGCTAGCACTCTCGAAAATATGATCATTCGGGGCTTCGCGTGGACGATACTAGAGGCCGGACGATTGAACGGCTGTAGAGCAATAAGGATTTACCTACTGTTCTTAAGGTAAGTGATTTGATCCCTAAATCTTAAGGCAGGCTTCAAGATAATAGTGTGACTAGTCATCTTGAAGATCAAGATATGATCTTGATGTTTTTATATGCATATTTTAGATCAAACGACTCTGAATATATAGGCAAAGATATGATCTTGATGCATATTAGATAGATTAATATGTAATCTTTTAATTTTCGCAATGATAATAGTTATCAATTTTTAAAAATATGCATGCCTCGGAGACTATTTTTTCCTACAGAATCCGTATAGAAATCTTTGTGAAATCACCACGTTAGAGTCCCTCTAAGTGCACCTCCTTATTTTAACTATTGGATGGCTGATTGGATGGCTCCAATACACCACCTATGGATGGATAAGATAAGATTTCGCCCAAGGAACCGCCAGCTAGCTCATCACCGTGTGAAGTCCGCATTTTGCACCGCCCTTGTACATTATTGTTCATATAAATGTGATTGATGGAGCAACAGTTATTTTCTGGCATGCCCGTAGGATTTCCCTGGATGGACATCACAGCTCCAATGTTTTGCCATCCAAGATCATGTGATCAATTTGTTTCTTTAGCCTTATGCACAAACGTCTGAGATTGGACTTCCCATTTTGACTTGACAAAGAATCTTCATTGCATCCCCAAGAGACCCAGAACTGCAAGTAAAATGGACCTGATGTTTAGCTTTTATTTTATTTCCTTTCATATGTATTCAAGATAAAATGAAAATAAAATAAAAATAAATAAATTTAACTCAAAATAAATTAAAAACTAGCTAATGCCGCTATGAAAGTATATGAATTAAATAGTCGAATTTACGCTTATCAGTTCCAACGGAACAGGTGAAGGTGGTCATTTCTTGATTTGCAGGAAATACTGGGACTTGATTGTATCTTGAATATCCATCTAAGAAACAAAAGAAACTTTGCCCTGCTAGCCGTTCCAGAATTTGATCGATAAAAGTTAAAGGAAAGTGATCTTTCCTAGTCACGACATTCAACTTTCGATGATCTATACACACTCTCCAACTAGTTGATTATGAGTAGGGATTAATTCACCCTTTTCATTTTCAATCATGGTAATTCCTGACTTTTTAGGGACTACTTGGATTGGACTGACCCATTGATTATTCAAATTAGATAAATAATATTAGTATCAAGCTATTTTGCTACTTCTTTCTTAACAGCATCCCTCATATTCGGATCTAGCCTCCATTGCATGTCTCTATGTGGTTTGGCTTCAATTTCACTGTGAATGTGGTACATGCAAACAAAAAGGATCAATTTCCTTAAGATCAACTATTATCCATTCAATTGCCTCTTTATGTTCTTTAAGTACATCTATCAATTTATCTTTTTGCTCAGAAGTTAGGGTAGACGCAATGATTGCCTTAATTTCACTAATCTTAGGTAGAGTAGCGAGAGTAAAGGGTCGAATCCATAGAGACTTTGAGTGAGTATTTTAAAATAAATTTATGCAATTAAAAATTTAAATAAATAGATAATTGGTAGTAAAAATAATTAAGATATGATCTATCTTAATAAAAGCATGGCCCGTACCTGTAGATTACGGTCCATCCCTTTTAAGAATAGACCAGTCAAAGATTATTTCCACTTGAAGAGAATTCAATAAGAATTAAACATGAATAATTATTTTATTTCATAGCATCCAAAAGAGTATATTAAAATTAAAATTAAAATTAAAAATTCATCTTTTCTAACATCAAGAAGGCAACAGCACTGAAGATAAATCTGGATATGCTTTCAGGCCATACTCCCTAGGAGTCTTTCTTCCTGAACTGAACCGAAGACAGACTGAACCGAACCGAAGATGGTTCAACCGGTTTCTATCTTCTTGAACCAAAGACTAATTCATTGTTCTTCCTCACCCGAGCCAAACGCCTCCAGCCTCACAAATGCCTCCAAGCTCACGAACGCCTCTAAGCTCACGAATGCCTCCAAGCTCACGAACGCCTACCTCTGGACTCCTCTTCGGAGCTATTTGTAGAGGCCCAGACACGAAGAAGATGCAGATCAATTTTCCTTCCTGACTGTTCTAGATCAGATGCCTGGATGCGGAGAGATTGCAGATGCAGAGAGGATGCGGATCAATTTTCCTTCCAATCCGAGATTCACACTTCCAATTGGAGAGTCTTCAATCCAATTTATTTCATGATTGGTTGATGGAATGATGGAATTAGAAAAAAAGAAGAATCAAAAGAGAAGAAGGAAATCCGTGTGAAAATACGATGAACTTGGCAATTGGTTTGCCGAGTTTGCTTTGAGATTCATGCAAATAAAGATAAATCCTTATAAATTCAATTCTGAGCTTTTTTTAAGTTCGATTTGAGTGTCGCTTGCATCATTGGACTCCTAAAATTGAACTCTTTAAGTTGATTGGGCTTTACCTAAAAATACTATTGCCCAGATGTAGCAACCCAAGAAGGGGGTAAATTGGGTAATTTAAAAATTAATTACTATGCAGATATGTGCTTTAACACTAATTTAAATTTGATACGTAGCGGTGTAGTGAAGTGCACAGAATAATAATAGAGAATCAAACAACCATAAACACAAAAGAATTTATAGTGGTTTGGTGCCAAACTCAGCACCTACATCCACTCCTCAAAACCTTTGGGAATTCCACTAATTGTATCACAACGATTCCAACCTCTAGCCTTCCCCGGCTAGCCCTCTTGTTTATACGGCACAAGGCAGCCAAACCCCTAGCCTTACCAGGCTAGTTCTCTCATTCAACAGCACAAGAAAGCCAAACCCCTAGCCTTACCAGGCTAGTCCTCTTGTTTAATGGCACAAGGTAGCCAACAAGAACCAAAGGGTTAACTCTAACCCTTTTACAAAATTTTAGAGAATATAAGAATGAGTAGCTCCTACAATGAGCAAATATTCAAGATATACTTTACAAATTTGAAGCAATATCCTCAGCAATAAATGAACAATGTCGAGGTAGCTGAAGTCTTGATTGCTTGAGGGCTTTAATGGATCTAGACTATCTTTGAGCAATGAATGATCTTTGAATGCACAGCAACTTGCTTTCAACTGCTACAAAAAATATGCAATAAAGCTCTTTTTCTTGGATTTCTTTCTCTTGTATTTCTCTCTTTTAGATTCATCATTTTGTTCTTCTAATCCCATCTATTTATAAGCATCCAACAAAAAAAATATCCATTAGAAACATTTGAAATAAGTGGAAAGAAAAATGGGAAGTAAAAATAACATTTGAAATTATTTCCCTTAAGCATTGAATGCATTGAATGCACTTGAGGAAGGAAGAACTCTGTCATAACACAAGAAATTAAAAGTTAATATAGCTGAAAATAGCAATGTATTAAAGAAAAGAGAGAGAGAGAGAGAGCACGCCCAGAAATAATAGAGTGGCAGCTGACTGAAATAAATTCTAGGTAGCTGAAGTCTTGAAGTCGATGGGCCAGGAAAGAAGCAAGAGCCCCAGCTAGCTATCCAGCTAGCTCACCTTAAATTGCACAGCAAAAATAACTATCCAGGAGAGGGTCAGGTAACTCTTTAGGCAACTAAAGCATTAGCTAGTTAGCTTCCCAACTAACTAATAAGTAAAGCATGCAGCCATGAGATAAAGCAAAGAACCAGTAGTTAGCTCATTAGCTAACCAAGCCAAATGATAGTTATCTCTTCAGCTAACTTAGCAAGCAATCCACACGGCTATGAAGAGAGGCCAAGAAATGGTAGCTAACTCTCCAGCTAACTGTGGAAAAGAGGTGCTTGGCTTTTGGCAACAGAGAAGTGGGTAGTTAGCTCTTTAGCTAACTGGCCAACAGATAGTTAGCTCCCCAGCTAACTAAACTCAAAAGCAAGAAGGCGTCCGGCCAAGATAGTTAGCTCACTAGCTAACTAAGGAAAAGCAATCACACGCCTAGGAGAAGCAGCTAACTTTCCAGTTAACTAAACCAAAAGGTAGCTAGCTCTCTAGTTAACTACATAATGAATTCAAACGGCTTGAGAGGCAAAAATTAGCTCTCCAGCTAACTGAAAATAACATCCGCTTGGCTTGGAGTCCCTGTGAAAAATAGTTAGCTAAGAAAGAAAATCAGTTAGCTCCAAAGCAAAGTAGTTAACTAACATGGTATGCTAGCTAGCTAAGAGAACCATCAACTAACTCATCAATTAGCTAGATAAGAGGGGCGTTCGGCCAAGTGAAGAATCAGGGAATGATAGTTAACTAAAAGGCAAGCCAACTAGCTAACAGGAAGTTAAGTTAGCTAATCAGCTAACAGACACCCAAATCATTCGGCCAGCACATAAGCATTCAAAACATAGTTAACTAAAATGAAATCCAGCTAGCTCAGAAGGAGGCCAAGCTAGCTAATCAGCTAACTCAAAAATGACAAGGCTCAGCTAGGAATTGTAACAGGCACCATAGCTAGCTAAAATGGAACTTCAGCTAGCTAACGAAGGAACAGGCTAGCTAACCAGCTAGCTCAAATGAACAACCATTCGTCCAAGCCACAGAAACAATTTGGTAGTTAGCTAATTGACGTGCCAGCTAGCTAGATGAAAGAGCAAGCTAGCTAAATAGCTAACTCCCAAGCCAATAGAACGGCCAAGGCTAAAGATATTCATTTGATAGCAATTATGTGGCAAAATAAAATGAAGTATACTCCCTTAAAAAAATTGCATGAAGATACTTACTTGTAAAGCATCTGAACTTCCCTGCAACAAGCTTAATAAATATAATTAGTCTTTGCTTAATTGTTTTGTAAGCATCAAAATCAATCCAGGGTCAACAATCTCCCCTTTTTGATGATAACAAAACCCTTAAGCATGCAAAGAGAAAATATAGAAAGTATTATGAATAAATAGGAGTGTAAACAGAAAAATTACTTCTTCCCCTGTCAATCTGAAAAAGTAAACTCCTCCTGAATATATGGAGTTATTACTTTCTCCATTCCCTTAATGTATGCAAAACATTCTTCTTCCCCTTTTTGTCATTGATCAAAAAGAAGATTGAAGAGTCTTGCAATAAATTCAACCATAATACATCAAGATAATGTGAACATTCATACATGATTATAACAGTCATACATAGCATTACAAAATTAAGTAAAGTTAATACAGATATTACATGGTATAGTTTTAAGTCATACATCAAAAAGTAGAGTCATAAACATTCATCACTAAAACAATTACATTCACTTCTCATCATCAGAAGAAGAAATTTGTACTGAGGATTCTTCTTGCTTTCTGGAGGTTCCTGGCTTGTCTTGTGAAGTTTGAGTTGGAGGAGATCAGAGGTGTGGATGTGAAAAAGAAGCATCAGGAGCTGAAGTGGCAGAAAGAGTAATGTAGGTTTCCACAAGTCGGCTCAGCCTAGAGAGGGATATGGTTCAGTGATCGACTGCATTTGTGGCATCCCTAGTCTGGCTTGCATTAGTTCTCATCTAATATTCTACCCATTCAGCCTTGGTCTCAAGTTTTTAGATTTATCTTTTAAGAAATTAATTTCCTTCAGGATCTAGTCTAAGACAGACGCATTATGATAGAAAACTCGGACCATTAAGAATGTTAACATCATGGACAAGTTGGCTTAGAATAATCATGAACTGAGAAAGAGTCTCAAAAATAGATGAAATATGAGGTACAAGAGTTTGATCATTAACTGAAGAAGCACTGTCTCCAGAGCTAAAATTTTTTCAAGACTTTCAGTC
>UESW01002063.1:105442-133244 GCA_900491605.1 Calamus simplicifolius | reverse complement strand
AGGAATAGGAGTAGAGTTGTCATTTCGAAAGGAGGGTCCAGCAGCAGTGACATCAGGAGGTTCAGATAAAAATGGATTTTGATCAGCTGTCATAGCAGCAATGTACGGATTTGGTTGATAGAAATCAAAACTAAAGAAGTTTTGAGGTGAACAAGCAGGAGCAGGCATATTAGGTGGTGGCATATTACTAGATTGTTCAGTTCTAGATCTAACCTTAATCCAAACACCATCTCTTTTGGCATAGTCCATACGGTGCAGCGAGTGAGCATTAAATATGTCAGTATGACGTAATGCTACCACAGTTTCTCCTTTAAGCTTTATATTGAAAAACTCAAACACATATGTGAGAAACATACCGTAAGACAATGCAGCCTTCGACCTACTTAGAGATTCTTTCATTATAGTCATCATAAGGTAAGGCAGATCTACTGGGTCTTCTATTAGAATGTCGTACATCAAGCATATGTCTCTATCTGTTACTACATTAAATGAACCAGCTCGAGAAGCTAGAATCTTAGCAATGATACTATGGAACAATCGATTTTCCATTGATAGCATGTTATCATCAAGAGTCTCAATGTTGCTAGCATCATTGTCATCAATGTTTAGTATCATACCAAGCTTATAGCCCCGCTCACTAGGAAGAACTTCTAGGATACCATCGGATGGAATGCTTAAGGCAGATCCTAAGGTTTTGCAGTCTAGTTCAATTTTAGTTTTCTTGACGCAAGAAGAAATGGTTCCACTACCAAAAGATATTTTCATAAAATTTTAATTCATCAAGAGGTTTAGTAAAGATATCAGCTATTTGATTTTCAGTATTTAGAAATCCAATTACAACATTTCCATTATTAACATGATCCCTAATAAAATGATGTCTAATTTCAATGTGTTTAGTTCTAGAATGTAAAATAGGATTTTTAGTTAAACTTATTGCGCTTGTATTATCACATTTTATAGGAATTCCTTTTTGTTTAATGCTATAATCTTCTAGTTGTTGCTTAATCCATAAGATTTGAGCACATCAACTTTCAGTCGCAACGTATTCAGCCTCAGCTGTAGACAATGCTACTGAAGTTTGCTTTTTGCTAAACCATGAGATTAAGTTAACACCTAAAAATTGCAAGTTTCACTAGTTGATTTTCTATCAAGTTTACATCCAGCAAAATCTAAATCAGTGTATCCTATTAAGTTAATGCTAGATTGTTTATCATACCACAAGCCTAAGTTTACTGTTCCATTCAAATATTTAAATATCTTTTTAACAGCAAGCAGGTGTGATTCTTTAGGATTGACCTGATATCTAGCACACATGCAAATACTGAACAGAATATCTGGTCTACTAGCAGTTAAGTATAGTAAAGATCCTATCATACCTCTATATAATTTTAAATCAACAGACTTTTCAGAATTATAAGATTCAAGTCTACATGAGCTCATAGGGGTACCGATACTTTTGGATGTCTCCATGCCAAACTTTTTGATCATTTCTTTTGTATATTTGGATTGGCTTATGAAGATCCCATCTTTGCTTTGTTTGATTTGTAGTCCGAGGAAGTAGTTCAGTTCTCCCATCATACTCATCTCGAACTCTTCCTGCATAAGCTTAGCAAAGTCCTTGCACAAAGAATCGTTAGTGGCACCAAATATGATATCATCAACATAGATTTGAATAATTAAAATATCTTTGTCATGTCTTTTAATAAATAACATTGTATCAACGTTTCCTCGAATGAATCCATTGCTAATCAAGAATTTACTCAATCTTTCATACCAAGCCCGTGGAGCTTGTTTCAAACCATACAAGGCTTTATTCAATTTAAAAACATGGTTTGAAAACAAGTGATTTTAAAACCGGTGGTTGTTCCACAAAGACTTGTTCATCAATATATCCATTTAAGAAAGCGCTTTTAACATCCATTTGGTATAATTTAAAATTCATATAACAAGTATAGGCAAGAAGTAATCTAATAGCTTCTAATCTAGCAACAGGGGCATGAGTTTCATCAAAATCAATCCCTTCTTCTTGATTATAGCCTTTAGCTACTAGTCTTGCTTTATTTCTAATTATATTCCCATATTCATCCAATTTATTTCTATAAACCCATTTAGTTCCTATTATTTGATGATCATGAGGTCTTTCGGTTAGAGTCCAAACATTATTTTTTTCAAACGGTGAAGTTCCTCATGCATAGCATTAATCCAATCAATATCATCTTTAGCATCATCATAGCATTTAGGTTCAATTTTTGATACAAAAGCTAAGTTATTATATGCATCTCTGAATGAAGATCTAGTTCTAACTCCTTGTGATGGATCACCAATAATTTGATCTTTGGGATGACTGAGAATGTACCTCCAACCTCTTTCTAATTTACCATGTGAAGCTTCAGGTAGGTCATTTTCTCTTCTTCATTCACCTCAGAATCATTTTTATCCTTCAATGTGATGTCCTTGAGTTGATCTTCAATTTCAGCTGCATCATTTATACCTTTTCTCTTCCTTAATGGAAGATCGTTAGATTCATCAAAAATAACATGAATTGATTCTTCAACTACTATAGTCTTTTTGTTAAATATTCTAAAAGCTCTACTATGCAGTGAATATTCAAGAAAAATTCCTTCATCAGACTTAGCATCAAATTTATCAAGGTTTGATTTTTATTATTTAAAACATAACATTTGCATCCAAAAATATGAAAGTAACTTATATTAGGTTTTCTTCCTTTCCAAAGTTCATATGGAGTCTTTTTCAAAAAGTATGATTAATGCACGATTTAAAACATAGCATGCAGTGTTGATAGCTTCTGCCCAAAATATTTTAGAAGATCGCTCTCACACAACATGGTACGGACCATTTCTTCTAAAGTTCTATTCTTTCTTTCAACTATTTATTTTGTTGTGGTGTTCTTGGTGCAGAAAAATTATGTTCAATTCCATTTTCATTACAGAAATCTTCAAAAGATTTATTTTCAAATTCCTTTCCATGGTCACTTCGTATCGATAAAACAAAGAATTCTTTTTATTTGTAATTCTTTTAAATAGTTTTTAAAATGTTGAAAATGCTTCATCTTTACTTGCTAAAAATAAAACCCATGTAAAATGAGAAAAATCATTGATAATAATAAAACCATATCTTTTACCTCCTAAACTGGTTGTTCTTGTAGGGCCAAATAAATTCCTATGCAAGAGTTCTAAAGGTCTAGTGGTTGAAACTAAATTCTTTGATTTAAAAGATACTCGGGTTTTTTTCAAATTGACAAGTATTACAAATCTTATCTTTTTCAAAAACAAGTTTTGGCAAACCATGTACTAAATCCTTCTTAATTAATTTAGATAGTAAATTCATGCTTGCATGAGCTAGCCTACGATGCCATAACAAGCTATTATCAGTTTTATTGTTGTAGCAACTAGGCAATCAATATATTGAACATGCAAATCATTTAAATTAACTATGTATACATTACCATGCCTTTGACCAACAAATTTCATGTTTTCATTAGCAGGATTTTTAACAATGCATAAGGATGATTCAAATGTAACATTAAATCCTTTGTCACATAATTGACTAATACTAAGTAAATTGTGTTTCAGTTCTTTCACAAGTAAGACATTATCAATATAAGCATGAGGTATGATACCTATTTTTTCAATGCCAATAATTTTTTCTTGGCCATTATCACCGAAAGTAACAACACCTCCATCTTTTGCCTCTAAAGTGATGAATTGCGATTCATCACCGGTCATATGTCTTGAGCACCTGCTATCAAGTACCATTATCTTTTTATTGCTCGGGTTGCAAGACACACCTGCATACACAATTCAATTTTTATTTTTAGGTACCCAAGCTTTCTTGGGTCCTTTAGGGTTAGTCAAGATGGTTCCTTTTGGAACCCATATTTTTCTTATCTTTTGTGTTTGACAAATATAAACTGTGTCATATTTTTTCGCATTTAAAACATGTAATTTTAGTAGAATCATCAGCATGCATAAAATATTCTTCAAAAATTTTTGTCTTTCAAGAGGATTGTATCCAAGACCAGCTCTATTGTACATAGCTCTTTGACTATTTATAATCATTTCTGAGCTTAAAGTAAATCTATCAATAATTGGTTTTAATCTATTTACTTCATTTTTTAAATCTTGATTTTCCTTTAGCAATGTTTCATTTTCTTTTGAAATCTTTTCTTTTTCAAGAGTTAGATTTTTAATTTCATTTTTCAAATCTTTGTTCTTTGAACTTAAATTTGTGAAATCATCAATAAATTCATAAAATGCACCATGTAACTCATCAAAGGTAAAGTCATCTAAAAAATTAGGGCTTACCTCATTATCATCAGCCATGAAACAAACGTTGGCCACTTCAATTTTCTCTTCATCTTCTGAACTTGTAGCTTCACTGTCACTCCATGTAGCTATCATAGCCTTCTTCTTAACTCTTTTAGATCCTTTCTTTAAGAGCAGACATTCAGGTCTGATATGTCCAGGCTTCTTGCACTCATAGCATGTAGAAGGTTCACTTTTTTCCTTATCTTTACAATGATCTCTTTGACAAATTGTTTTCTTTTTCTAAACTTTTTTCTTTTCATGAATTTTTGAATTTTCTTGAAATAAGTGCCAGATCATCATCTTTTTCATCATCACTTGTAGTTTCCTCACTTTCATCATCTTGAGTTGCACTCTTCAATGCCATGGTCCTTTTCTTCTTTGAATCATCTTCATCAATGTGTTTTGTTGCTGAAGCTCATGAGTCATCAAAGAACCGACCAACTCTTCAAGAGATAAAGTGTTGAGATCCTTCGCTTCTTGTATAGCCGTAACTTTGGCTTCCTATGACCTGGGTAAAGATCATAAGATTTTTCTAACAAGATCACTGTTAGCATAAGATTTCCCAAGACTTTTCAGTCCATTAATGATATCAGTAAATCTTGTGAACATATCAATAATATTTTCAGCAGAATCCATCTTAAATAATTCATACTTATGAACAAACATATTTATTTTGGATTCCTTAACTTGATTTGTACCCTCATAGGTGACTTCAAGTCTATCCTAGATTTTCTTAGCAGATATGCAAGTAGATATGCGATTAAATTCATTTGCATCAAGTGAACAATAAAGAACATTCATAGCTTTAGCATTTAATTGAGCTAATTTCTTATCTTGTTCATCCCATTCTGATTCAGATTTTGCAACATTGATATTATCAATCATTATAGTGGGTGTGTGTGGTCCATTAATTATGATTTCCCATAAATCAAAATCTAGTGCTTGAATGAAGATTTTCATTCGTGCTTTCCAGTATGTGTAGTTTGTTCCATTGAACAAAGTGGTCTATTGGTTGATTGACCTTCAGTCAACATAGAACTCATTTGGATTGCTAATGATCTTTGGCTCCAAGCTAATCAAAGCTATATGAATCAAGAGCACTCTGCTCTAATACCACTTATAGCCCAATGTAGCAGCCCAAGAGGGGGGTGAATTGGGTTATTAATAATAATTACTAAGCAAGTATGTGCTTTAGCCCTAATTCAAATTAATTTGCAGCGGTGAGTGTAGTGCACAAATATGAAAGCAAACAATCAAACAACCACAAACATAAGAGATTTTATAGTGGTTCAGTGCCAAACTCAGCACCTACATCCACTTCCCAAAACCTTTGGGAATTCACTAATCGTATCACAACGATTACAACTCTAGCCTTCCTCGGCTAGCCCTCTTGTTTTATACGGCACAAGGTAGCAAAAAACCCTAGCCTTCTCTGGCTAGTCCTCTTGTTTTCTGGCACAAGAAAGCCAACCCCTAGTCTCACAAGGCTAGTCCTCTTGTTGAATGGCACAAGGAGGCCAGCAAGAACTAAAGGGTTAACACTAACCCTTTTACAAAGAAATAGAATAAATGATTAAGCAGCTCCTAAAATGAGCAAATATTCAGAGAATACTTTACAAATTTGTAGCAAATCCTCAGCAATAAATGAGCAAAGTCGAGGTAGCTGGAGTCTTGGTTTGCTTGAAGGCTTTAAAGAATCTGGACGACTTTTCACCAATGAATGATCTTCAATGCACAAAAACCACTCAAGAATATGCAATAAAAGCTCTCTTTTCTTTGGATCTCTCTTGTTTTTCTCTTCTTCAAAATTTTCATCAAGTTTTGCTTCTAATCTCAGCTATATAACAATCTAACAACAAAAGATCCGTTAGATACAAATGAAATAAATGGAAATAAAATGGGAAGAAAAAAATAATCGTTGAGATTATTTTCCTTAAGCATTGAATGCATGGATCCATTTGGGATAGAAAGAACTTTGTCATAATTCAAAAACAAAGATTAGTATAGCTGAAAATAGCAATTAGAATAAAAGTAGAGAAGCACGCCCGAAACGGCTTGAAGAAAAGCTAACTGGAAATAAATCCAGGTAGCTGAGAGTGGAAGACGATCGCCTGCTTTGAGGAGAAAAAGGGCCTTCAGCTAGCTAATCAGCTAGCTATCATGAGAGAGCACGGCAACCACAGAAATCTCAGGAGCTAGCTACTTGGCTAGCTAAAACATTGGTTAGTTAGCTACTCAGTTAGCTAACAACCAAACCATGCGGCACAGGAGCAAAAAGGCAAGACCATCAGTTAGCTATTTAGCTAACTAAGCCATCCACTAGTTAGCTCTTCAGCTAACGAAGAAAAAGAAGCATGCGGCTCAGGAGAAGACTTGGGATGATAGTTAGCTCCCCAGCTAACTTGAAAAAGAGGGCGCTCGGTTTGAGAGAAGAGAAAAAGCATAGAGAGTGGGGAGTTAGCTAGTCAGCTAACTAAGCAATGGATAGTTAGCTCCCCAGCTAACTGAATACAAAAGCATAAAGGAGACTGGCCAGAGGAGTTAGCTCTCTAGCTAACTAAATGAAAAAGCAATCACACACCCATGAGGAGTAGCTAGCTTCTCAGTTAACTGAACCAAAAGATAGCTAGCTCTCCAGCTAACTGCAGAACCAATTCAAATAACTTGGAGGAGTAGGAGTTAGCTCTCCAGCTAACTAGAAAACAACATCGCTCGGTCAGGCACATTTTGTGAAAAATAGTTAGCTAAGAAAGAAGGGACGTTCGGCCAAGTAAGAGTGACAGTAAGTGATAGTTAGCTAAAGAACCAAACCAGCTAGCTAACAGGGAAGTCAAGTTAGCTAGTTAGCTAACTGATACCCAAACTAGCCAACTAGCACAGAGACGATAAAAACCATAGCTAACTAAAATGAAATATAGCTAACTCACAAAGAGGCCAAGCTAGCTAACAGAGAACTCCAGCTAGCTAACAAGGGAGCAAGCTAGCTAACCAGCTAGCTAAAAAACAAAGTGGTTCGGCCAAGCAAGTTACAGGCACCATAGCTAGCTAAAAAGGAACTCTAGCTAGCTAAACAAAAGGCAAGCTAGCTAGCCAGTTAGCCCAAATAAGGAACGGCTCGGCCAAGTCACAGAGAAGCAAAGCTAGTTAGCTAATTTATGTTCCAACTAGTTAACAGGAAGAACAAGCTAGCTAGTTAGCTAACTCTCAAAGTAAATGGAACGGCCAGACAAGTGAGATAGCATTCAAATAATAAAATAAAATTGATAGATACTCACATAAAATTTTTGCATGAAAGTACTTACTTGTATGGTATTTGAACTTCTCTGCAACAAGCTTAATATGATTAATCATTGCTTAAGTGTTTTGTAAACATCAAAATCAATATAGGGTCAACAATAACGAAGGCATGAGGAGCCTGGAAGGGCGAGCGAGGTGATTTTATACAAGATTTTTGAATTGTTCTGCCCAAGGCGGTGCCACGCGGCCGTCCACAAGTGAAGGTAACTCCTAGTGTTGACAATCCTTCCTTGCCCAAGATATGATGCCTTGTGTACTGCGCAGGGAACGTGATCTACGGCCAATGATGAAACATTAAGGATGGTGGCCCAGTGATGGTGCCCGACCTTTCCGCTCTCTCGATATGAAATATGTAAATTGGAACTCGATATGCGATCATGGTAATTAATGGCCAAGACTAATTGACGACAAAGATCAAAAGAGGTGCCCCTGCTCCCAAGCGGCCGCTTTTTCTCCAAGACGGCCCTTTCTCACCGAGGTGGCTCCTTTTTCCAAGGTGGCCCCCATTTCCCCGAGGCGGCCCCTTCTCTTTGAGGTGGCCCCCTTTTCTCCAAGACGACCCCTTCTCTCCAAGGTGACCCCTTTTTCTCTAAGCGGCCCTGCTCCCAGGCGGCTCCTTTTCTCTAAGGCAGCCCCGCTCCAAGATGGCCCCCTTTTCTCCAAGGCAGCCCCGCTCCAAGGTAGCCCCCGTTTCTCCCAAGCGGCCCCCTTTTTCTCCCAGGCGGCCCCTTCTCTCCGTGGCCGCCCTTTCTCTCAAGGTGGCTCCTGCTCCAGAATCGGTCTCAATACTAGCTGCGGCATCAGCCTCTACATCAACTCCCAACTCCCGAATGGGTCCCAGTCCCCATGTGAGCCAGGCCCACCAACCACCTGGCCCATGTGCCTGATAAGACCAGACCCACCAACCATCTAGCTGACAAGACCAGGCTCACCAACCACCTGGCCCATGCGTCTGATAAGACCAGGTCTACCAACCATCTGGCTGACAAGACCAGGCCCATCAACCATTTGGCCCATGCGCCTGACAAGATTAGACCCACCAATCATCTGGCTCATGCGCCTGACAAAACCAAGCCCACCAACTATCTTCAAGCTCACGTAATCCAAATGAGCCTATCAGACAATCTCTTCCATGGAACTCCACGTGGCTGACCCCTGGAAGAAGGGTCCATAAATTGGGTAAGAGAGACCCCTGGTGAGGTCTGAGCACTTAAGCACCCAGAAAACATATCCATCTCTGATTTTTCATTCAAGCTTCTTCAAGTTTACAACTGTGATCCCAGCTACTGATTTGGCTATCGGAGGGTTCCCATCGAAACTTTTGGTCCTGAGACTTTTTGCAGGATCCCTCATAATGGACAAAGCTTCATCAGCAACCTCAAGGTGCTTTCGACGATCATCGCCAATGATCGGACATCAACAAGATGGCTACGAAGATTCTCCTCACTGCACCCAGGTTTTGAAAACATGTATGTATTTGGTTATGAATTACGCATGTCTCCAATTTAACTTTTTTTAGCTTTCTTTGTTGGATACACCTAAGCTGTGCTACTTTCTCCATAGCCATCCATAATCCTCCACTTGTATCCTCTCGAGATGTGTGCGATTCCGGTGAGACCGTTGATCATGCTGTATATTTTGTCAATCCTATTTCTGATAGCTTCCAGTTTTTAAGATCAAATTATCAGTTGGACTATGGTATTAGAGGTAAGCAACTCCATTAGATCTAAGAGCTAAGATTGATGGACAATACAATCTGGTTCTAACCGTATGTCCTAATTTGTTTCTCCATGTTTATGATCCAAGCGAAACGTGGGAGAAGCCTTTAGCCTATGGTGGAATATTGATCCATTTTTCTCTCCATGTTTTATGATCCATTTATTATTAAAAAAAATTAATTACGGTAATTTGAACATATAACGAAAACCTTTAGATACTCTAATTAAGAAAAAAGATCAACCTAAACTAATATGATAAAAATAATTAAAAAAAATATAACTATTTATAATTTAAGTATCGACTTAGTTCTGAATAGAACAGAGTGGATGAACCATATAGACAACCTCATGTAGTTGGAAAAAAGCTTAGATAAGTTGAATTGAGTTAAATGCTAGTAATTAAGCTCTAACACCATGCCAATCCAATGTCTTAGGAAAAGAACATGCTGAATTTACATTAAGCATATGTATCCATTGTGATGTATGGCTGCTTAACTGGCTATTGGATTGGACTCTTTAAGTTGCATTTGGATGGCAGATTTATAAGCAATTTCATTCGAGCCAGAAAAACTAAAATTTTCTATTTGGTTTCCCTAAAGGAGAAAAATTTCTTAAATTCTATAAAATTTTAAACAAAAATTTAGAGGATCGAAAATCCTCATTTTAAAAGTCAACTCTAGTTGTTTTTTGCAAATTCCTCAAACATATTGTGACATTTTTATAAATAAACAAAAACATGATGGCAATATACAAATGCATGGATTTATTTTTGGACTATTTTTATATAACATTTTTTGGACTTGTTGGGGGTAAAATCATCATTGCATCAATATCCGTGCGAGGCGGCTAAGGCCGACCTCCTCCCTTCGCTCTTCCAGGCTCCCTAGCTCGGCTCCTTTCGGGCTTCCGTAGCTCGGCCCTTCCGGGCTTCCCTAGCTCGGCCCCTTCCGGGCTTCCATAGCTCGGCCCTTCCGGGCTTTCCTAACTCGGCCCCTTCCGGGCTTCCCTAGCTCGGCTCTTCCGGGCTTACATAGCTCGGCCCGTCCGGGCTTCCCTAGCTCGGCTCCTTCCGGGCTTCCATAGTTCGGTCCTTCCGGGCTTACATAGCTCGGCCCTTCCGGGCTTCCATAGCTCGGCCCGTCCGGGCTTCCCTAGCTCGGCTTCTTCCGGGCTTCCATAGTTTGGCCTTTCCGGGCTTTCATAGCTCGGCCCTTCCGGGCTTCCCTAGCTCGGCTCCTTCCGGGCTTCCATAGTTCGGTCCTTCCGGGCTTCCATAGCTCGGCCCTTCCGGGCTTACCTAGCTCGGCCCTTCCGAGCTTCCCTAGCTCGCTTCCCCCTCGAGTCTCCATGACCCGGCTTCATCAAGCGATCCATGACCTAATACCTACCTCCGCGGAACCTGACGCAGGAGAGCCCAGGCTTGCCAGAACGACATCCTAGACAAGGAATCATGTCGAGATGTGGCCTAGAACCTATCATAACTGCCCAGGTCTACTCGACCAGATCTCAAGACATCAGGGTGCTCTCCCAGCCGTCGATCCCCTAACAAACAGGATGCGGATTCCATGGCCCCACAGCGGCCTGATTCTATCCACCTCCGTATCCTACAACCTCTGAACCTTCCAGAAGACGCTCAAGGTCCAGGTGACAGTCTATAAATTGGACACTCCCAGATTCTCTCAGGTACGCTCTTTTTGGCACACTCATACGTGCGCTCTCACTCTCACTGCTCTCTCCGGCGGCTCGTTGGTGCTCTTGCCCTCTAGAGCTCTCGATTGGCCGTCCCCGGAGAGGTCTTCCGGAGTGATCCACCTCCCCATTATCTGGTTGATCGCCAATTTCTTCTCCACTGACTTGAGCATCGGAGGGTCTTCCGCGGAGGGCCAACCCCAACGCCTCTCACGCGAGGACTTCTTGTGCAGGTCCGCCCCTCTTCCCTGGAGATCGACCGCGCCCGAGTCGAAGGACGGATCCCGGCGGCAACAGATTGGCGCTAGAGGAAGGGCCTCAAGTCCCATTAAAACTTGAAAAGAGAAGATAAGGATCAAAATCTGGAGCAGAACCTCTTTAATGGCCAACCGGAGAAGAGCAACCTCGGAAGCTCAAGATCAGGCCGCTTCCCAGAGGCCAGATCCGACGAGCGGTGTAGCGCCACAACCACCACCAGTCGAAATCCCGTCACCGCCTGCCATCCCGATGACCCAGGACCAGTTCGCTACACTGGTCCAACAAGTCCAGGCCCTTACCCACCTGGTTCAAGAGCGCCTTGCAGCTCCTCCTGCTTCGCACCTTCAGAAGGAGGCGGCAATTCCTTCTTTGCCGACAGCCTCCTCCTCTTATCCGCATGAATCTGCGGATCCCCCGCACCGGCCCAGAGGGGACAAACCAGTCCCACGGGGCGGTCATGATAGAGATCCTCCTAGATCTCGGCGAGCTCGATCTCTCTCACCGGTGACCTCCCACTATGATTCGACGCCGTCTCTATGGTCTTCTCGCCTAGCTCCTCCCTAGCTGGCAAAGAGAAGATCCGTCGACAGATCCAGGAGATGCGTCAGGAGCTGAACGCTGCCAAGCAGGCCCATCTGCCCCAACCCAAGGCGGAACAGGGCATCCCTTTCTCTAAGAGGATCATGGAGGAAGTGATTCCCTCCCATGTCAAGTTACCAGCCGTCGAACCTTGTTGCCGCCGGGATTCGTCCTCCGACTCGGGTGCGGTCGATCTCCAGGGAAGAGGGGGCGGACCTGCACAAGAAGTCCTCGCGCAAGAGGCGTTGGGGTTGACCCTCCACGAAAGACCCTCCGACGCTCAAGTCAGTGGAGAAGAAATCGATGATCAACCAGATAATGGGGAGGTGGATCTCTCCGGGAGACCTCTCCGGGGACGGTCAATTGAGAGCTCTAGAGGGCAAGAGCACCAACGAGCCACCGGAGAGAGCAGTGAGAGTGAGAGCGCACGTATGAGTGTGCCAAAAAGATGCGTACCTGAGGAAATCTGGGAGTGTTCAATTTATAGACTGTCACCTGAACCTTGAGCGTCTTCTGGAAGGTTCAGAGGTTGTTAGGATACGGAGGTGGATAGAATCAGGCCGCTGTGGGGCTGTGGGATCCGCATCCTGTTTGTTAGGGGATCGACGACTGGGAGAGCACCCTGATGTCTTGAGATCTGGTCAAGTAGACCTAGGGCAGTTATGATAGGTTCTAGGCCACGTCTCGACATGATTCCTTGTCTAGGATGTCGTTCTGGCAAGCCTGGGCTCTCCTGCGTCAGGTTCCGCGGAGGTAGGTATTAGGTCGTAAATCGCTTGATGAAGCCGGGTCATGGAGACTCAAGGGGAAGCGAGCTAGGGAAGCTCGAAAGGGCCGAGCTATGGAAGCCCGGGGAGGCCGAGCTATAGAAGCCCGGAAGGGCCGAGCTAGGTAAGCCCGAAAGGGTCGAGCTATGGAAGCCCGAAAGGACCGAACTATGGAAGCCCGAAAGGAGCCGAGCTAGGGAAGCCCGGAAGGGCTGAGCTATGTAAGCCCGGAAGGGCCGATCTATGTAAGCCCGGAGGGAGCCGAGCTAGGGAAGCCCGGAAGGGCCGAGCTATGGAAGCCCGGAAAGGCCGAGCTATGGAAGCCCGGAAAGGCCGAACTAGGGAAGCCCGGACGGGCCGAGCTATGGAAGCCCGGAAGGGCCGAGCTATGTAAGCCCGGAGGGAGCCGAGCTATGTAAGCCCGGAAGGGCCAAGCTATGGAAGCCCAGAAAGGCCGAACTATGGAAGCCCGGAAGGAGCCGAGCTAGGGAAGCCCGGACGGGGAAGGGAGGAGGTCGGCCTTAGCCGCCTCGCATGGATATTAATGCAATGTCAATTTTACCCCTCAACACATACCCTCCACTCCCTAGTTGAAGCGTAGGTTCGGGCATAGGGAGTACAAGTTCAAATGGCACGTCCCGGATGGGACGTCTTGGTTTAGACAGCTCGTGCAATGATGCCCTAATTAATGCAATAGAGCCATACTGCCTTCGGGGCTAAGGCTCCTCCGAGAGTGACGGTTGGGATTACGCCACATCGTGAATCCCGATCGATTAGGCATTTGTCGAGGCGATTCCGGACGCCTCGGGCGAGTTGCCCTATCTCCTCAAGGCGGCTTCCTTAGTGGGGAAGCAAAGCGACAGCCGCACTATATATATACATGCATGTTCGCATCATCCTCTCGTCCTGTTTTTCGAAGAATTTGGCCTTTCATCCTTCTCGACGCTTCGTCGCTCTCGCTTGGTATTTCTCTCAATCGAGATGGCGATGAGTCCCGATGATGTGGTTTCAGAAATCGTTGCTGAGGATTTGGGGAGGATTCATCAGTGGTATGGCATGCCCTCGGATGTCGCTCTGTGGGCACCGAAGTCCGGAGATAGGGTCACTTGGGATTTAGAGTCTGGGGTTTTCGTTTATGAAGATAGTTTGAAGGAAGGCCTCCTATTTCCTCTCCACCCCTTGGTGAAGGAAATCATGACCCATTATAATATTTGCCCATCAATGGTGGCTCCAAACAGTTAGCAGAACATCATCGGATTCATCTCAATGTGCCACTAGATTCAAATCGTTGCCACTCTCCCCCTTTTTCGTGCCTGCTACCATTTGATTCCTGGGAGGAAATCAAAGTGGCCCTACATTGGACCCCGGAGATCTTTCAACGTCATTGTGGATAAGCCATCCTCCATCAAGGGGTGGAAGAGTCGGTTTGTTATCGCAGAGGGGAATATCAGTTCCGGCTTCGCTAAAAATGGGACAATTTTATGAGGGATGCGGAGACGCATCCAGCTTTGTTGGCGCAGGAGGAGAGGGACTTGGATGTCCTTCGCAATGGCCAGGTGTTTTCGGCCAACGATCTGTATCGGAGGGGGCCCTCTTCACAGCCGGGCTCAGCCCTCTGGACCCGCAAGGTGAATCCCTTCTTTTATCCCTTTCTTGCTGTATATTTTCTCGATGAATGTGTTTGGATCTGAGTATGCGTGTTCCGTTCTGACAGTCAAAGGTCGGCGTTGTCGAACCTCTCCAAGAGGAAGAGAGGAAAACGCCCAGGGGAGAGTAGCGGCGCGGACAGTGGCCGGCCCAAAAAAGGGCTCACATCTCTGCAAGAAGCCCGTCGGGCACCGGAGCAGTCATGGCAGGAGCGCCGGGGGCGAAGGAGGATCCGGGGAGAACGGTTATGGCCCCCGTCCCTCTCGTGTTGGAGATATCGGATAGCTCGGACGAGGCTCCGTTGGCTCGTCCGTCTGCGCCCCCCCTGAAAGAGGAACCAGCGACGGATTTGGAAGAGGTGGTTGTTGCTGAGGAGCCTACTATCCCCGCGGGATCGCCATCGGCTCCAGCAGGAGAGGGAGAGGGGCAGCAGCAGCCGGGAGGTTCAGGGAGAGCTCTCTCTTGGTCTCTCTGCAGGGGAGTCCGGTAGTAGTGAGGTTGGACCGCCCTCGATGGGTCAAGAGGCGGGTCAGACCGAGGCTTCAGGGAGCCTGTGGAGGAGATGCAAGTGGTAGGGCGGGCCGAGACCTCGGGGGGCCCTGTGGTGGAGACACAGATGGTGGTAACCGGGAAAGGTGCATCGAAGGAGGGACGTAGCAAGGTGGGAGTCCCGCATTGGGAGCTCCTTCGAAAAAGATTTTGGGGAGGCTGGCGCTTGGGCTAGCCGAATTATCTGAAGAAGTCCAAGCCAGGGCCTTGATAGAGGAGGCTGGGAAATTGGGGCCTCTCAGACGGAGGTCGCCCAGGTTGGTCCCTCAGGCGGGGATGGTCAGCCCAGCAGCTCGAGCGCTGGTGTTGAGGAGGCGTTTTCTGCCTTAATGAGGTCGGCCTTGCATCCAGGTGCAGATCCTTCGCGGACAAGTTTGCAGACTTGGAGCTGGTCGATGCCGCGTTCGGTCAGCAAGGCGTGGCCGAAAGTGTCCATCTCCTTCCCGATATCGATAATACGACCCTGATGAGGATGACTCGGGCCTATGCCTCGCGGGTAAGTTATTTCTCTTGTGCGGTAGATGTTTCCCAATTGACCCCATCGTGGGTTTTTATTCATCTTTTGTCTCGCAGAGCATTTTGCTTTCTCGGGCGATGTGCTGGCGTTTGAGTTTGGCGATGGGGCCAGCATTCAGGCCAGGAGGGACAATGCCGAGCTTCGATCACGACTGAAGGTGTCTGAGAAGTTCGAAGAGCTTATGGATATGAGTGATAGGAGCTTGAAGGGAATAAGGGCGGCGCACCAGGCCGCCCTGGCCGAAGTGTCCAAGCAAAGCGTAGAGTGGAGGAGTTGCAGGAACTCCTGGCGAAGAACGACGATGCATGCTTGGAGCTGGCCAGAATAGGGTCAAAACACTCCGAGGAGGTGAAGGCGATGCGGAGAGAACATAGCGAGAGTATGGGTCGGCTGGGGAGGGAAGCCGCCGACGAGAGGAAGCGTTTGACTAGGATGCTCGACGAGGTGGAGGAGCGACTGAAGCGCCGCGACAGCGAAATTGCCCACTTGAGGGAGGGCGCTAAATGGCAACAAGGGGTGATAGCTCGGGTGAACAACGAGCTATCCCAAGCCCGGGAGGATGCTGAAGCCAAACAGTTGAGGATCAACAATCTGCAGGAGAGAGTCGAGCTGGTCGGGGCCGACAGAACAAGAGCCAGGGGTGAGGCTGAGGAGTCGGCCAAGAGGTTGGCTAGACGAGAGGAGGAGGTACGATCTCATTTTTCCCCCCCCTTTTTAGCTTATTCTACTGGTCCCTTGTGATGCCGACTGACTTTGGCTTTTTTCAGATGGCGAAGTTGGAGTTGGAGATTCGGGCTCTTCAAGGCGAGCTTGTGTCTAGCCGCAACAAGAGCTCAGAATTCGAGACGCGGGCCGGCGAGTTCGAGGAGCAAAATATCATTCTGCGGGCCCAAGTCGCAGAGGCTGAGAAACAGGCTGCTGAGGCCAACATGCAGCTCGCCATACTCAAGGGGAGGCAGGATGCTATCGGCGTTGACGCCTTCCAACTTGGGTTGCAGGAATGCAAAGAGAAGATATCCAGCGAGCATCCAGAATGGGATCTCTCTTTTCTGGATGCTGAAACTCCTGATGACGGTGAGTCCGAGGAGAAGAAGAGGACGAATATGTCGACGTCTCCGACACTGATCCTGGTACTATCCCGGGTCCCGGCGAAGCCGCAGCTTCTGAGGGACGGTCGCAAACTGCCGCTGAAGGGGCAAAGGTATTAGAGAAGGGCGAGTCTAGTCACACTTCTGTGGATGTAACCGAGAGCTCCTCCAAAACCGATGTGGTTCCCGGCTCTTAGAGGCCATTCCTGTATTTGTTTTTGAAAGTCTGATCGACACTTTTTAACGAATGAAACCTTTATTTTCATTTAAGTGTTCTGTTGCCGCCGGGTTTTGCCTCAATCATGAGCAACTTATGGCTCGCTGATGTTGTTTGGTCAGCTTTGTTCCGGGATTGAGGGAGTGCATTGGCTTAACCCAAGGCAGGGCGATTGCCTTGATCGACGAACCGACAGGCGATCCGGTTTGGCTCATGTCTTAATTAAGGCTTGGATGGTTAAGACCGATCGGCAAAGTAGGTTGGCTTGGGCCGACAATCAAGATAGGTCGGCTGGGGCCGACAAGCAGGTCGGCTGGGACCGACGGACAAGATAGGTCGGCTGGGGCCGACAAGCAAAAATAGGTCGGCTTAGGTCAGCTGGGGCCGACAAGATAGGTCCGATGGACAAGATAGGTCGGCTGGGGCCGACAAGCAAAAATAGGTCGGGGGCCGACGAGCAAAATAGGTCGGCTGGGCCGACGAACAAGATAGGTCGGCTGGGGCTGACAAGCAAAATAGGTCGGCTGGGGCCGATGAGCAAAATAGGTCGGCTGGGGCCGACGAGCAAAATAGGTCGGCTGGGGCCGACAAGCAAAAATAGGTATAGGTCGGCTGGGGCCGACAAGAGGTCGGCTGGGGCCGATGAGCAAAATAGGTCGGCTGGGGTCGACGAACAAGATAGGTCGGCTGGGGCCGACAAGAGGTCGGCTGGGGCCGACGAGCAAAATAGGTCGGCTCCTGGGGCCGGAAGCAAAATAGGTCGGCTGGGGCCGACGCAAGATAGGTCGGCTAGGGCCGACAAGCAAAAATAGGTCGGCTGCAAAAATAAGGGCCGGTCTGGATAGATAGGTCGGCTAGGGCCGACCGATAGGTCGGCTAAATAGGTCGGCTAGGGTCGACGGTCGGCTAGGGCCGACAAGCAAGGTAGGTCGGCTAGGGCCGACGGGCAAAGATAGGTCGGCTAGGGCCCAGAGATAGGTCTCTGCGCTTTCTGCTATTCTGCCAACGCCCTGCTGTTCCGCAGGTGATTCGGTTTTTATTTCACCGAAACTGATGATACGGCGCTGTGGGGAACATAAAGCTGCTCTGAGGCTTTCCGGAAGATGCTCTTTTCCCATGCAGGTCGTTTCATCGTGCTGCGTACGCAGCCGCTTACCATTGGAGGAGTTATTTTCGAAGGACGATCTCCTGAACCTGCCAGTTTTCGAAGTGCTAGTGGACGATCTCCTGCATTTAATGACCGTGATTCGGGATCAAGAGGAGATCTCCGTATACGTCACAACTCAGGCGGTGGGCTTGGCGCGCAGTAGGGTGCCGCGTTTATCCTGAGGGGCCACGTGGTGGCATGGCCAGATGTTTGAATCTCGGGCTTTCCAGCTTGGGTAGCTTTTTCCGGCTCATTTCTGCCTATAAAAAGGGGAAAAGGGGTCGGTTTTGGTCATCCCCAAAGTTTCTTTCCCGTAGAGCTTTCCACCATGCTTATTTCTCTGCTGTTGCGAGTGGGAGGACCGAGCTTTCCTCTTATAAGCTCTCTGCCTCCGGATAGTTGGGGCGACGAAGGAGCTGCCGAAGGATGGCTCGCCCTTAGGGGATGAGTCCCGGAGATCATATGGAGAGCGCACATAGGGGGAGGTCACACGGAGAGCGCACATATACTCTTCCCGTGTGACCTTTGTGGCCTGTTACGGGGGGCTTACGGTAGGAAGTGTATCGACACCCCCGTAGCACGCACAGACTCTCCCTCTTTCCCTGGCCTGGATTCCCATCCCTTTTCTGAGGGGAATCCTTGCCACGGGGCGGAGAATATGGGAGCAACCGGGTCTGATGGTCCCCGAGCCTCTCGGTCGGGCGGCGGCCTGCGATCCAGCACCCCCTCCTAGGGGAGCGGGCTGGTTCGTTCGAGTCCTCAGAATCAGCATCCACGGGCCGTGCCACCCTGAATCTCTTCATTCGGCGGGGGCCATGGAGGGTCAGCTTTATCAACCGTTAGGCGGGCTGACCGTTTCGTGGTTTGTCTGATTTGTCGATCCGGACGTTGGAGCATCACAGTTGCCTAGGTCTGCTTTGGAGCAGTTGCCCGAGTTTTGTACTTGTCTTTATTTTATGCATTTCAATGCTCTTGTAACGCCTCTAAGGCATTTGTAACCGATCTCGACTGGCAATAAAGAGAGTTATGTTTTGTTTTTCAATCTCTATCTTTTCTGTGCCGAGTTTGCTGTCATTGTTGTTTGTGGGGTACAAAGGCGTCCCGCTTGTCCTTAGATGAGGATCCCACGCTATCCGAACTAATCGAGGTTCGCGAGCGATGGTTCAGGGATCATTCGGCGAAATACGTTCCTTACTTTGGTCCGAAGTTTGGTATTTTCGCGCTTCGCTCTTATCGGAGCTCGAATTATCGTGGGTCGGTTTGGCCGAAGTTCAGGGAATCTGTGCTTTTTCCCGTAGTGGTTCAGGGAACTTGTGGCTCGGCCCAGCCGAGGTTTGGATAACTTTCACTTGGCTATGCCAAGGTTCGGCAAATTTTTCACTTGGCCCTGCCAAGGTTTGGGGAAATTATCTCTCGGCCCAGCCGAGATTCGGAGAACATGTAGCTCGGCCCAGCCGAGGTTCGGAGAATTTTTTTACTTGGCCCTGCCAAGGTTCGGAGAAATTGTAGCTCGGCCTAGCCGAGATTCGGAGAACTTGTAGCTCGGCCCAGCCGAGGTTCGGAGAATTTTTAGCTCGGCCTAGCCGAGGTTCGGAGAATTGTTTACTTGGCCTGCCAAGGTTCGAAGGTCGCTCGGCCCAGCCGAGGTTCAGAGATTTGTCTTGGCCCTGCCAAGTTTCGGAGATTTGGGCTCAAGGGAGCGATTCAGTTGTCATTGTGGGCCATGGTGCTAGGTTTATGCGGTGCTTGGTGATGGGCGCCAGGTCGGTACGAGCAGTATATTGTCACGCTTTTTGCTTGGTGACGCTACTCTTCCGAGGGGATAGGTCATTGGCCGGATGCCGACTTCTTCCCTCTGTTCTTCCCGAAAAGGGAGCTTGGGGAAATGCCGTGAGCATTTATTACTGGGGGCGGCAGATCGGAAGGTAGTCTGTTCGGGGGAATTCCCGATCAGTCAGTCCACACTTACCGATCTTACTCGGGATGGGGTGTGGTACCTCGGATTTTGCAGCCATTGAAATGACGACACATGGCAAGCTCTTATGGGTCGGCGGCTATGGCGCGACCGATTGAGATACCTGTCCAGCGAGTATAAATATGACCGAGGGGTATCGGTCTCAGCCATCCCTCGGTTTAAGTTCTGAAACAATGGCCTTTCCAGGACGATCATCTAGTGAGCTGCGCACCTCACTCAACGGCCTGCTTCACTCGGAGGGGAGGCGTACCTCCGTCACTGTCGACGGACTGGGCCTGGCGTCGGCCCTCGCGAGTAATCAGCAGCTTGTGAGGGTCGTAGAGGAGTACATGGACGTGACGACCAAGGAGGCGGAGGCCCTGCGCCGGGTGATAGACCGGCAGAGGGAGGAGGTCGAATCGCTTCGCCAGCAGGTGGCTGATCTCACCGAGCGCTTGGAGGGTCTGCTGGCGTCCGGAAGCGACTCCGACCCTGACTTAGGGCCTCGGCTATTTTGTTTTGTGCTTCCGCTTTTCTTGCCTCTCTTTTCGTGTGCTCCCCTCCTTTTGGATTAATACAAAGAGGCTATGTTCAGATAATCTTTCTTTTTCAAGAGTCTTCTGCTTTTAAACATGTCATTCGCGTAATAGTTAGGGAGTCGGCGTGGTTCCACTGGTTCACGTCGAAGTAGATGCTTTGATCGATGGGTTATAGGGGCGTTACCCAAAGATTTTAGTAGCAGAGGGGGCATTCCTTGGCTCTGCTCGGGGCTTTTGGCCGATTACGCGGGGCTTAATGGGCCCTTCTTTTTGTGTGTCGACGGTTTTTTGCTTAGCGTGCTTCGTTTTAAACCCGAAATTTCGGGGGCTATTTGGAAGTCCCTCGGCCTTAATCGGGGCCTACGCACTTCGGCTTTCAGCCGGTGCCTTAACCTGAAGAAATTTTTACTCAGCCTTGCTGAGGTTCGGAGAAGTTTTACTTGGCCCTGCCAAGGTTCGGAGAATTTGTTGCTCGGCCCAGCCGAGGTTCGGAGAATATTTTACTTGGCCCTGCCAAGGTTCGGAGAATTTGTTGCTCGGCCCAGCCGAGGTTCGGAGAATTTTTACTTGGCCCTGCCAAGGTTCGGAGAATTTGTTGCTCGGCCCAGCCGAGGTTCGGAGAATTTTACTTGGCCCTGCCAAGGTTCGGAGAATTTGTTGCTCGGCCCAGCCTACTTGGCCCTGCCAAGGTTCGGAGAATTTGTTGCTCGCCGAGGTTCGGAGAATATTTTACTTGGCCCTGCCCTTCGGAGAATTTGTTGCTCGGCCCAGCCGAGGTTCGGAGAATATTTTACTTGGCCCTGCCAAGGTTCGGAGAATTTGTTGCTCGGCCCAGCCGAGGTTCGGAGAATATTTTACTTGGCCCTGCCAAGGTTCGGAGAATTTGTTGCTCGGCCCAGCCGAGGTTCGGAGAATATTTTACTTGGCCCTGCCAAGGTTCGAGAATTTGTTGCTCGGCCAGCCGAGGTTCGGAGAATATTTTACTTGGCCCTGCCAAGGTTCGGAGAATTTGTTGCTCGGCCCAGCCGAGGTTCGGAGAATATTTTACTTGGCCCTGCCAAGGTTCGGAGAATTTGTTGCTCGGCCCAGCCGAGGTTCGGAGAATATTTTACTTGGCCCTGCCAAGGTTCGGAGAATTTGTTGCTCGGCCCAGCCAAGGTTCGGAGAATATTTTACTTGGCCCTGCCAAGGTTCGAGAATTTGTTGCTCGGCCCAGCCGAGGTTCGGAGATATTTTACTTGGCCCTGCCAAGGTTCGGAGTGCTCGGCCCAGCCGGAGAATATTTTACTTGGCCCTGCCAAGGTTCGGAGAATTTGTTGCTCGGCCCAGCCGAGGTTCGGAGAATATTTTACTTGGCCCTGCCAAGGTTCAGAAATTTGTTGCTCGGCCCAGCCGAGGTTCGGAGAATATTTTACTTGGCCCTGCCAAGGTTCGAAGAATGGGAGTTACTCAAGGTTCGGAGAATTTGTTGCTCGGCCCAGCCGAGGTTCGGAGAATATTTTACTTGGCCCTGCCAAGGTTCGGAGAATTCCTGTCCAGACAAGGAGCTCGGTCGTGCCGAGGATTGGTAAGCAGCATCTGTTTCTTTTTGCAATTTTTGGTGATGTAGTGCATAATGATTTGCATTGAGAAAAATGTGCCGACAGGAAGATATAATGAGGCATATGAAAATAAATTTGGAGAGGACGTACCCTATTGATAATATTTTCGGAGATTGTCCGAATTCCACGTCCGGGGAATGGATTTCCCATCCAGATCTTGTAGCTTGTAGGTTCCCGGTCCGATGATCTCCGCTACTTGGTACGGGCCCTCCCAGTTTGGCGCCAGCTTTCCTTGTTCCAGCGGTTTGGAAACAGAGGCCTTTCGGAGGACAAGGTCGCCGGGTAGGAAGGCCTTCCCTTTGACTCTGGAAGCATGGTAACGGGCCACCCTTTGTTGATAAGCAGCCGTTCTGATCCGGGCCTTCTCTCTGATTTCCTCTATTAGGTCGAGGTTGGTGCGGAGCTGTTCGTTGCTAGCTTCCTCTGAGTAGCTTTCCACCCGCAATGATGGGAGGCCGACTTCCACAGGGATAACGGCCTCTGTACCGAAAGCCATTCGGAATGGGGTTTCGCCTGTCGGGATTCTTGGGGTTGTGCGGTAGGCCCATAAGACATGGTGTAGCTCATCCGCCCACCTGCCTTGGGCTCTGGAGAGGCGAGCTTTGATTCCCTGGAGGAGGGTTCTGTTGGTCACTTCGGCCGCTCCGTTGGCTTGTGGGTGCCCGACCGAAGTAAGGTGGTGACGGATTCCGTGCTCCTCACAGAACTGGCGAAATTTGGAGTTGTCAAACTGCTTGCCGTTATCGGTGATTATGGTGTGCGGGAGGCCGAATCGGCAGATGATGGACCTCCAAACAAAATCTCTGGCCCGTGCTTCGGTAATTTGTGCAACTGCTTCCGCTTCGACCCATTTGGTGAAGTAGTCGATGGCGACAAATAGGAATTTCCGCTGTCCCGTGGCAAGCGGGAATGGGCCGAGGATGTCCATCCCCCATTTGGCAAAGGGCCAAGCAGAGGATATAGAAACTAGCTCGGCGGAAGGGAGCCTTTGGATGCTTGAATGCCTCTGGCAGGGGTCGCAGGCTCGGACTAGGTCGTCTGCGTCTTTCTGCATGGTCGGCCAGTAGTAGCCTTGTCGTAGCACTTTGTGGCATAGGGACCGGCTTCCCAGATGGTTGCCGCAAATCCCTTCATGTACCTCGTGTAGAGCATAGTCTGCTTTGGATGGGCGAAGGCATCTGAGCAGCGGCATGGAAAAAGACCGTTTGTAAAGCTGGTTGTCGATCAACACGTAATGAATGGCCTGTAGCTTCAGCTTTCTAGCTCTCTTCGGTCGGACGGAAGCGATCCTTCTTTGAGATATTTGAGGATAGGGTCGAACCAGGATGGCTCGGCCTCAACTTGCATTACTCGGTCGGCTTCCGCAATGCTGGGTTTTTCCAAAGTCTCCAGGTGGAATTTTTGCTCGGCGTCCATCGTCTCCGCGGTCGCCAATCGGGAGAGTAGGTCGGCGCGGGCGTTCTCGGATCTGGAATCTGAATAATTTCAAATTCAAAATGGGGAAGCAGGTTACGCACCTCTTGGAGATACCGAATCATGTTCGGCTCTCGGGCTTCAAACTCTCCCGAACATGGCCGGCTACCAGCTGAGAGTCGGTGAAGGCACTGAGCTTCTCCACCTTCAAGTTGCGGCGATTCGGAGGCCGGCTAACAGGGCTTCGTACTCGGCCTCGTTGTTGGAGGCCGGGAAGGAGAATCGGATGCCATATTCGAAGGTTATCCCCTCTGGACTGGTAAGAACTAGACCCGCACCGGAGTGATGGGCATTGGATGACCCGTCGACATGGAGGAGCCACCGGGCTCCAGATTTTGGCTCTTCAAGGGAGTCTGGGGTAGAGCCGTCCTCCGGATGGTACACTCGAGGAGGAAGTCGGCCAGTACTTGGGCTTTGATGGCCGGACGAGGCTGAAAATGTATGTCATGCTCACTTAGCTCGACGGCCCATTTGGTCATTCTCCCCGATGTCTCGGGATGGTGGACCACCGCCTTGATGGGTTGGTCAGTCAGGACCGTCACGGAATGTGCTTGGAAGTACGGCCGCAGCTTTCGAACTGAGGTGATTAAGGCCAGCACCATCTTTTCGATTCTGCTGTACCTCGTCTCCGCATCGCGGAGCAGCCTGCTGACATAGTAGATCGGCTTTTGGACTTTGCCTTCTTCCTTGATCAGCACCGAGCAGACTGCACCTTCCGAAACAGCCAGGTACAAGAATAGGGTCTCTCCTGGGGTCGGACTGCTGAGGAGCGGGGTGAGCCGAGGTACTTCTTGAGATCTTGAAATGACCTTTGACATTCGGGAGTCCACTGGAAGTTTTTAGCCGATCGGAGAGTTTTGAAGAAGGGGAGGCATCTCTCGGCCGACCGTGCCACGAAGCGGTTTAGGGCCGCTATTCTCCCGGTTAGGCGCTGGACCTCTTTGACAGATGCCGGGGGCGCCATTTGTTGGAGAGCTTGGATCTTCTGGGGGTTGGCTTCGATACCTCGCTGGGAGACCATGAAGCCGAGAAACTTCCCCGAGTTGACACCGAAGGCACATTTGGTTGGTTGAGTTTCATCCCGTACTTGTGCAGCGTGGCGAAGCTCTCTGTGAGGTCGTCGACATGCTGTGATGCCTCCTTGCTTTTAACCAGCATGTCGTCCACGTATACCTCCATATTTCGGCCGATTTGTTCCTTGAACACTTTGTTGACCAGCCTCTGGTAGGTGGCACCTGCATTTTTAAGACCAAAAGGCATAACGCGGTAACAGTAAGTACCTCGGTCGGTTATGAAGGTGGTCTTTTCTTCATCTTCAGGGGCCATTCGGATCTGATTGTAGCCGGATAGGCATCCATGAATGACAGCATCTGGTGGCCTGAGGTGGCATCCACGAGCTGGTCAATCCGAGGGAGGGGGAAGCTGTCCTTCGGGCAGGCTTTGTTGAGGTCGGTGAAGTCGATGCAGATTCTCCATTGCCGTTCGACTTTTTCACCATGACGACATTTGACAGCCAGCTCGGGTAATTTACCTCTCGACAAAATTGGCTTGATGAGTTTGTCTACCTCTTCTTCAATGGCCTTTTATCGCTCTGGGGTGAAGCTTCTCTTCTTCTGCTTAACCGGCCTGTGCATCTCGTCCACATTGAGATGATGGACGAGAACCTCGGGGCTGATCCCTGGCATGTCGGAGGTGGACCAGGCGAAGATGTCAGCGTTGCTTCGGAGGAACCCGATCAATCTGTGCCGAGGCTCTCCTTTGAGCAGCGACCCGATTTTGATGGTTCGGCCGGGCTGAGCTTCGTCCAATGGCACCTCCTCCAATTCCTCTGCCGGTTCTCCCCTTTGTTTGGCGAAGTCCTCGCGAGCATCCAACCCATCAACCTCTGGTATTCTGGACTGAAGGCTTGTGACAAAGCACTGCCGAGCCATGGCCTGACTTCCCCGAACAACCCCAACTCCTTGCTTGGTGGGAAACTTCATGGATAGGTGCGGGATGGAAACAACGACCTTGAGGGACATCAGACCGGGCCTTCCGAATATTGCGTTGTAGGGGGATCTGAGGTCGGTCACTAGGAAGTCTGTCTGAATAATGGATTACAAGGGGCAGGTTCCCGTGCGGACCGTCAGGGTGATGACTCCTTCCGGGATGACGACGTCACCTGTGAATCCCATCAAGGTGGAATCCACGGCTCGAAGATTTTCCATGAGTAATTTCATCCTGGCAAACACACCGAGGTACAAAACATTTACCGAACTTCCACTATCAACTAGGATTCGGCTTACATCATAGTCGTTCAAATTAAGGGATACAACTAGTGCGTCATCGTGGGGAGCTGTATCCCAAGAAGATCATCATCGGAGAAGGAGAGTTCGCCGTCCGTGCCTTCTTTGGCACCGATCCTTCACTACTGCCCCCAGGGCTCGACCCGCCGGCCTCTTCAATCATATTAATATGGCCGATCACGGGCGGATTCGGTGGAGGAGGAGGTTGTTGAAGTTCGGGTTGGCGGTCACCTCCTTGTTGTTGTGGCTCGGGCGCCCTCCTGAACTGATCCAGTCGTCCCCGCCGAATCAGCCTCTCAATCTCATTCTTCAGCTGCCAGCATTCTTCAGTGTCATGACCGTGCTCCCTATGGTAGCGGCAATACTTGGCGGGATCTCTTCGGGTCGGGTTCCCTCGGAGAGGCATTGGCCGGGGAAGCTGGCGCTCTATTTCCATAAGGATTTGCGCCCGGGGCACAGTCAACGGAGTATAGCGATCAAATCGCCTAGGAGGACTCCGGGAGCAATTCCTTGGCAGTAGCGGGGGAACTCTCTGACGGCGAGGGGACTTGGCCACCGGGTGGGACTGTCAGGGACTTTGGGCTCCTGCTTCTTTGCCTGCTCAGCACAGGCAATTCTTCGCGATTCTCGACTCTCGCGTACTTGTCCGCCAGAGCCATCATATCAGATAGGCTGGGGGTAGCTGACCTCCATTTCTAGGTAGAAGTCGCTTTCCTTCGAAACTCCCCCCGCCAAATCAGACATGGCCACCTCATGATTAAGGTGGTCCACTCCAACATGGCCTTATTGAAACGGCCAAGGTAATTCCTCAAGGACTCCCCCTCTCTCTGCTTAACTTCGGAGAGGGAGTCGGACCTTCATCGGTGGCGGCGACTGCTGACGAACTGGCCAATAAAAAGGTGGCTCAGCTCGTCGAATGAATCAATAGAACCTGGCTTCAAAGCATTGAACTAGGTTTGGGCGGATCCTCTGAGGGTGGAGGGGAAGGCGCGGCAGAGGACCGCATCAGATGCTCCGTGGAACATCATTATCGACCGAAAGCTGCTGAGATGGTCATCCGGGTCAGAAGAGCCGTGATAGGGTTTGTTGGGGGGTAAATCAACATTGCATTAATATCCGTGCGAGGCGGCTAAGGCCGACCTCCTCCCTTTCCCCGTCCGGGCTTCCCTAGCTTGGCTCCTTCCGGGCTTCCATAGTTCGGCCTTTCCGGGCTTCCATAGCTCGGCCCTTCCGGGCTTACATAGCTCGGCTCCCTTCGGGCTTACATAGCTCAGCCCTTCCGGGCTTCCATAGCTCGGCCCGTTCGGGCTTCCCTAGTTCAGCCTTTCTGGGCTTCCATAGCTCGGCCTTTCCGGGCTTCCATAGCTCGGCCCTTCCGGGCTTACATAGCTCGGCCCTTCCGGGCTTCCCTAGCTCGGCTCCCTTCGGGCTTACATAGATCGGCCCTTCCGGGCTTACATAGCTTGGCCCTTCCGGGCTTCCCTAGCTCGGCTCCTTCTGGGCTTCCATAGTTCGGTCCTTCCAGGCTTCCATAGCTCAGCCCTTCCGGGCTTCCATAGCTCGATCCTTTCGGGCTTACCTAGCTCGGCCTTCCGGGCTTCCGTAGCTCGGCCTCCCCGGGCTTCCATAGCTCGGCCCTTCCGAGCTTCCCTAGCTCGCTTCCCCTCGAGTCTCCATGACCCAGCTTCATCAAGCGATCCACGACCTAATACCTACCTCCGTGGAACCTGACGCAGGAGAGCCCAGGCTTGCCAGAACGACATCCACAACCTAATTCCGAATGGCTTTCGATACAGAGGCCGTTATCCCTGTGGAAGTCGGCCTCCCATCATTGCGGGTGGAAAGCTACTCAGAGGAAGCTAGCAACGAACAACTCCGCACCAACCTCGACCTAATAGAGGAAATCAGAGAGAAGGCCCAGATCAGAACAGCTGCTTATCAACAAAGGGTGGTTCGTTACCATGCTTTCAGAGTCAAAGGGAAGGCCTTCCTACCCGGCGACCTTGTCCTCCGAAAGGCCTCTGTTTCCAAACCGCTGGAACAAGGAAAGCTGGCGCCAAACTGGGAGGGCCCGTACCAAATAGCGGAGATCATCGGACCGGAAACCTACAAGCTACAAGATCTGGATGGGAAATCCATTCCCCGGATG
>UESW01002063.1:88350-104068 GCA_900491605.1 Calamus simplicifolius | reverse complement strand
GATTACAAAAGTGATAAAAAAACATAAAAAGAAAGCGAAAGAGGCCTGGATCATGGATCAGAGTCGCCCCCCGACGCCAGCAGACCCTCCAAACGCTCGGTGAGATCAGCCACCTGCTGGCGAAGCGATTCGACCTCCTCCCTCTGCCGGTCTATCACCCGGCGCAGGGCCTCTGCCTCCTTGGTCGTGACATCCATGTACTCCTCCACGACCCTCACAAGCTACTGATTACTCGCGAGGGCCGACGCCAGGTCCAGCCCATCGACAGTGACGGAGGTACGCCTCCCCTCCGAGTGAAGCAGGCCGTTGAGTGAGGTGCGCAGCTCACTAGATGATCGTCCTGGAAAGGCCATTGTTTCAGAACTTAAACCGAGGGATGACTGAGACCGATACCCCTCGGTCATATTTATACTCGCTGGACAGGTATCTCAGTCGGTCGTGCCATAGCCGCCGACCCATAAGAGCTTGCCACGTGTCATCATTTCAATGGCTGCAAAATCCGAGGTACCACACCCCATCCCGAGTAAGATCGATAAGTGTGGACTGACTGATCGAGAATTCCCTCGAACAGACTACCTTCCGATCTGCCGCCCCTAGTAATAAATGCACACGGCATTTCCCCAAGCTCCCTTTTCGGGAAGAACAGAGGGAAGAAGTCCAGCATCCGGCCAATGACCTGTCCCTTCGGGAAGAGTGGCGTCACCAATCAAAAAGTGTGACAATATACTGATCGTACCGACCTGGCGCCCAACACCAAGCGCCGCATAGACCTAGCACCATGGCCCACAATGACAACTGAATCGCTCCTTGAGCCCAAATCTCCGAACCTTGGCAGGGCCAAGCCGAATATCTCCGAGCCTCGGCTGGGCCGAGTAACAGAATCTCCGAACCTTGGCAGGGCCAAGCCGAATATCTCCGAACCTCGGCTGGCCGAGTGACAGAATCTCCGAACCTTGGTAGGGCCAAGCCGAATATCTCCGAACCTCGGCTGGGCCGAGTGATAGAATCTCCGAACCTTGGCAGGGCCAAGCCGAATATCTCCGAACCTCGGCTGGGCCGAGTGACAGAATCTCCGAACCTTGGCAGGGCCAAGCCAATATCTTCGAACCTCGGCTGGGCCGAGTGATAGAATCTCCGAACCTTGGCAGGGCCAAGCCGAATATCTCCGAACCTCGGCTGGGCCGAGTGACAGAATCTCCGAACCTTGGCAGGGCCAAGCCGAATATCTCCGAACCTCAGCTGGGCCGAGTGACAGAATCTCCGAACCTTGGCAGGTCAAGCCAATATCTTCGAACCTCGGCTGGGCCGAGTGACAGAATCTCCGAACCTTGGCGGGGCCAAGCCAAAATCTCTGAACCTCAGTTGGGGCGAGCAACAAGTTCCCTGAACCACTACGGGAAAAAGCACTATTCCCTGAACCTCGGCCAAACCGACCCATGGTAATTCGAGCCGATAAGAGCGAGGCATAAAAATTCCAAGCTTCGGACCGAATTAGGGAGTGCATTTCTCCGAACGGTCCCTAGATCGTCGCTTACGAACCTAAGTTAGTTCGGATAGCATGGGATCCTCGTCTAAGGACGAGCGGGATGCCTTTGTACCCCACAAACAACAATGACAGCAAACTATGCACAAAAAGATAGAGATTGAAAAGCAAAACATAACTCTCTTTATTTTCCGTCGAGATCGGTTACAAATGCCTTAGAGGCGTTACAAGAGCATTGAAATGCATAAAATAAAGACAAGTACAAAACTCGGGCAACTGCTCCAAAGCAGACTAGACAACTGTGATGCTCCGACGACCGGATCGACGAATCAGACAAACCACGAAACGGTCAGCCTGCCTGGATGGTTGATAAAGCTGACCCTCCATGGCCCCCGCCGAATAAAGAGATTCAGAAGGTGGCGCGGCCCATGGATGCTGATTCTGAGGACTCGGACGACCATCCCGCTCCCCTAGGAGGGGGTGCTGGATCGCGGGCCGCCGCCCGATCGAGAGGCTCAGGGACCATCAGACCCGGTTGCTCCCATATTCTCCACCCCGTGGCAAGGATTCCCCTCAGAGAAGGGATGGGAATCCAGGCCAGCGAAAGAGGGAGAGTCTGTACGTGCTACGGGGGTGTCGATACACTTCCTACCGTAAGCCCCCCGTAACCGGCCACAAAGGTCACACGGGAAGAGTATATGTGTGCTCCCCGTGTGATCTCTGCGCCCTCTATGTGCGCTCTCCATATGATCTTCGGGACTCATCCCCTAAGGGTGAGCCATTCTTCAATGGCCCCTTCGTCTCCCCAACTGTCCGGAGGCGAGAGGCTTGCAAGAGGAAAGCTCGGTCCTCCCACTCGCAGCAGCAAAGAAATGAGCATGATGAAAGCTCTAATGGAAAAGGAACTTTGGGGATAACCAAACATGACCCCTTTCTCCCCTTTTTATAGGCAGAAATGAACCGGGGAAAAGCTACCCAAGTCGGAAAGCCCTGAGATTCAAACATCTGGTCCGTGCCACCACGTGGCCCCTCAGGATAGAAGCAGCGCCCTACTGCGCGCCAAGCCCACCGCCTGAGTTGTGACGTATACAGAGATCTCCTTCTGATCCCAAATCACGGTCATTAAATGCAGGAGATCACCCACTAGCACTTCAAAAACTGGATATCGTCCTTCGAAAATAACGTCCTCCAATGGTAAGCGGCTGCGTACGCAGCACGATGAGATGACCTGCATGGGAAAAGAGCATCTTCCGGAAAGCCGCAGAGCAGCTTTATGTTCCCCACAGCGCCGTATCATCAGTTTCGGTGAAATAAAAACCTGAGTCACCTACGGAACAGCAGGGCGTCGGCAGAATAGCAGAAAGCGCGAAGGCCTATTTTGCTTGTCGGCCCCAGCCGACCTATCTTGTCGTCGGCCCTAGCCGACCTATTTTGCTCGTCGGCCTAGCCGACCTATCTTTGCCCGTCGGCCCTAGCCGACCTACCTTGCTTGTCGGCCCTAGCCGACCTATTCTTGTTCTTCGGCCCCAGCTGACCTATTCTCGTTTGTCGACCCCAGCCGACCTATCTTGCTTGTCGGCTCTAGCCGACCTATCTTGCTTGTCGGCCCTAGCCGACCTATCTTGATTGTCGGCCCAGCCGACCTACTTTGCCGATCGGTCTTAACCGTCCATTGTTTCCTGAGCCTTGATCAAGACATGAACCGAGCCGGATCGCCTGTCGGTTCGCCGGTCAAGGCAATCGCCCCGCCTTGGGCCAAGCCAACGCATTCCTTCAATCCCGGAATAAAGATGACCTAAGAGTATCAGCGAGCCATAAGTCGCTCACAATTGAGGCGAGACTAGACGACAACGAGGCCATGCAAGAAAACACTTAAGTGGAAACAGAAGGTTCTTTCATTAAGAGACACCAAACAGACTCTTGAAAAAGAAATACAGGAGTGGCTCCTAAGGGTCAGGAACCACATCGGTTCTGGTCGAGCCCTCGGTTACATCCGCGGAAGTGTGACTAGGCTCGCCCTTCTCTAATACTTTTGCCCCTTCAGCGGCAGTTTGCGACCGTCCCTCAGAAGCTGCGCTTCGCTGGGACCGGGACGGCGCCAAGATCGGCATCGGATACGTCAACGTATTCATCTTCTTCTTCTCCTTCGGACTCACCGTCATCAGGAGTTTCAGCGTCCAGAAAAGAAGATCCCATTCTGGATGCTCGCTGGATATCTTCTTTGCATTCCTGCAGCCAAGTTGGAAGGCGTCAACGCCGATAGCATCTGCCTCCCCTTGAGTATGGCGAGCTGCATATTAGCCTCAGCAGCCTGTTTCTCAGCCTCTGCACTTGGGCCCGCAGAATGATATTTTGCTCCTCGAACTCGCCGGCCCGCGCCTCGAATTCTGAGCTCTTGTTGGCTAGACACAAGCTCGCCTTGAAGAGCCCGAACCTCCAACTCCAACTTCGCCATCTGAAAAAGCCAAAGTAAGTCGGCATCACAAGAGACCAATAGAGAAACTAAAAAGGGGGAAAATGAGATCGTACCTCCTCCTCTCGTCTGGCCAACCTCTTGGCCAACTCCTCAGCCTCACCCTGGCTCTTGTTCTGTCGGCCCCGACCAGCTCAACTCTCTCCTGCAGATTGTTGATCCTCGACTGTTTGGCTTCAGCATCCTCCGGGCTTGGGATAGCTCGTTGTTCACCCGAGCTATCACCCCTTGTTGCCATTTAGCGCCCTCCCTCAAATGGGCAATTTCACTGTCGCGGCGCTTCAGTCGCTCCTCCACCTCGCCGAGCATCCTAGTCAAACGCTTCCTCTCGTCGGCAGCTTCCCTTCCCCAGCCGACCCATACTCTCGCTATGTTCTCTCCGCATCGCCTTCACCTCCGCGGAATGTTTCGACTCGATTCTAGCCAGCTCCAAGCACGCGTCATCATTCTTCGCCAGGAGTTCCTGCAACTCCTCCACCTACGCTTTTGCTTGGACACCTCGGCCAGGGCGACCTGGTGTGCCGCCCTTATTCCCTTCAAGCTCTATCACTCATATCCATAAGCTCTTCGAACTTCTCAGACACTTCAGTCGCGATTGGAGCTCGGCATTGTCCCTCCTGGCCTGAATGCTGGCCCCGTCGCCAAACTCAAACGCCAGCATATCGCCCGAGAAAGCAAAACGCTCTGCGAGACAAAAGATGAATAAAAACCCACGATGGGGTCATCAGAAACATCTACCGCACAAGAGAAATAACTTACCCGCGAGGCATAGGCCCGAGTCATCCTCATCAGGGTCGTATTGTCGATGTCGGGAAGGAGATGGACACTTTCGGCCACGCCTTGCTGACCGAAAGCAGCATCGACCAGCTCCAAGTCTGCAAACTTGTCCGCCGAAGGATCTGCACCCGGATACAAGGCCGACCTCATTAAGGCGGAAAACGCCTCCTCAACACCAGCGCTCGAACTGCTGGGCTGACCGTCCCCGCCTGAGGGACCGACCTGAGCGACCTCCGTCTGAGAGGCCCCCAATTTCCCAGCCTCCTCTATCAAGGCCCTAGCTTGGACTTCTTCGGATAATTCGGCTAGCCCAAGCGCCAGCCTCCCCAAAATCTTTTTCGAAGGAGCTCCCATTGCGGGACTCCCACCTTGCTGCGTCCCCTCCTTCGACGCACCTTTCCCGGTTACCACCATCTGTGTCTCCGCCACAGGGCCCTCGGGGTCTCGGCCCATCCTACCACTTGCATCTCCTCCACAGGCTCCCCCGAAGCCTCAGTCTGACCCACCTCTTGACCCATCGAGGACGGTCCGACCTCACTACTACCGGACTCCCCTGCAGAGAGACCAAGAGAGAGCTCTCCCTGAACCTCCCCAGCTGTGGCTGCCGCCTCTCCCTCTCCTGCTGGAGCCAATGGCGATCCCGCAGGGATAGTAGGCTCCTCAGCAACAACCGCCTCTCCCAAATCCGTCGCTGGTTCCTCTTTCAGGGGGGACGCGGACGGACGAGCCAACGGAGCCTCGTCCGAGCTATCCGATATCTCCAACACGAGAGGGCCGGGGGCCATAACCGTTCTCCCCGGATCCTCCTTCGCCCCGGCGCTCCTGCCGTGACTGCTCCGGCATCCGACGGACTTCTTGCGGAGGTATGGACCCTTTTCTCGGGCCTGCCACTATCCGCGCCGCTACTCTCCCCTGGGGTTTTCCTCTCTTCCTCTTGGAGAGGTTCGACAACGCCGACCTTTTGCTGTCAGAACGGAACATGCATACTCAGATCCAAACACATTCATCGAGAAAAACATACAGCAAGAAAGGGGTAAAAGAAGGGATTCACCTTGCGGGTCCAGAGGGCTGAGCCCAGCTGCGAAGAGGGCCCCCTCCGATAGCAGATCGTTGGCCGAAAACACCTGGCCATTGCGAAGGGCATCCAAGTCCCTCTCCTCCTGCGCCGACAAAGCTGGATGCATCTCCGCATCCCTCATAAAATTACCCCCATTTCCGAGGGAAGCCGGAACCGATATTCCCCTCTGCGATAACGAACCGACTCTTCCACCCCTTGATGGAGGATGGCTTATCCACAATGACGTTGAAAGATCTCCGGGGTCCAATGTAGGGCCACTCTGATTTTCTCCCAGGAATCAAATGGTAGCATGCGCGAAAAAGGGGGAGAGTGGCAACGATTTGAATCTGGTGGCACATCGAGATGAATCCGACAATGCTTCGCCAACTGTTTGGGGCCACCATCGCCGAGCAGATGTTGTAGTGGGTCATTATCTCCTTCACCAAAGGATGGAGAGGGAAGCGGAGGCCTGCCTTCAAACTATCTTCATAAACGAAAACCTCAGACTCTAAATCCCGAGTGACCCTATCTCCGGCCGGTGCCCGTAGAACGACATCCGAGGGCATGTCATACCACTGATGAATCCTATCCAATCCTCAGCAACGATTTCTGAAACCACATCGTCGGGACTCATCGCCATCTCGATTGAGAGAAATACCAAGCAAAAATGACGAAGCGTCGAGAAGGATGAAAGGCCAAATTCTTTGAAAAAACAGGACGAGAGGATGATGCGAACGTGCATGTATATATAGTGTGGCTGTCGCTTTGCTTCCCCGCTAAGGAAGCCGCCTTGAGGAGATAGGGCGTCTCGCCCGAGGCATCCAGAATCGCCTCGACAAACGCCCGATCGATCGGGATTCACGACGTGGCATAATCCCAACCGTCACTCTCAGAGGAGCCTTAGCCCCCAAGGCGGTATGGCCCTGTCGCATTAATTAGGGCATCATTGCACGAGCTGTCTAAACCAAGACGTCCCATCCGGGATGCACCATTTGAACTTGTACTCCCTATGCCCAAACCTATGCTTCGAACTAGGGAGTGGAGGGCATGTGTTGGGGGGTAAAATTGACATTGCATTAATATCCGTGCGAGGCGGCTAAGGCCGACCTCCTCCCTTCGCCTTTCCGGGCTTCCATAGCTCGGCCCTTCCGGGCTTCCATAGCTCGGCCCTTCCGGGCTTCCATAGCTCGGCTCCTTCTGGGCTTCCATAGCTCGGCCCTTCCGGGCTTCCATAGCTCGGCTCCTTCCGGGCTTCCATAGCTCGGCCCTTCCGAGCTTCCGTAGCTCGGCCTCCCCGGGCTTCCATAGCTCGGCCCTTCCGGGCTTACATAGCTCGGCCCTTCCGGGCTTCCCTAGCTCGGCTCCTTCCGGGCTTCCATAGCTCGGCTCCTTCCGGGCTTCCATAGCTCGGCTCCTTCCGGGCTTCCATAGCTCGGCCCTTCCGGGCTTCCGTAGCTCGGCCTCCCGGGCTTCCATAGCTCGGCCCTTTCGGGCTTACATAGCTCGGCCCTTTCGGGCTTCCCTAGCTCGGCTCCTTCCGGGCTTCCATAGCTTGGCCCTTCCGGGCTTACCTAGCTCGGCCCATCCGGGCTTCCCTAGCTCGCTTCCCCCTCGAGTCTCCATGACCCAGCTTCATCAAGCGATCCACGACCTAATACCTACCTCCGCGAAACCTGACGCGGGAGAGCCCAGGCTTGCCAGAACAACATCCTAGACAAGGAATCATGTCAAAACGTGGCCTAGAACCTATCATAACTACCCCAGGCCTACTCAGCCAGATCTCAGTCATCAAGAAGCTCTCCTGGCCGTCGATCCCCTAACAAATAGGATACGGATTCCACGGCCCCACAGCGGTCTGATTCTATCCACCTCCGTATCCTAACAACCTCTGAACCTTTCAGAAGACGCTCAAGGTCTAGGTGACAGTCTATAAATTGGACACTCCCAGATTTCCTCAGGTACGCATCATCTTTTTGGCACACTCATACGTGCGCTCTCACTCTCACTGCTCTCTCCGGCGGCTCATTGGTGCTCTTGCCCTCTAGAGCTCTCGATTGGCCGTCCCCGGAGAGGTCTCCCGGAGAGATCCACCTCCCCATTATCTGGTTATCGCCGATTTCTTCTCCACTGACTTGAGCATCGGAGGGTCTTCCGCGGAGGGCCAACCCCAACGCCTCTCGCGCGAGGACTTCTTGTGCAGGTCCGCCCCTTCTTTCCTGAAGATCGACCGCGTCCGAGTTGGAGGATGGATCCCGGCGGCAACAACTATATTCATACCTTCTAGACATTTTGGGTCATCAGACATTTGCTAAGCTGTGATGGCCAAGAATAAAATGGCATCTAATTCATGTCCAACTTTTTACAATATTCTTTTGCTTTAAAAGCCATATGTAGAAACGATGTCATGCTTGTTTGAAAATATATTCTAATATAAGTTTTACTCTTTTAAAATACCACATCTTTTTGTCTCAGATCAATAAGATGATAATGATTCCATTTAAAAATTTCAATTACCTCATATCTTTTATCTATCTGGAAAACTTTAACCAATAAGGATGCCTTATGTCATATTTGACTAAAAGTAATTAAGCACTATTTAATGAAAGGACCAACTTTACAATTGCAATTTTATCTTTTTACTTGTCCAAGTCAAAACTTATCATAACGATTTTGATATATGAGACAAATATATACTTATAATTTTGTAGACTTAATATTACAAGAACCAAAGAATCATTATCCAAACAAAGATTTGGTCATGATAAACAATCATAAACTGTTACATCATATTGAAAGAACGTACAGGAGAAAGGAAGAGAATACTTCAATCTACCAAATTTAGCATCTAACATGCATAAGCTAAGCTGACACCCATTTTCCACTTGCATTCTTAGATGACATCCTTTCCTTTTCCCCAACAGATTCTAGGCTTTATAGAACATCAAACTGCCAACATGCTTCTCTGCATCTTGTGCCAACAATGACCTTAGTTGCACAACTAAAATGCAAAGAAACAAAAGGATGATATCTTAGGGTCTCTTTGGAAGCTGGATAATGTACTTAGACTGCAAGCACCCCACCTGTTGACGCCAAGTCGCCTTCCTCCAACGCCGGGAACAGAGATCCTCCTCCGCAGCGAGCTCCTGCAAGAAAGTCCCCGGAGACCGGTTGCTCCGGTGGGGATCCTCCGATGCTTAAGTAAGCAACTTGGGAACAGACAAGAGTTAACTAGCAAAAAAGAGCTAGAGAACTTGAGTTCAGGATCCTTCCCTCATCGTGAGTGTGGGCCTTTATACTTGTTCGAAGTTCTTTTATCCCATTTTCAGAAGGTTGTTGATTTCGAGGTGTCGTTGTCCGGTAACGGACGGAAGGCAAGGCTGACAGTGACGGGTCGCAACCGACACTGGGCATGTCAGAGGTGTCCTGCCTCATCAGCCATCTGCCAAGCGCGGCGCTACGGGTGGCAGACAGAATTGGTTGCATCAGGCGTGTGCCGTTACGGGGTATGGCCATGCGTTGTTGCAGGCGAGTGGTGGATCACGTGGCCGTTGCAGACGGTTGGTGGGCCACGTGAGCGTGTCAGGTGGCTCGAGGCAGTAGGTTGCCAGCCTCGGGGCCAGACCGGGATGGGAGCTCGAGGCCGAGGCCGAGGCTGAAGCTCAGGGCCGAGGCCGAGGGGACGCTCGGTCCGGGGCCGAAGGGACCTCGAGGGCCGAGGGAGCCTTGGAGGCCGAGGCCATCCCACGAGGCCAAGGTAGGGCTCTGTCAATTGCCTTACCGTTTACTCTGACGATGTTGGATCAGCCATATCAGATGCCCCCTTGCCCCTGAGACGAAGCGGGCCCACCACTGCAAGGTGAAAGGGGTGTCACCTCCCGAGTGGCTGATCCCTATATGCTGCCAACCGTCCTTGGACACGTGTCTCTGGGCGCTGCGATAACTTAGCGCGGGCGATCTGGGGGATATGAGGGGGCAGTCACTATCGTTCATCCGATCTGCAGTGATCATCCTCGAGGTGAGGTTGTCCTTTCAAAATCCATGAAAAGCGGCCACCATCATCGCCATCATGACACTGACGTCATCGGTGTCACATCATTGGCCGGAGGCGGATCGTCTCACGCGTTGGGCGCCTGTCGAGGCGAACCAGCCTATAGCGGGAGTCCGCGTGGCTAGCTAGACGAGGCAGGACAATTTGAAACTTTGACAAAACCCGGGTGAGGGCTGAATCTCGCCACTTTGCTTCAACCATCATCGTCTTCCCTGGCTCTTGACCTCCCCTGCAACCTGAGAACCAGCCTCCGTCATTTTTGTTTCAGGTTAGCTCCCTGACCCTTCTAAGCCTTCCTTCCTCTCCTAAACCCATGCCATGGCTTCCTCCCCGTCCTAGTCCTCGTCGGCTGATCCTGAGGACCAAATCTCTTCTTCGAGGCTTCGTGCCTCCCCTTCTCCTGCTCTCTCATGGTCCTCCGATCCGGAGGACCATGTTCCTATCCAACCACGGTGAGCCGCCTGCAGGGCTCCGGCGCAGAGGCACCGGACGGCCGTCGGCACCTCACAGAAGGTGGGGGCAGAATCCCCGATGGGGACGGCCTCCACGGTAACGGGCTAGGACCTGGCTAATATCAGGGTCTGTTACCAAATCTCCCAAGATATAGGGCTCTTCCTTCCGACCCCCAACGACAGGTGGTCTCCTCCTGGCCCGGCAGGGTAGCCCTATACGAGATCACCCTAAGGCTGGGCCTTTGTCTGCCTTTTCATCCTTTTTCGTCAATCTTTTGGACTATTATTCTTGGACTCCCACTCAGTTGGTCCCGAACTCCCTTTGGACCATTTGTGCTTTCATAGTCCTCTATCATTACCTCCAGATTACGCCCAGACTCTCCCTCTTCCGCAGCTTCTATACCCTTCGACAGCAGGCGGGCTGGTGGCTACTTCAGCCCCGATCCGACCGAGTCCTCAAACTCTACCTTCCCTCCTCTATCAAGGGATGAAAATCCGATTCTTTTTCGCAGACCTTGACCAAGTCAAGCCCGGATGGGAGGACCCTAACCTTCGGCCCAACATGAACTCCACCATACTCCCGAGGACAAAGAAGCACTAGGGCAGTTGTTAACGACCGACATCCCCAAATGCAATCGGCTCCTGACGGAGGAGAATCTCTGACTCGCGGGGGTCTCCACTTGGGGTGGTGAGTAGCGCCAATACTCAGTCAATTTTTCTCCCCCTTTTTCTTGCCTTCTTTCTCCTTTTTCCTTTTTTTCTCCTTTTTTTTTACTAACTCCGACCGGCGCTGTGTAGTGATGAAGCTCCCGACCGCCAAGCTCAGGAAGGCCGCCATCAAGAGGATGAGGGCCCAGGGAGGGCCCAGCAACGGGCAGTAGGCCCGGCCCCTAAACGTCTGACGGTGAAAGTTTCCTCGCCTCCGGAGCGCCGAGAGCCTCCGACCGCACCGGTGGATTTGACAGCCGACACCCCATCGGAGGAGGTGAGGGTCAAGGGGGCGACAGAGGAGCCCCAGGTATCCTGAGCCAACTCCGGCGGAGGCAGAGCAGAGTCAGAGCGTGGGGCCATCAATGGCGGTGAGATCGCCCCCAAAGGAAATGCCGAAGCGTAGCCCTCCGCACGTCAAGCCCAAGCGCGCCGAGACCGCCAAGGGGGGCAGGGTCGAACCAACCCCCATGGATTCTCTCTCATGAATGATGGGCGTCGAGCGGAGCAGCTCATGTCCTAGGTTATCCTGCCCGAGTTCCAGGGATGTGATCAACGAAGGGGAGGCCATTATCCACCAGGCCCGGCAGGATGCCGAGGAGGCCCAGGCCCATGCTGAGGCGGTGGAAAGGGCCCTAGAGGTAGCGAGAATCGACTGCGCTGCTGAGGCAAAGGAGGCCGCCACCCGAGCGAGGCCGAAGCCAACCGGCTCCGAGCAGCGCTGAACCAACTAGGGGAGGCTGAGAGCGCGATCAAGGCCCAGAACCTCTATATTATCGAGTTAGGCTCGGCCATCCAACGGCCGAGGCTAGGGCCACGCGTGCCGAAGAGGCCGAGAGGAGGGCTGCCTCCCTGGTGGAGGAGAAGGAGGAGCGAGCCCGAGAAGCAAGGCTGCCACCGAGGCCCGGGTCGCAGCGGTGGTGGAAGAGTTCAAGGCATCAGACCGCTTTGCTGACAAGCTGGTCGAAGCTAACGCGAACGCCTATCTTCAAGGGTTCGCGATGCCAGAGAGAAGATGGCCCGGGTTCTGGACCTCCCTTAGGCCAAGGATATCGAGCCGGACCAAGGGTCCGAGGGGGCCCCCTCTGATGACGAGCCCGTGGCTGACCTTTGATTTTGCACTGTTTTTTCCTTTGTTTTTGTACCAAGTCCGACTCAGTCGGCGTTTTGTAAACACTTTAGCATCAATGAAATTATTTTTAGCTAACTGCAATGTGTCGCATTTGAATTCTCGGCTTGCCAACATGGGACCCCCTAGGGGCTTCGTCGTCACCGAGGGGCAATTTCTACCCATTCACGAGCGACTTCAACTTAGCTATGTAGGGCCGGAACCCCGGGAGAGCCAAGGCCGAGCCAGGGACCATGCCGGCCCCGTGCCACCAGGCATTGATGGGGCAGCGATCCTGTGCCAATGGGGAACTCTATTCCATTGGAAAATCAGCCTTCGGACGCTAAGGCTGACTCGGGCCTTTGAGGACCGATGGAACATCGGCCTTAGACCATCGAGGAAGACTCGAGCTTTTTAGGACCGATGGAACATCGGCCTTGGACCACGAGGAAGACTCGGGCTTCCGAGGACCGATGGAACATCGGTCTTGGACCGCCGAGGGAGACTCGGGCTTCTGAGGACCGATGGAACATCGGTCTTGGGATGCCGAGGAGGACTCGGGCTTCTGAGGACCGATGGAACATCGGCCTTGGGACGCCGAGGAGGACTCGGGCTTCTGAGGACCAATGGAACATCGGTCTTGGACCGCCGAGGGAGACTCGGGCTTCTGAGGACCGATAGAACATCGGCCTTGGGACGCCGAAGGAGACTCGAGCTTCTGAGGACCGATGGAACATCGGTCTTGGACCGCCGAGGGAGACTCAAGCTTCTGAGGACCGATGGAACATCGGCCTTGGGACGCCGAGGAGGACTCGGGCTTCTTAGGAGCCGGTGGTACACCGGTCTTTGGTGCCAATGGGACATTGGACTTGAGGTGCAAAGCTGGTCTTAGGCTTTTTGGAGCCGGTGGTACACCGGTCTTCGGTGCCAATGGTACATTGGACTTGAGGTGCCGAGCTAGCCTCGGGCTTTTTGGAAGCCGGTGGTACACCGGTCTTCGGTGCCAATGGTACATTGGACTTGAGGTGCCGAGCTGGCCTCGGGCTTTTTGGGAGCCGGTGGTACATTGGTCTTCGGTGCCAATGGTACATTGGACTTGAGGTGCCGAGCTGGCATCGAACTTTTTGGGAGCCGATGGTACACCAGTCGGTGCCAATGGTCGGTGCCAATGGTACATTGGGCTTGAGGTACCGAGCTGGCTCGGGCTTTTTGGGAGCCGATGGTACATCGGTCTTCGGTGCTAATGGTACATTGGACTTGAGGTGCCGAGCTGGCCTCGGGCTTTTTGGGAGCGGTGGTACATCGGTCTTCGGTGCCAATGGTACATTGGGCTTGAGGTGCCGAGCTGGCCTCGGACTTTTTGGGAGCCGGTGGTACATCGGTCTTCGGTGCCAATGGTACATTGGGCTTGAGGTGTCAAGCTGGCCTCGAGCTTTTTGGGAGCTAGTGGTACACCGGTCTTCAGTGCCAATGGTACATTGAACTTGAGGTGTCGAGCTGGCCTCGGTCTTTTTGCTGAAAAACTGGGCTACTTGAACTCATGTTTATTAATATCAAGTGCGGGCGAGAGCCCAGAAGAATGCAAGCATGAAATTTAATGTAAAGAGAGGGTACACTACTAATAATACCGATGGAGGTTGTCTGCGTTCCACGTCCGCGGGAGTGGCTTTCCATCCAGCCCTTCAATTTGTACGCTCCGTGGTGGAGTGCCTCAGTAACTCGATAGGGTCCTTCCTAGTTCGCGCTAACTCGCCTCCTTCCGTTGGTTTTGAAACTTCAGCTTGCCAGAGGACTAGGTCCCTCAGCAAAAAGGTCTTAGGGCGGACATGAGCGTTGCAATACCTGATCGCTCGCTGTCGGTAGGCTGCCATTTGAAGTCGCGCTCAGTCCCGTACCTTCCATCAGGTCAAGGTTGGCTCACAACTGGTTCAGGTTGTCTTCCTCACTATACGCCTCCATCCTAGGGCTCGGGGCGCCGATCTCCATAGGAATGACGACTTCAGATCCAAAGACGAGGATGAAGGGTGTCTCTCTAGTGGGGGCTCACGGCGTCGTGTGTAGGCCCACAACACATTGGGGAGCTCCTCCACCCACCATCCTTTGCAGTCATCTAGCAGGGCTCTTAGTCCTTGGAGAATAATGCGGTTGGTCACCTCGGCTGCTCCGTTAGTCTGAGGATGCCCAACTGAGGTGAGTCGCTGATGGATGCCTAGCTCGGTGCAGAATCCTTGAAGGGTGCATTGTCAAACTACCGGCCGTTGTCGGTGACCAGGGTATGCGGTAGCCCGAGCCGACATATTATGGACTTCTAGAAGAAGGACCTCACCTTGCTCTCGGTGATCTTGGTGAGTGCCTCGGCCTCAATCCATTTGGTGAAGTGGTCAATGGCCACCAACAGAAACTTGCGCTGACCGGAGGCTGAGGAAACGGTCCCAAAATGTCCATATCCCACTGGGCAAAAGGCTAAGGTGCCGCCAGGGGGGTCAGCTGGGACGCCAGTTGCCGCTGGATGTTGGCATGGCGCTGGCAGCTATCGCACTTCTTGACGAGCTTGGTTGCGTCCTCCCTCATGGTCAGCTAGTAGTACCCTACCGCAGGGCCTTGTACGCCAGGGCTCTGCCCTCCAGATGACTCCCACAGATGCCCTCATGGATTTCTCGTAGGATGTAATCAGCTTCCGTGGGGCCGACGCACTTAGGACCTGGTACGAGAACGATCTTCGATAGAGCTTCCCGTCCATTATTAGGAACTTCAGGGCCCATCGCCTGAGCAGTCTGGCCTCAACTGGGTCTTCAGGGAGGGCGCCATCAGTCAGGTATCGGACATAGGCATCCATCCAAGAGGGCTCCTGCTCGACCGGCAAAGCCTCCTCCGCTGTCTCAATGCTCGGGACTTGCAAGTGCTCCACGTACGTCCTTCCCAAGGTCCTGTCGGCCGAAGTGGCCAAGCGGGATAGTGATCAGCCCTGGTATTCTTCGCCCGAGGAATGTAGCTGACGCAGAAGTAGATAAACTGAGAGGCCTGGGATTGTATCTTGCTAGGTAACGGACATAGTCGGGTCTCTGGCCTCGTACTCCCCAGCGACCTACCCAGAGACAAGCTAAGAGTGCGTGAAGGCCCTCAGACACTCCACACACCAAGTTCCTTGGCTAGCTTCATCCCTACCAGCAAGGCTTCATACTCACTGGTTGTTGGTGGCTGGAAAAAGAAATCGGAGGGCATACTCCACCACCTCCCCCTCGAGGCTTGCAAGAATGAGTCCAACCCCACTCCCTTGAGAATTTGATGCTCCATCTACATGAAGGATCCAGTCTTTCTTTCCTGCTCCCTCGGCCGTGGGGGGCTCCACGCGCGCCTCCGGGTGCGACCCCTCCGGTTGCTCCTCGGTCCAAGTGCACTCGACCAAAAAATTGGCTAACACCTGGGACTTTATTGCAATCTTGGCCGAATGGACAAGTCGAACTCCCCAACTTGATGGCCCACTTGGCCAGCCGACCGGAGGTGTCAGGACGGGACAAGATAGTCAGAAGAGGTTGGTCCGTGAGCACCCCGATGGATGAGCTTGAAAGTAGGGTCGAAAGCGCTGAGCGAAGACAACCAGGGTGAACATGA
>UESW01002063.1:47246-84371 GCA_900491605.1 Calamus simplicifolius | reverse complement strand
GAGGTGCTACATTTTTACCAATAGCCATTTATAGACGAAAAGAGACTAAGAGGCACTCATTAAAATGCATCGCTAAACAACAACACATTTAAATGTGTCGCTATATTTTGGTTTATCTTTTTACGGTTAAAAAGCTCATAGTTGTACATTGGGTTGGGTTGGCTGATCCGCCCCATGGAATGGCATGCACCGGCAGCGCCATGGTGTGCTCGAATGACCGACTATAAGGTTCTATCCGGGACTAATGCTGCCTTCAGTCCAATCCACGCCTTTGTGCAGAGAATGCAACCTAAACCCTAAATGCCCTAAACCATTGATAACACCTAATTAAAACCCAAAACCCTAAAACCTAAAACCGTAATCCTAAAACCCTAAACTATAAACCCTAAACCCCTAATAAACCCTAAAACCTAAACCCCTAAAACCCTAAAACCCCTAGAACCCTAAAACCCTAAAACCCCTAAAACCTTAAAACCCTGAACCATAAAACCCTAAAACCCTAAACCCTCATTTAAATGCATTGCTTAAAAGCTCGTAGTTGTACATTGGGCTGGGTTAGCCGGTCCACCCAATGAAACTGTGTGTACCGACGGCACCATAGTATGCCCGAATGACCGACTATAAGGTCCTATCCGGGACTGGCGCTACCTTCAGTCCGATCCACGTACGCCTTTGTGCCGAGAATACAACCTAAACCAATGAAAAAACCTAAAAACCCAAAACCCTAAAACCTAAACCCTAATCTTAAAACCCTAAATCCCTAATTAAACCCTAAAACTCTAAAACCCTAAAACTCCTAAAACCCCTAGATCTCTAAAACCCCTAAAACCCCTAGAACCCTAAACCCTAAAACCCCTAGAACCCTAAAACCCTCAAACCCTAAAACCCTAAAACCCTAAACCAAAATCTCAAACCCCTGAAACCCTTAATCCCTGAACCATGAATCCCTAATATGAAAACCCTAAACTCTAAAACCCTAAACCCCTAATTAAACCCTAAAACTCTAAAACCCTAAAATCCCTGAAACCCTTAATCCCTGAACCATGAATTCCTAATCTAAAAACCCTAAACTCTAAAACCCTAAACCCCTAATTAAACCCTAAAACTCTAAAACCCTAAAAACCCTAAAACACTTAGCGATGCATTAGATGTGTCGCTAAATAGCAACGCATTCCGATGCATCACTGTTTAGCGATATAATTAAATGCGTTACTAAACAATGATGCATTGGAATGCATCACTATTTAGCAATGCATTTAAATGAGTCGCTATTTAGCAACTCATTAGCGATGCATTGAATTGCGTGCTTTTTAGCAACGCATTAATGCGTGCTAAACAGTGACGCATTAAGATGCATCGCTAAATGTGTCGCTATTTTGCAACGAAAATTTTTGGAGTCACTAAATTCATCGCTATTTAGTGACTAATTTAGTGCGTCGCTAAATTGCATCATAGATTTCTTGGATTGCAATTGCATCGCAATTTGTTGTTATTTTGCGACAAATATTTGCGTCGCTATTTCATGAATTTCTTGTAGTGATACTCTTAATAAGAATCATCTATGTGAGTGTGAACTGGGCCAATTCTATGAGAACTTTAAGGTTTAATTCTTTGAAGCACTCATGAAACCAGAAGATGTTCAGGGCCAAAATGAACACAACCATGAGAACCAAAAGAATGCTGGAAAGAAGTTGCGTGATTGTTATTATCTTAGTTTACAAAACGCTAAAAGTTTAAGATATCATGTTCACTTTTTAGCAAGTAAACTCGATAACAACTCACTAAGGAAGGTTGTTGACCCAATTGAGGATTTTGATGATTAACAAAACTATTTGAGTACAACATTTGAAGTTACTAATGATTTTGATTAAGTTTTTCAGATTATAAGTCGATTTGAGAATCAAAATCAAGAGTCAAATCAAGTTCTGGTTCGAATCTAATGTCAAGGTAAGATTGCAGACATTAGAGTCGACACATGGAATCGCAGAGTCGACTCCGAAAAATGGCACAGACTTAGAGTCGACTCCGGGACTGTTAGAGCCGACTCCAACAGAAAAGACAGAACGATGGTTTTTCAGGCCACGACTTAGAGTCGACTCCCAGACTGTTAGAGTCGACTCCAGAAGAATTTTGTGTCGACCCCAGAAAAGTCAGAGATGACTCCAGATCGAGCGGATTAAAGAATTTCGAGTTAGAGCCGACTCCAGAAAAGTTAGAGCCGACTCCAGAATGTCAGACACGGCTCCAGAACTGTCAGAACGACTCTAAACTTTATCTTTATCTTTTTAATCCCAACGGCTATTGTTATTTATGGATCTAATCCTTCTTACACTTGCTTCTAACGGATAGTTTCAAACTATTTATGGATTAATCGGATCTATAAGAGGGTTTGCTGCATCCCCCAAAAAGAAAAGAAGAGACAAGAGAGGCAAAAGAAAAGAATAGAGAAAATCTTTGAGATCCATCAGAAAAGAAAAGAGGGAAGATTCGAAGGAAAGATCATACTGATTCCCCAAAAGAAGAGAAAGAGATTCCAAGCTTTTGCTGTTCTATTTAGAAGAAATCTCAAGAGAAGAAAGAAGCCCTAGTTTTCTGATCTTCTGATTCTCAAGAGCATCTTGAAGGAAGATCCATTCAAAGGAAGAGAAGGAAGAAGCCACCAAGATCTGCGAATCAGGCTTTGATTCCTATCTCTTATTATTGTTTCATTATTGTATATTTGCTCATTGGAGGAGCTGTTTATCTTGTAAAATAAATATTGTTTGCTGGGTCAATCTGTGATTGATTCAGTTGAGGCTGTTAGCCTTGTGCAAGCATTAGCTTGTGGTGATAGGTTTTGTGCTGGTGAGCCTTGAAAACCAGCTGGGTTCGTTGTGCACCGGGAAAACAACAAGTTTGAGTTGTGAGCTTGCAAAACAACTCTGCTGTAATCAGATTGATTATAGTGTGGACCCAAGAGGTACTTGGGAGTGGACGTAGGTGTAGGTACACCGAACCACTATAAAATCTCTTGTGTTTGCCGTGATTGTCTCTTTATCTTCAACTCTCTATTTGTGTTGTTCAGTTTTAATTTGTGTGAATCTAAGTTTTTATTTCCGCTGGGGGTTATCTTTCAAAAGAGTTTAAATTTTTGAAAAACCCAATTCACCCCCCCTCTTGGGTTGCTATCTGGACCAACAATTGGTATCAGAGCTAGTGCTCATTTGATTTGATCTAACGATCAAGAGTCAAAGATCCACATGGCAACTCAAGCTGGTTCATCTTTTTTCGAAGGCCAATCTACTAATAGACCACCCTTATTTAATGGTTCAAACTATGGTTATTGGAAGGCTAGAATGAAAATTTCATTCAAGCACTTGACTATGATCTATGGAGTATTATAGTCAATGGACCACACACACCCACTGCTAGAGTTAATGGCATGGAGATTCCTAAACCCGAAACGGAATGGGATGAACATGATAAAAAATTGGCACAACTCAATGCCAAAGCAATGAATGTTTTGTACTGCTCATTAGATGCAAATGAATTCAATCGCATATCTATTTGCATTTCTGCTAAGGAAATCTGGGATAGACTTGAGGTTACCCATGAGGGAACAAATCAAGTCAAGGAATCCAAGATTAACATGCTAGTTCATAAGTATGAATTGTTTAAAATGGATGCATGTGAATCTATTGCTGATATGTTTACAAGATTTACTGATATAGTTAATGGTTTAAAAAGTCTTGGTAAATCTTATGATAATTCTGATCTTGTGAGAAAGGTTTTGCGTTCCTTGCCTAGGACTTGGGAAGCTAAAGTGACTGCAATACAAGAGGCAAAGGATCTAAGTACCCTACCCCTAGAAGAATTATTGGGATCCTTGATGACTCATGAGCTTCAAATTAAGCAACATGTTGATGATGATGAGTCAAAGAAGAAGAGGACTATGGCTCTTAAGATTTCTGAATATATGGAAGAGCCTCATGAATCTGAAGATGAAAGTGATGATGAGGACATGGCACTCATCACAAGGAAATTTAAAAGATTCATGAAGAAGAAGAAGTTTGAAAAGAAAAAGCCCTTTGCAAGAAAAAATGAGGACAAGGGCAAAGAAAAAGAAGTTATTTGCTTTGAATGTAAAAAGCCGGGTCACTTTAAATCTGAATGCCCTCAACTAAAGAAAGGCACCGGAAAGTTCAAAAAGAAGGCAATGATGGCCACATGGAGCGATTCGGAAAGCTCAAGTTTCGAAGAAGAAGAAAAGAGTGAAATGGCCAATCTATGCTTCATGGCGGACAATGATGAGGTAAGTCCGAGTTTTCTTGATGACTTCACTTTCGATGAATTGCATAGTGCTTTTTATGAATTAATGGATGATTTTGAACCTAAGTTCAAAAAACAAAGATTTGAAAACTCAAATGCAAAAATTATCCTTAGAAAATGAAAAGCATGTTGTAGATAAAGAACTTTTGATAAAAGAAAAAGAAAGTTTGAAAAATGAAGTTGATAGACTTAAGCCTATAGTTGATAAATTTACTCTAAGCTCTATCAAACTTAATATGATTTTGAAAATCAAAAAGCTGTTTTTGATAAAGCTGGATTAGGATATAATCCACTTAAAAAGCAAAAATCTTTAAAAAATATTTTTATACATGCTGAAAAATCATCAAATATTACTTGTTTTAAATGTGGAAACAAAGGACATAAATCATATATGTGTAAATCTCCACATAATAAGAGAAAGATGATTTGGGTTCCCAAAGGAACAATATTTAATGCATCTAACCATGAAGGACCCAAGAAGGCTTGGGTACCTAAAATTAAGACATGAATGTTTTGCAGGAGTGTCTTGCAGCCATCAGACTGAAAAGAAAATGGTACCTGATAGTGGTTGCTCAAGACACATGACGGGTGACAAAGATCAATTCATCACCCTTGAATCAAAAAGAGGTGGAGTAGTTACTTTTGGTGATAATGGTCAAGGCCATATCATGGGTATTGGTAAGATTCAAATTACTCCATCTACTCATATTGATAATGTTTTATATGTTGATGGACTTAAACATAATCTGATAAGTATTAGCCAACTGTGTGACAAAGGTTTCAAAGTTTCCTTTGAAGCTTCTGTTTGCACTGTTACTAATCCCATTGATAATAGCATTATTCTTGTTGGTAAACGTTATGGCAATGTGTACTTAATTGATTTGAGTAATTTATCTCCAAGTAATCATTGCTTAGTTGCTAATAATGCTAAGATGAATGAGATTGGTTGGCTATGGCACCGTAGATTAGGTCATGCAAGCACACACCTAATTTCTAAATTATTGAAAATGGATTTAGTTAAAGGTATTCCTAGCTTAAATTTTGAAAATAATCAAATATGTGATGCATGTCAATTTGGAAAACAAACAAGAACTTCTTTCAAATCTAAGAATGTTGTTTCAACTACTAGGCCACTAGAGCTACTACACATGGACCTTTTTGGACCTACTAGAACCACAAGTCTAGGAGGAAAGAAATATGGTCTAGTGATAGTAGATGATTACTCTAGATTCACTTGGGTAATATTTTTGGCTCACAAAGATGAGACTTTCTCAATATTCATGAAATTTGTTAAGAAAGTCACTAATGAGAAAAACACTACCATAGTGTCTATTAGAAGTGATCATGGAACTGAATTTGAAAATCACTTATTTGAAAAATTCTGTTTTGAAAAAGGCATACATCATAACTTTTCTGCACCTAGAACACCGCAACAAAATGGAGTTGTAGAAAGAAAGAATAGGACTTTAGAAGACATGGCCCGTACCATGCTATGTGAAAGCCAACTTCCAAAATATTTTTGGGCGGAAGCTATAAACACAGCATGTTACATCCTAAATAGAGCCCTGATTAGACCTATCCTTAAGAAAACTCCCTATGAACTATGGCACAATAGGAAACCAAATTTAAGTTATTTTCATGCATTTGGTTGTAAATGTTTTATTCATAACAATGGTAAGGATAATCTTGGGAAGTTTGATGCAAAGTCTGATGAAGGTATCTTCTAGGATATTCTACATCTAGCAAGGCATATAGAGTATTTAATAAGAAGAGCTTAGTTGTAGAAGAATCCATTCATATAGTGTTTGATGAGTCTTTAGCATCAAGTTCAGATAAAATTGATGATGAGGAAGATATCTTGATTGAAAGAGATATTGAAAAATTAAATGTATCTTCAGATCAAGAACCTGAAGTTAAGGATGATGACTCACCTAAGGATGATGGTATTGATATTACTCATAATGATAAAGATCTACCTAGAGATTGGAGATATGCTTATGGTCATCCTAAGGACCTAATCATAGGTGATCCATCTCAAGGTGTAAGGACTAGATCATCAATGAGAGATATCAATAATCATCTTGCATTTGTATCTCATATAGAACCTAAAACTATGGAGGAAGCTAAGAAAGATAGTTATTGGATGTTAGCAATGCAGGAAGAGTTAAACCAATTCACTAGGAACCAAGTCTGGACCCTAGTAGATAGACCTAAAAATCACCCTATAATAGGATCTAAATGGGTTTTTAGAAATAAATTGGATGAAAATGGATTGGTAATTAGAAATAAGGCTAGATTAGTTGCAAAAGGATATAATCAAGAAGAAGGTATAGATTTTGATGAAACTTTTGCACCTGTTGCTAGATTAGAAGCCATTAGGCTACTACTTGCATTTGCATGTCATATGAATTTCAACTTATTTCAAATGGATGTTAAAAGTGCATTTCTAAATGGTTTTATAAATGAGGAAGTTTATGTTGAACAACCTCCTGGTTTTGAAGATCATGAATTTCCAAACCACGTCTTCAAACTACACAAAGCACTTTATGGTTTAAAGCAAGCACCTAGAGCTTGGTATGATAGATTAAGTAAATTTTTAATTGAAAATGACTTTTCTAGAGGAAATGTTGATAAAACCTTATTTTTGAAAGAAAAGAAAAGGATTTATTAATCGTTCAAATTTATGTTGATGACATTATATTTGGTGCTACTAACAATCTCCTTTGTCAAGAATTTGCTAAGCTAATGCAGGGAGAATTCGAGATGAGCATGATGGGAGAACTAAACTTCTTCCTTGGACTTCAAATCAAACAAGAGAAAGTGGAATTTTCATTAACCAAACAAAGTACACAAAGGAAATACTCAAGAAATTTGGTATGGAATCTGCTAAACCTCTTGGTACGCCAATGAGTCCCTCATGCAAGCTGGACAAGGATGAAGAAGGTAAGAAAGTAGATCAGAAGCATTACAGAGGTATGATTGGATCACTTCTTTACCTAACTGCAAGTAGGCCAGATATCATGTTTTCTGTTTGCTTATGTGCAAGATATCAATCTAATCCTAAGGAATCACATTTATTTGCTGTTAAAAGAATCTTTAGATACTTAAATGGAACTAAAAATGTAGGATTATGGTATTCTAGAGACTCAACCTTAAAATTGATTGCTTATTCTGATTCTGACTATGCTGATTGTAAAGAGTACAAGTGGGGCATGCCAACTTTTAGGAAGTAACTTAATTCTTGGTTTAGCAAGAAGCAAAATTCGGTTGCATTATCCACTGCTGAGGCAGAGTATGTTGCAGCTGGAAGTTGCTGTGCTCAAATCCTTTGGATTAAGCGACAACTTGAAGATTATGGTATCACACTTGATAAAATTCCTATTAAATGTGATAATACTAGTGCTATTAATCTAACTAAAAATCCAATTCAACATTCAAGAACTAAACACATTGAAATTAGACATCACTTTATAGAGAACATGTAACTAACAAAGATGTTTGTCTTGAATATGTTAATACTAATGATCAATTAGCTGATTTTTACCAAACCTTTGAGTGAGGAAAGATTTTATCTTAGAGGAGAATTAGGAGTTTGTGATCCTTTAGAATGATTTTCTGAAACTCTTAAGGACAACAACTATCTAGACTTCATTAATTTCTTGAAAATCCTCTATGACCAATAAGGAAATTTATCTAGAAATTTGATTCATTGTTTCCCCAATTGTTAAAGAACACTTATCTAGAGTTTGATGATTAATTTGATTAGTTTCAGATCCTTGAAATTTAAATTTTTCTCTGAAACTGTTGTGGAGTCGACACCTACAGTTTGTGGAGTCGACACCTTCATATTTTGATGTTCTGTCTGGGCAATTAGAGCCGACTCTGGCTTCTGTAGAGCCGACTCTAATTCGGGCACTGACAGATTCTCTGGTTCGGAGCCGACACCTTTTCGGGAGTCGACTCTAAGTGGAACTAGGTCAAAATAAAAAGGGCGGAGTCGACCCCAAACGAAACCTATCGTCTCCTAAACCTTTTCCAAACCGTTCCAAACCGAGTTCAATCCCTCCAAATCCTCCAAATCTCAATAACTCATTCCAATCGAATCCCATGGCTCCCAAAAGGTGTGCTATCATTGGTGGTTCGACTGTTCCGATGAAGCGCTATTCAAATCGAAGGCAACCTTCGTCATCTTCTTCATCTGCCACTCAGGATGACTCTCCACCCTCACCATCTTCTCCACGAGTTGACCAATTAGCGGTAAGGCCATTACTACCAAAGAAAAGTAGATTTTAACTTTTTTATTTTGGAGGGCTTTGCTATTGGGCGCTTGTTGAAAGAAATGGGATGGGAGAAGTCTGTTCTTTGGATATCCCTACTTACCCTGCCCTAGTGAGAGAATTTTATAATGATTTATGTAGAGGAGAGGGAGGGTTAGTGAGTGTTGTTAGAGGAACTAAAGTAATCATCACGGCTGAAACCCTTGGAAATCTATTGGAGATGCCTACCATTGGTTTAGTTGAATATCAACATGAAGACAGAGGAGGTGCCCTATCAAGGATGTTAGGGAGAGAAGTTTCTGAGTTTGAAGAAATCTTGGCCAATCAACTTAATTTGGAACTCAGATTACTTCACAAATATGTGGAAGAATTTTATTTCCTAAAATCGGAAGGTTTGAATGTCTCGGAGCGAGACATCTTATTGATGGACTGTATTTCACTGGAAGACCTGTCAATCTTGCTGGTATGATGATAGGCTATATGGCGGAGGCAGCAACCAAGAAGAGATCTACATTGCCATATGGTATGATTTTGACATTGGTATTCAGAAGCCAAGGTGTACTTATAATGGATAATGAGCCACTAAGAAATTTAAGGCATACAGATTACTATAGTGTCTCTACAATTCACCGGATGGGCTTCAGAAAAGAAAATGAAATTGGATAAAAAGAGGACATGAGGCCAGAGCTAAAAGGTTAGAGTTGAGGAGGTCAGAGGAGAGGATATTCCTGAACCATCTGCTGGACCTTCTTCTGCTGGACCATCTGCTGGACCTTCTTCTCTGGACCATCTGTTGGACCCTCAGAGGCTGGACCTAGCTCTCACCCTCCACATCAGTCAGCATTGGCATCTGAAGATTTTCTGAGGAGCAAATGGTCAGCTCAGAGCTTTACTGGCTGAGTATGATAGTCAAAGGACAAATGATATGTGTAAGTTGAGAGAGGAGTTCAATCAGTTGAAGGATGAGATCAATTCAAGACTTGACATGATTTCTTTTTCCATTAGCAATTCCGTAGAATCCTTTAGCACTGATCTTCATAAGATTTTTGAAAGGATGGAAGGCATTGCAGACGGTTTTGGAACTTATCTTCATGCTACCAGTCAACTAAAGAAAGATATCGACCTCGCCGTCCCAAATTGAAGCTTGTCTTGAAAGTTTTAAGAAGACTCAAAAAGATGATATTATGGAAATGATTGGACATTTAAAGAAAATTGTATAAGCATATTTAATTTTGATATCCTATCCTAGGTCGTATCTTAGGATTTCTTGCTTTAATACATGTATCTAGGATTTACATACTTGAATATGTCACTTTACTGAAACACATGTAATGAATCTTGCTTTGGAATATAATTACCCTTTTATTTTAATTTTGTCTATGATTGATTGATTGAATTTCAATGAATGAGTTCACTATCTTTATGATTAATTGAACCAACAACCCCGCTCTGATAACTTTTTTATATATACTTCATCTTATTGCTGATAACAAAAAAGGGGGAGAGATAATTGTATATGCATATAAGAGAAAGAGAGAAAATAAAGAAAATTTTGAGATGTGGAGAAAAAAATTTGAGATTCTAATTGATTCAATTAATTCAGTAGGGGGAGTTATTCAATGCAGGGGGAGCTTAATAATTTCTCCATATAAAAGTTAAATCATCTTGATTGATGTCATGTATCATTTTTGATTCATTTTGAATATTGGCATCAAATTCCTTGTTAAGAAGTTCTAAAGTTTTAACAATGTCTATAATTCTCAATTCAAATGAATTTTTAATGCATATACTCAAAGTTTTTGTCATCATCAAAAAGGGGGAGATTGTTGACTCAATTGAGGATTTTGATGATTAACAAAACTATTTGAGTACAACATTTGAAGTTACTAATGATTTTGATTAAGTTTTTCAGATTATAAGTTGATTTGAGAATCAAAATCAAGAGTCAAATCAAGTTCTGGTTTGAATCTAATGTCAAGGTAAGATTGCAGACATTAGAGTCGACACATGGAATCGCAGAGTCGACTCCGAAAAATGGCACAGACTTAGAGTCGACTCCGGGACTGTTAGAGCCGACTCCAACAGAAAAGACAGAACGATGGTTTTTCAGGCACGACTTAGAGTCGACTCCCAGACTGTTAGAGTCGACTCCAGAAGAATTTTGTGTCGACCCCAGAAAAGTCAGAGACGACTCCAGATCGAGCGGATTAAAGAATTTCGAGTTAGAGCGACTCCAGAAAAGTTAGAGCTGACTCCAGAATGTCAGACACGACTCCAGAACTATCAGAACGACTCTAAACTTTATCTTTATCTTTTTTAATCCCAACAGCTATTGTTATTTATGGATCTAATCCTTCTTACACTTGTTTCTAACGGATAGTTTCAAACTATTTTTGGATTAATCGGAATCTATAAGAAGAGGGTTTGCTGCATCCAAAAAGAAGAGACAAGAGAGGCAAAAAGAAAAGAAGAGACAAGAGAGGCAAAAGAAAAGAATAGAGACAAATCTTTGAGATCCATCAGAAAGAAAAGAGAGAAGATTCGATAGGAAAGATCATACTGATTCCCCAAAAGAAGAGAGAGAGATTCCAAGCTTTTGCTGTTCTATTTGAAGAAATCTCAAGAGAAGAAAGAAGCCCTAGTTTTCTGATCTTCTGATTCTCAAGAGCATCTTGAAGGAAGATCCAATCAAAGGAAGAGAAGGAAGAAGCCACCAAGATCTGCGAATCAGGCTTTGATTCCTATCCTCTTATTATTGTTTCATTATTGTATATTTGCTCATTGGAGGAGCTGTTTATCTTGTAAAAATAAATATTATTTGCTGGTCAATCTAGTGATTGATTCAGTTGAGGCTGTTAGCCTTGTGCAAGCATTAGCTTGATGTGATAGGTTTTGTGCTGGTGAACCTTGAAAACTAGCTGGGTTCGTTGTGCACCCAAAAAAATAAGTTTGAGTTGTGAGCTTGCAAAATAACTCTGCTGTAATCAGATTGATTATAGTGTGGACCCAAGAGGTACTTGGGAGTGGACGTAGGTGTAGGTACACCGAACCACTATAAAATCTCCTGTGTTTACCGTGATTGTCTCTTTATCTTCAACTCTCTATTTGTGCTTGTTCAGTTTTAATTTGTGTGAATCTAAGTTTTTATTTCCGCTGGGGTTATCTTTCAAAAGAATTTAAATTTTTGAAAAACCCAATTCACCCCCCCTCTTGGGTTGCTATCTGGACCAACAAAGGTTCAAAGCCATAAGCTACCTATCCCGATATAACTTCATCCCATTATACTCTCTTTAGTGTCTGCATATTCATTTGCGTTAAAATTCTTTTATGTGAAGGTTTGTCTTCGCTGATCTTTGATGATATTTGATTTAAGTCCAATTTTCATTCATGTGGGGGATTATTGGGTAAAAAGGCTAATAGGCCTAAATAGGCTAATAGGCCTAAAATACCCTAATGGGCCTTGAAAGCCCATCACCTCCCTTTGTGTGTGAATGAGAAATTGTGAGGACATTTAGTCCCACATTGGAAAAAAATAAGAAAGGAAGTTTCACTTATATGAAAACCTCTTCCTTGAAGCTTAAATTTCTTAGGCTCACCATAAGTGGAGGCTTGAGGGTGATGCGTAGCATCACCCCCACATACGCGCATGTGCGAAGGGCGTAATGTGTGCTTTGTAAGCGCACTTCGCATCATCGCGAGGAGCTTGAGGGGCTTTAATTTTTTTTTAGATCATGAGGATCCAACGGTGGAGACTGATCGGATTAAGATAAAGGGCTGAGATCAATTGACCGTTGATTATCGGATTAGGATCAGAACTGATCATTGATTAATCGGATGAAGGGTCGAGATGTGGTGATCAAATCATGATCGCGATCGTGATCCAATGGCTCACACCAGTCGGTTGACCGATCAACAGGACTGTTGGTGATAGGGCGCTCGTCCGATCCTGCAGTTGGTGATAAGGCGCCCGTCCAATCGTACGGTTGGAGATAAGGTATCGCTCCAATCAGGCCATTGTGATAAGTGATCTTGAAACGATGTATCAAAGCCATGCAACCACCTATTTGATAACATGATCATCCGATCATGATGGTGAAAAGGCATATCAGGACGAGGATAGGCTTATCTGATCGGCTGATCATCGGATCAAAGGATGAATCAGTGTATCAAAGGCATCCTTTGATCAAATCCGATCAATTAAATCAAAATCAAATTAAATCGTAGGGTTGCTTCCAAAGGGCACCTAAAACCTATAAATAGGACCCTAGACCCAAGCATTTCATTGATTCCGAATTGAGTCTAATCAAATTCAATTCAATCCTTTCCTTTCTTAGGCATTTGCATACTTTCCTAAGGGTAGTATAGCAATAGTGCATTAAAAAGAGAGTAGCATTTTTGGTTCAAAATTTTTGGTGAATTGTAGTGCTACTTTCATCACAAAAGACTGTTGTATCCTGGGAAACAATCGTCATACTGACCGTAAGCACCATTGTAGAACAAAATTATAGAGTATAACTCTATCCTTAGTCTTATCAATTAGGACGCCACCATCTATCACCATACAAATATATCCATTAGTTGCAGCTCAACCCCTCTTTCATGAACAACAAGAATGAGTCACAGTGGAAGAGCTAGCAGCCAATGGATGTGGATGAGGACCAGGGGCGGTTGCTCCATGCCGCGGCCAAGCATGGATGATGTCCTTTAGGTGACGGTGAGAGTCAACTTGACTTCATTTCTTTTTTTAAAGCTTTCATTTCTTTTTTTTTTCTTTCTCAAAGGAAATTAAGATGCAAGGACCACAGGACTCGTTGAGAGATAGGTGAGCGGTTAACGGGAGTCAACTAACTTTTCTTTTTCTTTTTTTCTAGGAAAAAAAAAAGGAAAGATGACTTGACAAAGTAAACAATAAGTACTTATGACCATTTAGAAACACTACCAGGTCTATAAGTGCATCGAATTGGCTGTCTTCCAATCCAGTCTGCCAACAAACAAGAGGTTTCTAGCCACAAATAGCCATAAACATACCATGGAGCCTTTCCAATGTCAATCTCTCTCTTCGAATCTTCTGTCCATTGGCCTCCTCCTGCTATGTTTGTTGACTTCTCATCGATTGTTTCAAGCAAGAATTTTGCTTCACTAGAAATCCACCCTTCTTGATCCACTGGATCAATTCAATTCTTGATCCTTCAACTACACATGCACGTGGTATGGAATCACCTGCACGGAGAATACTATGATCACCAGCATCGGCCTACCTCAAGCCAACTTGGTAGGTAAGCTCAATACTCTCAACTTCTCGGCCCTCTCATCTCTCACGCGTCTCCACCTCCAATGCAACTACTTGTTTGGAGTCATCCCAGCTAGTATAGGTAGACTTTCTTCTCTCACCTCCCTTGATCTATTCCATAATCAGCTTTCCAGCAATTTGCCTCTTGCTCTCACCAATCTCTCCAACCTGTCTAAGATTGACCTCTCTTCGAACAAATTCATAGGTGAGATACCTCCTTGTTTCTTCTCCAATTGGACAAAACTTATATCCCTTCGACTCCAGAAAAATCTTCTTAGTGGCATGATATCTCCAAGGATTAGTCAGCCTAAGAGTCCATGTTTTCTTCATTTATACAGCAACAACCTCACTAGTCCCATCCCTCCGGCCCTTGGTAACTTGACCAAGCTAAGATCCCTTTTCCTTCGCAGAAACCAAGTCTCTGGGAATATTCCCAATGAGCTAGGCAATCTAGTTAACCTCTTCAATCTAAGAATCTCTTTCAATCATCTAATAGGTTCCATCCCTTCCAGTTTCGGAAATCTTATAAAACTCAAAACTCTATGCCTCCGCTGTAATCATATATCTGGCACCATTCCTTATGAACTAGATAACCTAGTCAATCTAACTAAACTAGATATCGCAGAAAATAAATTATCAGGTTCCATCCCTTCTAGTTTAGGAAACCTTATCAAGCTTAACACCTTATACCTTGACACCAACAATATATCAGGCTCCATCCCTTCTAGTTTAGGAAACCTCACAATGTTGAACACCTTATACCTCTACACCAACAATATATCTGGCATCATCCCTCGTGAATTAGGTAACCTAGTCAATCTAACTGAACTAGATATCTCAAAAAATCAATGTCAGTCTCTATCCCTTCTAGTTTAGGAAACCTCACAATGCTGAACACCTTGCACCTCTACACTAACAATATATCTGGTACCATCCCTCATGAATTAGGTAACCTAGTCAACCTAACTGAACTAGATATCTCAGAAAATCAATTTCCAGTCTTCATCCCTCATGAATTAGGCAACCTAGTTAGTCTAACTTATCTTAGTATCTCACAAAATCAACTATCAGGCTCTATCCCTTCTAGTTTAGGAAACCTCATCATGCTTAATACCTTGTACCTCTCCATCAACAATATATCTGGCACCATCCCTCATGAATTAGGTAACCTAGTCAATCTAATTAATCTAGCTATCTCAAACAATCAACTAACAGGCTTTATCCCTTCTAAATTAGGAAACCTCACCATGCTTAACACCTTGTACCTTGAAACCAACAATATATCTGGCACCATCCCTCATGAATTAGGTAACCTAGTTAGTTTAACTTATCTAGATATCTCATAAAATCAACTATTAGGCTTCATCCCTTCCAATTTAGGAAACCTCGCCATGCTTAACAAATTGTTCCTTGGAACCAATAACATATATGGCACCATCCCTCATGAATTAGGTAACCTAGTCGCTCTTAGAACCTTATACCTTAGGACTAACAATATATCTGGCACCATCCCTCATGAATTAGGTAACCTAGTCAGTCTAACTAAACTAGGTATTGCAGAAAATCAACTATCAGGCTCCATCCCTTCTAGTTTAGGAAACCTCACTAGGCTTAACACCTTGTACCTAGACACCAATAATATATCTAGCACCATCCCTCCTGAATTAGGTAACCTAATCAATTTAATTGATCTGGATATTGCAGAAAATCAACCATCAGGCTTCATTCCTTCGAGTTTAGCGGACCTTAAAAATTTGACTAAGCTATGTGCTTTTAATAATCAGTTGTCTGGCTCTTTGCCTCAAGGTCTGGGTAATCATTTAAAACTTATTCTCCTAGATATGTTTGCCAACTCTCTCTCTGGTTACTTACCTTTGGAGATCTGTAAAGGAGGTATGCTTCAACGTCTCCTTACGGGGTACAACTATTTTAAGGGCCCATTCCAGTAAGTTTGAAAAATTGCTCTAGCTTAGTAAGAGTTCATCTCGGAAGAAACAAGCTTAAAGGAAATATCTTTGAAGACTTTGGAATATATCCGAATTTAGTCTACATTGACATGAGCTACAACCAACTATATGGCCAGATCTCACCCAATTGGGCATATTGTCAAAATTTGACTTCCTTCAAGATTAGAGGAAACCAACTTACTAGGGACATACCTCCCAATTTCGGGAAGTATAACGACCCAAGCCCACGGGCCCGTTTCGTTACAAGAAAGCAAGACGGACAAGGTCCACACCAACTTGGGCTACCACAATCCAAAAAGGGATCCAATTGGTGACTTGTCCTTCTTGCTTTACAATATATAAACCAGTTAACCAACTCCCAATTTTTTGATATGGGACTATTGAAAGGGTTATCACAATCTACCTCCCTTACAAAGACGATGTCCTCGTCGTCAGGGTCAATTGATCACAACCACCAGGTAGGCAGGATTCTAGAGGTGGCCCCTATAGGTTCAAGAGATAGCTCCCATCAATGTAGCACTTTGCTCTGTGGCCCCCACAGATTCAAGAGGTGGCTCCCATCGATGTAGCACTTTGCCCTGTGTGCCACTTAGCTCCTGCACTTCCGACTGGTGCATGGCTCTGATACCATATTGTAACGACCCTTTCGTTACAAAAAATCAAGACGGATAAGGTCCACACCAACTTGAGCCACCGTAGCCCAAAAAGGGATCCAATTGGTGGCTTGTCCTTCTTGCTTTAGAATATATAAACCACTTAACCAACTCCCAATTTTCTGATGTGGGACTATTGGAAGGGTTATCACAGGAAGCTATTTAAACTAGAAGTCTTGGACCTTTCTTCAAATCAACTTGCAGAAGAAATACCAAGGGAATTAGGCACCATGAGCTCATTGTTCCACATCAATTTGAGTGATAATAAAATATCTGGATTGATGCCCTCCGAGTTGGGAAAGTTATCCAATCTAGAAGTTCTTAGATTTATCAAAAAATGAAATAAGCGGCCAAATTCCACTGCAGCTAATGGGTTGTATTAAATTACGCATCTTGCAATTGAAAAGTAATAAATTGAATGAGAGCATTCCATCTCAAATTGGAGAGTTTAAAGGATTGAAAGATTTAATTACTTGATCTGAGCCATAATTTTCTTGGAGGAGAGATACCACCACAACTGGCAAGTTTGAGATATTTAATATCTTTGAACTTGTCCTATAATAATCTGTTAGGTGCCATTCCTCCATCTTTTGGAAGCATGATGGGTTTATCATCGATAGATGTATCTTATAACAATTTGGAGGGCCCAGTTCCAACAAGCAAAGTGTTTCAAAATGCCCAAGTAGAGTGGTTTATCCATAACAAGGGTTTATGCGGTGAGGTGCCAGGTTTGCCTTCTTGTGGGTCAACCACTGGAAGCACTCATCATTCATTTAAAAACCACACCGTACCCTTTGTTATTGTTCCTATATTGGGCAGCTTGTTTCTTTTAGGCTTTTCTACTATTATTGTTGTGACTCTTTGTCAGAGGAGAAACCTACAAGGCAAAAGGATGGTGATGCTATAATTGGCAGTTTATTTTCGATATTGAATTTTGATATGCTTCAGTTATAGGGAGTCTAATGTATGCTCAAGTTTGTACGCGTCCGGATATTGCGTACATTGTTGGAGTGTTAGGCAGATATTTAAGCAACCCAGGTATGGATCACTAAAAAGCAGCCAAAAGGGTTATAAGATATCTGAAAAGAATAAAAGATTATATACTCACATATAGGAGATCAGATCATTTTGAGATCATTGAGTATTCTGACTCCGACTTTGCAGGATGCCAAGATAGTAAAAGATCCACTTTATGCTATGTATATCTATTAGGTGGTGGGGCTATTTCTTAGAAAAGTGCAAAACATACACTCATAGCTTCTACCATAGCAGCAGAATTTATAGCATGTTATGAAGCATCCAATCATGGGATATGGCTGAAAAATTTTGTCACTGGGTTACGCATATTGGAAGGAATTGAAAGACCCCTAAAGTTATTTTGTGACAACAAGTCAGAGGTATTGTATTCTAACAACAATAGGAGCTCGATCAAGTCAAAGCATATTGACATCAAGTTCCTGATTGTAAAGGAAAGAGTATAGAGTGGTCATATTTCTATAGAGCATATAGGGACAAACTCCATGGTTGTAGATCCCCTTACAAAGGGTGTGACGCCTAAGGTCTTTCATGAGCATACTGCTTACAAGGGCGTTATAGAGCATGACAATGCTTAGATTCAGTGGGAGTTTGTATTGCTTCTATTTTATGCTTTATGTTTGGTTTGTACACACTTATATGTTTGGATATTTTCTGATCAGAAACAAAGTATTTCATTCAGTTCAGTACACTTTGTATAATTATGTTAAAGTTTTGATCTCACTCAAGTTTAAGAAGGACCAGTTAGAAATAAGCATGTTAAGATCACATTACATGTAATTTCCATGCTACACATCCACATCATGATCTATGTCATTCAGTTATATCAACATACGTGACCATTGAGGGTCGAGTTATGATAGATATAACAAAGGCCGCTTTGATCCTATGTTGGTATGGTTAATGGACTAGATTGGTTATAGATACATTTCAGTAATGACAATAAAATTGAGCTCATTTGGTTATTTTTGCAACATAATTATAAGGTTACACATATAGCCCAGTAGAAGATTGTTGAATTTTTTAATCCAACATTGGACTTATATGTGAAATAATTATGTGTTGCAGACTGTCAAATAAGGTTAAGCCCAATTAAAAATGATCAGTTAAGGTTTCAGTGATTTGAGCTTTAATGTATCTGATTAGGTGTGGCCCTTTAATGTGTAGAGACCTAAGGGGTTATTTCTATTTTTATGATGGGCTAAAATAGAAATACCAAAAGATAATGATGAAATTATCTATATTAGCGGTTATGGTCCCTGGATCGTACGCACGACCTTTTTCTCTGAATCCCATCATCAGAAAGAATAGCCTTAAGAAAATTTTAAAGGGCTCTCTGGGAGTACGTGTTGATCTGGAAGGCCAACCGTAGGATTCTGGAGAGCAATCAAGCAATATGGATTCAGGTATGCTTCCATTTATCAATTATGGATTCTTGATGATTAAACATGAATGATTCTCGGGCTTTATGGTGATGGTCTTCACCAAAGATTCAGGTTTAATTTCCAACATTTAATGCTTATCTTTCAGACTTTGGCACTGCAAGAATTCTGGAAGCTGATTCATCAAATTGGAGCATACAAATAGGCACAATTGGATATGCTGCTCCTGGTAAGTCATTCTTCCAATTTCTCGTCCTTACTATTTTTTCTACCATGCATATAAAAAAGAGGATTGATTTGTATTTGCCAAATAGGGATATTTTAGTAAATCTATGACAATAATTATATCTTTCCTCTATGATTCTATGCTAAAGCTTTAACAAGTGGAAAAAAATAGTGCTTATAAATAGTTGATACTTTATAATGATAATTATATGGTTTAAGTAGTAATCCATTTGAGAAAATAGAAAAATAAAAACTATTACAAAGCATATACTTCAACTAATCAACAATATAATATTTATTTTATGAAACAAACTAATTTGAAGAATTATTATATAAATTAAGGAAGTCTAAATTTTTAGCCGAGTTGTAAAAAAAGAATCTAGCAATTTTGTTTTGAGTGAAAATAGCTAATTGAAAAAAATAACTTTTTTTTTTTTTTTGCGCAGAAGTTTCATACATGACAAGAGCAAATGAGAAATGTGATGTATATACACTACAAGAGATTTTAAATATTGCGATGCACAAATGCGTCGTAATTGCGTCGCTAAACATGATATTGCGACGCAATTGCGACGCAACAAGGGCGTCGCTCAACTGTCCGTCGCAATACCCTTTCGTCGCAATTGCGTCGCAATATTGCGACTCTCTGTGACGCTCTTGCGACGCCACATTGCATCGCAATATTGCGACGCATGCAAATGCGTCGCTAAATTTAAAAATAAATTTAGTTAGAAAAAAATTATTATTAAATATTGCGACGCACTAAATTGCATCGCAATATTTAAAATAAATTTTTTAAAAAAATTATTATTAAATATTGCGACGCACTAAATTGCGTCGCAATATTTAAAATAAATTTTTTTTTAAAAAATTATTATTAAATATTGCGACGCAATAATTTGCATCGCAATATTTAAAATTAATATTTTTAAAAAAATTATTATTAAATATTGCGACGCACTAAATTCCGTCGCAATATTTAAAATAATTTTTTAAAAAAAATTATTATTAAATATTGCGACGCAATAATTTACGTCGCAATATTTAAAATTAATATTTTTAAAAAATTATTTTAAATATTATGACGCACTAAATTGGGTATTCAATTTTGCTAAATCTAAATATTGATACAAACATTTTTCACTCATCCAAACAATAATATATTTCAAAAATAATTTATATATTAAAATTTTGAAGTTTTTAAAATATTGATCAAGAATCTGAACGATCACGTGGAGGCTGTGGAGGCTGTGGAGGCTGAAGACTCTGCGACAAGCGTCTAACCATATCCCGCAAATAATGCATCTCATCTCACATGTCTGCAACCTCCTGATCCCGGCCTCGCATACGATCCTCAAAATCCTACTCGACCTCCTGCCGAACCTCCTCTGCAATAGATCTGCGAAGCTCCTGTAAACGCTCGGGAGGAAGATCAGCAGGAACTTACGAGCTGGAGGCCTGATGGGGAAAAATGTAGAAGCTCTAGTGCCCATACCATAGACCCTGCGGTCTCGTGGCTGGGCACTAACAGCCTCCAAAAACACACGTCGACTCTCCTCTGCTGAGAGTTCGACGGGCGTCTCCCCATCAGTAGAGTCGACCTGCGATGCCTGGGAGCGAAGCTCCTCGACTCGTGTCTTGAAAATATGAAATCAACAATAAATGAGTTAATAAATTTCTTGAAATAAAATTTTAGAAATTAAACAGATACTACATAAATCTAATTTCTTACCGCAACCTCCCGTGATCGCGTGTCGACCCAGGAGCCGTCCCTCCTTGTGTGTGTCGCCCTGAATAGACAAAACTCACCAGGATCTCCGCCCTCCTGCTCAGTCTATAACAATAAAAAAAAATGATTAATACAAATATTTGTAAATTACTAAAATAGTAATTAAAATATTTATGTTTTCTTACCATACGCCGTCTGTGCTCCTGAATCGAAATGGAGCCCGAAGTATGACGGGAGAGACCCGTGCCAGGACCGCCCTTCTTAGATCGGCGGTTCGTGCTGGCTGATGCGGACCTCCTGCGCCAGCCATCGGACTCCCAGGCCTGCTGCCACTCGTGCCAAATATCCTCTGGCACGTGCGCAGGATGCTGACCCGACGACCTCCAACGATGAAGCATGTCGGAGTATCGGCGTCGCATCAGAGCCTCCCATGCTGCCCTAATGGCATCATGGGTGGCAGGATCCCATGTAAACTTTTTCTGCATTAAAATAAACAGTTAGTTTCTGAATTTATTAACTTTAAAGAATTATATATCACTGATAAATTGTATTTAATAAGTTTACCTGAAACTCAGAAAAATAAAACTCCCTCGTGGCTGGCGATACGTGGCGCCAATCGTAGCCAGTGGGATCTGCACGCCTCTGAAAAATGGCGCTGATGTGGCTGGAGACATGATGCTGCTCAATAAATCTGTTAAAAAAATGCAAGTTTATAAGTAAATGACTTAAAAACATAAATAAAATATTTTTAATTAGTATATACTTACATCCCCTGAGCATCAAGTCTAAGTACAGTGCGGCCGCCGATCACGGAAGAACTCTCGGAGGTCTATGCCGATCGGGTGGATGGTAATACTGGTGCAGAGATCGAAGGCTGCGCCTCTGCTGGAGATCCAAACTCTCCATCTCCAACGCTCATGTGATCTGATCTCGCAGGATCCAAACTACGTCTCTGCTCACCCAAACTGTCGTCGGTAGATCTACCTCTGCCCCTCATACTGAAAATACTAAAGATTCACACAATTAAATAATCTAGCATTACAAATATTATTAAATAATCAAGACATAAAAATAGTCAATCCAAACAGCTTTATTGAAAAAACAGAGGGGGAAGGGGGGTTTCCTCCCTCCCCTGTGTTAAAACAAAATATTTTTTTTTTTTTTGTGATGACAGTGGCCTGGCCACCGTGGCCGTCTTCTCGGGTGGCCGTGGCCGGACAAGAAACGAAAGGGGGGGGGAGGGGTTTCCCCCCTCCCCCTTGTTAAGGATATATATATATATATATATATATATATATATATATATATATATATTTTGTCACAGTGGCCTGGCCACCGCGCTGCCGTGGCCGGACAAGAAAAGAAAGGAGGGGGGGGGGGGGGGGGTTCCCCCTCCCCCCTGTTAAGGAAAATTTTTTTTTTTTTTTTTGTCACAGTGGCCTGGCCACCGTGGCCAGGCCACTGCCGGCCACGGCAGCGGCCGTGGCCGGACAAGAAAAGAAAGGGGGGGGGGGGGGGTTTCCTCCCCTCCCCCCTGTTAAAAAAAAAATTTTTTTTTGATTACAGTGGCCTGGCCACCGTGGCCAGGCCACTGGCCACGGCAGCGGCCGTGGCCGGAGAAGACGGCCACGCAGCGGCCGTGGCCGCCTTGTCCGGCCGCGGCCACGGCCGTGGCCGGACAAGAAAAGAAAGGGGGGGCGGGGGGGTTTCCTCCCCTCCCCCCTGTTAAAAAAAAAAAATTTTTGATTACAGTGGCCTGGCCACCGTGGCCAGGCCACTGCCGGCCACGGCAGCGGCCGTGGCCGCCTTGTGCCGTGGCCGGACAAGAAAAGAAAGGGGGGGCGGGGGGGTTTCCTCCCCTCCCCCTGTTTAAAAAAAAAAATTTTTTTATTACAGTGGCCTGGCCACCGTGGCCAGGCCACTGCCGGCCACCAGCGGCCTGGCCGGAGAAGACGGCCACGGCAGCGGCCGTGGCCGCCTTGTCCGGCCGCGGCCACGGCCGTGGCCGGACAAGAAAAGAAAGGGGGGGGGGGGGGGTTTCCTCCCCTCCCCCCTGTTTTTAAAAAAAAAATTTTTTTTTATTACAGTGGCCTGGCCACCGTGGCCAGGCCACTGCCGGCCACGGCAGCGGCCGTGGCCGGAGAAGACGGCCACGGCAGCCGGCCGTGGCCGCCTTGTCCGGCCGCGGCCACGGCCGTGGCCGGACAAGAAAAGAAAGGGGGGGCGGGGGGGTTTCCTCCCCTCCCCCCTGTTTAAAAAAAAAATTTTTTTTTTGAATTGGCCAGTGGCCTGGCCACCGTGGCCAGGCCACTGCCGGCCACGGCAGCGGCCGTGGCCGGAGAAGACGGCCACGGCAGCGGCCGTGGCCGCCTTGTCCGGCCGCGGCCACGGCCGTGGCCGGACAAGAAAAGAAAGGGGGGGGGGGGTTTCCTCCCCTCCCCCCTGTTTAAAAAAAAAAATTTTTTTTTTGATTACAGTGGCCTGGCCACCGTGGCCAGGCCACTGCCGGCGGCAGCGGCCGTGGCCCGGCCACGGCAGCGGCCGTGTGGCCGCCTTGTCCGGCCGCGGCCACGGCCGTGGCCGGACATGAAAAGAAAGGGGGGGCGGGGGGGTTTCCTCCCCTCCCCCCTGTTTAAAAAAAAAAATTTTTTTTATTACAGTGGCCTGGCCACCGTGGCCAGGCCACTGCCGGCGGCACGTGGCCGGCCACGGCAGCGGCCGTGGCCGCCTTGTCCGGCCGCGGCCACGGCCGTGGCCGGACAAGAAAAGAAAGGGGGGGCGGGGGGGTTTCCTCCCCTCCCCCCTGTTTAAAAAAAATTTTTTTTTTTTTTATTACAGTGGCCTGGCCACCGTGGCCAGGCCACTGCCGGCCACGGGCCGTGGCCGGAGAAGACGGCCACGGCAGCGGCCGTGGCCGTAGGAAAATAAATATAAAAAAAATCATTTTTTTTAGTTTATCGGAGCTTACCTTGGTTGAGATGAGATCGCCGGGTTGCCGGAGTCGGATGCGATCGTCGGGTAGCCGGAGGACGGGGATGCGCCGGAGATTGGAGCTTTAGCTTCACGGCGGCGCTAGGTCAAAACGGGAAGGAGGAAAGGAGAAGGGAGCCGGCTTAAATATAGGGAATTAGCGACGCCAAAATTGCGTCGCAATTTTCGTCGCAAATTTTTTTTTTTTTTCTTAGCGACGCACAAGGGCGTCGCTAATTCATCGTTAATACATGTTTTTAATAATTTTCTGAAAACATAGCGACGCCACTAAATGCGTCGCTGAAGCGTCGCTAAATTGGCGCCATCACCTGGCGGGAAAAATATTTTTATTTTCTAATAATTGCGTCGCTAAGGCGTCGCAATAATTTTTTAATAATTTAAATAGATTAAAATAAAAACGTATTACAAATATTGCGACGCCACAATTGCGTCGCAATTATTTTTTAAATATTTTTAAATGAAAATATTTAAATTTATTATAATAATTGCGCAAATGGCGTCGCAATTTATTTAATAATATTTATAAATGATTATATTTATAATTAATGTTAATAATTAATGGCGTCGCAATTACATAAACTTATTTATTGCGACGATCGTCGACGATCCAACGGTTGCGATCGATCCAAGCCCTGAATATTATCGGTCCGATCGGCAAAACGGTTGCGATCGATTGATCCCGATCGGCCACGACCTATCTCGGACAGTTGCAATCCGTCCCAGATCGATGATCCGACGGTTGCGATCGATCCAAGCCCTGATCCCGATATCTCGGACGATCCCGACGACGATCCAACGGTTGCGATCGATCCAAGCCCTGATCCCGATCGGCCACGACCGATCTTGGCGATCCGTCCGAAATGATTTGCGATCGATCCAAGCCCTGATCCCGATCGGCCACGAATTTCCGTCCGAAATCGGCGACGATCCAAATCGATTGCGATTTTACTGATAATTTGACGATAAAATTTCGATTTGCGATCGATTGATCCCGATTATCTTTGCAAAGATCGATAATCGATTGATCGATAATGGTGATATCCGACCGATCGATCCAAGCCCCCGATCGGCGACGACCGATCGCGGAAATATCCGACCGATCGATTGAGATTATCTTTGCGATGATCCGAATCGATTGATCCCGACCCTTATTTAATTGGATTCGATACGATTCCGAATCGATTGCGATCGATCTCGAAGATGATTTGCGATCGATTGATCCCGACCCGATATCCGATCGGAAGCGATGGATCGATCGACGATCGATCCGACGGATTGATCCCGATCGATCCCGATCTGATCCGATCGATCCCGACCGATCTCGACCGATGATCCGAATCGAATCCCGATTCGACGATCCGAACCGATCGATCGATCCGATGATCGATCCGATCGATCGATCGGCGATGACCGATATCGGTCCGATCGGCAAATCCGACGGTTGCGATCGATCCAAGATCCCGATCGATCTCGATCCGATCCGATGATCGATCGATCCAAGCCCTGATCCCGATCCGATATCCGATCGGAAATCGGCGATCGATAAATCCGATCGATCCGACGATCGATCCAAGCCTGATCCCGATCGGCCACGACCTATCTCGGACGCAATCCGTCCGATCGGCGACGATCCGACCGATCGATCTGATCCGATCGGCCACGATCTCCGATCCGATCGGCGACGATCCGACGGCGATCGATCCAAGCCCTGATCCCGATCGGCCACGACCGAGAGCGATCGATCCGACGATCGATTGATCCCGATCGGGACCGATCGCAATCCGTCAGAGATCGGCGACGATCCGACTGTTGCGATCGATCCAAGCCCTGATTCCGATCGGCGACGACCGATCGCGGACGGCTATCGGTCCGATCGGGATCCGACGGTTGCGATCGATCCAAGCCTGATCCCGATCGGCCACGATCTGTTGCGATCGATCCGACGGTTGCGATCGATCCAAGCCCTGATCCCGATCGGCCACGACCGATGATCGGTCCGATCGGGATCCGGTTGCGATCGATCCAAGCCTGATCCCGATCGGCCACGACCTATCTCGGACAGTTGCAATCCGTCCGAGATCGGCGACGATCCGACGGTTGCGATCGATCCAAGCCCTGATCCCGATCGGCCACGACCGATCTCGGACCGTGGCGATCCGTCCGATCGGCGACGATCCAACGGTTGCGATCGATCCAAGCCCTGATCCCGATCGGCGACGACCGATCGCGGACCGCAGCAATCGGTCCGATCGGCAAAGGTCCGACGGGTGCGATCGATCCAAGCCGTGATCCCGATCGGCCACGACCTATCTCGGACAGTTGCAATCCGTCCGAGATCGGCGACGATCCGACGGTTGCGATCGATCCAAGCCCTGATCCCGATCGGCGACGACCGATCGCGGACCGCGGCAATCGGTCCGATCGGCAAAGGTCCGACGGTTGCGATCGATCCAAGCCCTGATCCCGATCGGCCACGACCTATCTCGGACAGTTGCAATCCGTCCGAGATCGACGACGATCCGACTGTTGCGATCGATCCAAGCCGTGATCCCGATCGGCCACGACCGATCTCGGACAGTTGCAATCCGTCCGAGATCGGCGACGATCCGACGGTTGCGATCGATCCAAGCCCTGATACCGATCGGCCACGACCTATCTCGGACAGTTGCAATCCGTCCGAGATCGGCGACGATCCGACCGATCGATCCAAGGACCGATCGGCGACGACCGATCGCGGACCGCGGCAATCGGTCCGATCGGCGACGATCCGAGGGTTGCGATCGATCCAAGCCCTTATTCTGATCGGTCACGATCGATTTTGGACCGATCGCTATTTAACATAATTAATTTTTTTAAATATATAACGACGCAAAGGGTTGCATCGTATTTTTTTAATATGATAATTATAATATATAAAAAATTAACTTTAATTCAAATAATTACGATGCAACAAGTACGTCGCTATATTAAAACATAATTTTTCAAATTAATATTTTGCTTATTACATCGCTAATGCGTTGCTATTTAACATAATTAATTTTTTAAAAACATTGCAACTCAATGTGTTACGTCGTAATTATTTTTTCTCATATTTATAATTTATCAAATTTAATTTTATTTAAAATTATTGCGACGCATTTATTGCGTCGCTATATTAAAAATAATTTTAATTTATTTTCTGGTTTATTGCGTCGCTATTTAAAATATTTAATTTTTTCCAAAATATTGCGACGCACTGGGTGGCGTCGCAATATTTTTTTAAAATATTAGTACTGTAAAAAATATAATTCCATTTAAATTATTTGCGATGCAATTGTTGCGTCGCTATATTAAAAATAATTTTTCTATTTTCCAATTTTATTGCGTCGCTAAGGCGTCGCTATTTAAAATATTTAATTCTTTTGAAAACATTGCGACGCACTGGTTGGCGTCGCAATATTTTTTAAAATATTACTACTGTAAAAAATATAATTCCATTTAAATTATTTGCGACGCAATTGTTGCGTCGCTATATTAAAAATAATTTTTCTATTTTCCAATTTTATTGCGTCGCTAAGGCGTCGCTATTTAAAATATTTAATTCTTTTGAAAATATTGCGACGCACTGTTATGCGTCGCAATATTTTGTAAACTATTTATATTTTAAACAATATAATTTCATTTAAATTATTTGCGATGCATTTATTGCATCGCTAAATAAAAAATTATTTTTCTTATTTTCTAATTTATTGCGTCGCTAATGCGTCGCTATTTAATATATTTAATTCTTTTAAAAACATTGCGACGCACTGTGATGCGTCGCAATATTTTTTTCGATAATTAGATTTTATAAAATTTAATTTAATTTCAATTATTTGCGACGCAATTGGTGCGTCGCTAAATTAAAAATAATTTTTCTAATTATCTATTTTATTGCGTCGCTAATGCGTCGCTATTTAAAATATTTAATTCTGTAAAAAAAATTGCGACGCAATATTTGCGTCGCAATATTTTTATTGATATTTATATTTCATAAAAAATTAATTTAAAAATATTGCGACGCAATATTTGCGTCGCAATATTAAAAATTTATTTTTTTTTGATTTTTTGGTTAATTGAGTCGCTAATGAGTCGCTAATGCGTCGCAATATTTTGTTGTCACAAAGGCGTCGCAAAGAGGTCGCAATTTAGCGACGCAAATTTGCGTCGCTAAATTTGCGTCGCTATTTTGGTATTTTCTTGTAGTGATAGTATCGGCATGGTAATATTAGAAGTAATAATGGGAAGGCATTCGGGTGATCTTGTCTATTCCTTGTCATTATTGGACATTCAACAGATGTTATTCAAAGATATTTTAGATCAACGTATCTCACACCCTACAGCTGATATGGCAAAAGAAGTGATGTTGCTTGCTATGATAGCATTCTCATGCATACATGTTACACCACAAGCACGACCAACCATGCAAAGGGTGTCCCAAATACTCATGAGTGACATAATTCCAACCATTCATGAGTCAATGGATTCAATTAAATTATGCCAATTAATGGATGTTTTTTAACATAGATTCTTAGTGCTTAAGAACTACAAACAAACCTTATATAGTTTTTTCTTATTGTATCGTATGAATGGTATTACTTTTTCTATTACAATTCATTCCATGAATGCACGGTCAACTTGACTTCTTTTCTTTTTTTCTAAAGCTTTTTTTTTTCTTTTTCTTTTTTTTCTAATGGAAAGATGCAAGGACCATAAAGCTCGTTGAGAGATAGCTAGGTGAGCGGTTGACGGGTCAACAAACTTTTATTTTCTAATTTTTTTATATAAAAAAAGATGACTCAACAAATTAAATAATGACTAATTAATGACCATCTAGAAACACTACTAGACCTCCAAGTGCATCGAATTGGCCTTCTTCCAATCCAGGGTGCCAACCAACAACACCAATCCCTATCTTCGAATCTTCTGTCCAATGGCCTCCTCCTACCATATATCCTTGTTCCTTCATTTATCATCAGTTGCTGCTTGCTGCGAATGACTTCTACGTACTTCACTTGCTGAATCCCAAGCGGCAGTTTTGCTTGAAAACATTAAAGCGAATAATCACAAGCAAAGACAGATCAAAATTTCATTAATAACTTCATGAAGTAGTCATGAGTACGTTCTGGCCTGCAGGTCAAAATAAAGTAAAAATGAAAGTGAGAATACATTAAATTACTAGGTTTAAGTCTCGTATGTAATCTCTTAATATTGTTCAAGCTTGAGACTTTGGGAACTGTTGCCGCCGGGATCCGTCCTCCGACTCGGGCGCGGTCGATCTCCAGGAAGAGGGGGGCGGACCTGCAAAAAGAAGCCTACTCGCGGGGGGACGCTGGGGGTGGTCCTCCGCGGAAGGCCCTCCGACGCTCAAGTCAGTGGAGAAGAAATCGGCGGTCAACCAGACAGTGGAGAGGTGGATCTCTCCGAGAGACCTCTCCGGGGGTGGCCAATCGGAGGCTCCAGAGGGCAGAAGCGCTGACGAGCCACCGGGAAGAGCAGTGAGGTGCCCAAGGAGAGAGATAGAGAGAGAGTGCGTGTCCGTCAGGAGATATGCGTCCAGAGTCGCGTACCTGGAGGAATCTGCCGGTCTGATATTTATAGACCGTCACCTGGGTTTTGAGCGCCTTCTGGAAGGTTCGGAGGTGTTATGATATGAAGGCGGACAGAATCAGGCCGTTGTGGGGCCGTTAGAGTCCGTATCCCATTTGTTCAGGTATCGACGGCTGGGAGAGCTCCTTGATGTCTCAGGATCCGGTTGAGTAGGCATGGGGCGGTTATGATAGGCTTTAGGCCACGTCCCGACATGATTCCTTGTCTAGGATGCCGTTTTGGTAGGCTCGGGCTCTCCCGCGTCAGGTCCCGCGGAGGTAAGTGTTGGGTTGCGGATTGCAAATGAAGCCGAGCTATAGAAGCCCGAAAGGGGCCGAGCTACAGAAGCCCGGAAGGGGCCGAGCTATGGAAGCCCGGAGGGGCCGAGCTATGGGAGCCCGGAAGGGGCCGAGCTATAGAAGCCCGGAAGGGGCCGAGCTACGGAAGCCCGGAAGGGCCGATCTATGGGAGCCCGGAGGGGCCGAGCTATGGGAGCCCGGAAGGGGCCGAGCTATGGGAGCCCGGAAGGGGCCAAGCTATGAAGCCCGGAGGGGCCGAGCTATGGGAGTCCGAAAGGGACCGAGCTATGGAAGCCCGGAAGGGGCCAAGCTACGGAAGCCCGGAAGGGCCGAGCTATGGGAGCCCGGAAGGGACCGAGCTATGGAAGCCCGGAAGGGGCCGAGCTACGGAAGCTCGGAAGGGCCGAGCTATAAAAGCCCGGAGGAGCCGAAGGGAGGAGGTTAGCCTTAGCCGCCTTGCACGGATATTAATGTAATGATGACTTTACCCCTCAACACATGCCCTCCACTCCCTAGTTCGAAGCGTAGGTTCGGGCATAGGGAGTACAAGTTCGAATGGCGCGTTCCGGATGGGACGTCTTGGTTCAGGCAGCTCACACAATGATGCCCTAATTAATGTGACAGGGGCATCCCGCCTTCGGGGCTAAGGCTCCTTCACGAGCGACGGTTGGGATTGCGCCACGCTACGAATCTCGATCGATCGGGTGTTTGTCGAGGTGATTCCGGACGCCTAGGATGAGACACCCCACCTCTTCAGGGCGGTTTCCTTGGCGAAGAAGCGAAGTGACAGCCGCATTGTGTATATATATATATGTGCGCGTGCTCTCGGTGTCTTCTCCTCTTGCTTTCAGAAGAGTTCTGGCCTTTCATCTTCTTCGACGCTTATCGTTTTCGTTTGATACCTCTCTCAATGGCGATGAGCCCCGACGACGTGGCCTCAAAAATCGTTGCCGAGGATTTGGGAAGGATTCACCAGCGGTATGGCTTGCCTTTGGATGTCGTCCTACGGGCGCCGGAATCCGGAGATAGAGTTACCCGGGATTTAGCGTCTAGGGTCTTCATCTACGAAGATAGTTTGAAGGCGGGTCTTCATTTTCCTCTCCACCCCTTGGTGAAGGAAATCATGACCCACTACAATATCTGTCCGTCAATGGTGGCTCCAAACAGCTGGCGGAATATCATCGGATTTATCTCGATGTGCCACCAGATTCGAGTCGTCGCTACTCTCCCCCTTTTCGCACCTGCTATCACCTAATTCCTGGGAGAAATCAGAGTGGCCCTACATCGGTCCCCGGAGATCCTTTAATGTTATCGCGGATAAGCCCTCTTCCATCAAGGGGTGGAAGAGTTGGTTTGTCATCGCGGAGGGGAATGTCGGTTCCGACTTCCCTCGGAGGTGGGGGGATGTTGCAAGGGATGCGGAGACGCATCCGGCTTTGTCGGCGCAGGAGGAGAAGGACTTGGACGTTCTTCGTAACGGACAAGTGTTTTCGGCTAATGACTTGCTATCGGAGGGGGCCCTCTCCGTAGTCGGGCTCAGCCCCCTGGACCCGCAAGGTGAGTCTCTTTCATGTTGTGTATTTTTCTTGATTAATTTTCTAAGACCTGAGTATGTGCGTTCTGGTCTGACAGCCGCAAGGTCGGCATTGTCGAACCTCTCCAAGAGGAAGAGAGGAAAACGCCCAGGGGAAGGAAGCGGCGCGGATAGTGGCCGGCCCGAAAAAAGGGCTCATACTTCCGCAAGGAGTCCGCCGGGCGCTGGAGCAGTCACGGCGGAAGCATCGGGGGCGAAGGAGATCCCGGGGAGAGCGTTATGGCCTCCGATCCTATCATGCTAGAGATCTCGGACAGCTCGGATGAGGCTCCGATGGCTCTTCCGATCGCGTCCCCCTGAAAGAGGAATCAGCGGCAGATTTGGTGGAGGTGGTCATCGCCGAGGAGCCTACTGTCCCCGCGGGATCGCCGTCGGCTCCAGCAGAAGAGGAAGAGGTGGCAGCTGTAGCCGGGGAGGTTCAGGGGGAGCCTTCTCTCGGTCTCTCTGCAGGGGAGTCCGGAAGTAGAGAGGCAGGTCAGACCGAGGCTCGGGGAGCCTGCGGAGGAGATGCAAGTGGTAGAACAGGTCGGGACCTCGGAGGGCCCGGTGGCGGAGACACAAATGGTGGTCACCGAGGAAGGGGCGTCGAAGGAGGAGACGCAGCAAGGCGGGAGCTCCGCATTGGGAGCTTCTTCGAAAAAGGTTTTGGGGAAGCTGGCACTTGGGCTGGCTGAATTATCCGAAGAGGTCCAAGCCAGGGCTTTGACGGAGGAGGCTGGGAGATTGGGAGCCTCTCAGGCAGAGGTTGCCCACGTCGGTCCCTCCGGCGGGGACGGTCAGCCCAGCAGTTCAGACGCCGGCGTTGAGGAGACATTTTCCGCATTGATGAGGTCGGCTCTGTATCCGGGGGCAGACCCTTCGTCAGACAAGTTTGCCGATCTGGAGTTGATGGATGCTGCATTCGGTCAGCAGGGCATGGCCGAGAGTATCCATCTCCTTCCCGATATCATAACACAACCCTGATGAGGATGACTCGGGCCTACGCCTCGCGGGTGAGCTACTTTTCTCGTGCGGTAGGTGTTTCTCGATTGACCCCATCGTGGGTTCTTATTCATTTTTTGCCTTTGCAGAGCGTTTTGCTTTCCCGGCGATATGCTGGCGCTTGAGTTTGGCGACGGGGGCCAGTGTTCAGGCCAGGAGGGCTAATGCCGAGCTTCAGTCGTGACTGAAGGTGTCTGAGAAGTTCGAGGAACTCATGGCAATTAGCGACAGGGGCTTGCAGTGGATAAGGGCGGCATATCAAGCTGCCCAGGCCAAGATATTCCAGTAGAAGCGCCGGGTGGAGGAGTTGCAGGAACTCCTGGCGAGAAATGACAATGCGTGCCTGGAGCTGGCTAGAATCGAGTCGAAGCATTCCGCGGAGGTGAAGGCGATGCAGAGAGAGCATAGCGAAAGCATGGGTCGGCTGGGGAAGGAAGCTGCCGATGAGAGGAAGCGTTTAGCTAGAATGCTTGGCGAGGTGGAGGAGCGATTGAAGCGCTGCGATAGCGAAATTGCTCACTTGAAGGAGGGCGCGAAATGGCAACAAGGGGTGATAGCTCGGGTGAACAACGAGCTAACCCAAGCCCAGGAGGCAATCGGAGCCAAGCAATTGAAGATCAACAATCTGCAAGAGAGAGTTGAGCTGGTCGGGGCTGATAGGACAAGAGCCAGAAGTGAGGCCGAGGAGTCGGCCAAGAGGCTGGCCAGATGAGAGGAGGAGGTACGACCTCATTTATCCCCCCCCCCCCCCCCCTTTTTCAGCTTTTTCCACAGGTTTCTTGTGACGCCGACTTATCTCGGCTTTTTCAGATAGCGGAGTTGGGGCTGGAGGTTCGGGCCCTTCAAGGCGAACTTGTGTCCAGCCGCAGCAAGAGCTTAGAATCCGAGACGCGGGCCGGCGAGTTCGAGGAGCAAAATATCATTTGCGGGCCCAAGTCGCAGAGGCTGAGAAACAGGCCGCCAAGGCCAACATGCAGCTTGCCATACTTAAGGGGAGGCAAGACGCTATCAGCGTAGACGCATTCCTTCATGGGATGGAAGAGTGCAAACAGAGGATACTCAGCGGGCACCCGGAATGGGACCTTTCTTTCCTGAGTGCTGAAGATCCCGACGATGGCGAGTCTGAAGAAGAAGATGAAGATGAATATGTTGATGTTTCTGACGCCGAACTTGGCGCTGCCCCTGGTTCCAGCGAAGCTGCAGCTTCTGAGGGACGGTCGCAAGCTGCCGCAGAGGGGGCGAAAATATTGGAGAAGGGCGAGTCTAGTCGCACTTTTGCAGATGTAACTGAGGGCCCTTCTAAAGCTGATGCGGCTCCGGTCCTTAGGAGTCGTTCTTGTATTCCGTCTTTTAGACATTAGTCTGACGTTCCTTAATGAATGAAGTTCCCGTTTCCACTTAAGTGTTTTCTTGTGTGATCGTTGTCGTTTCCGCCTCAATTGCGAGCGACTTATGGCTTACTGATGCTCTTAGGTCATCCTTATCTCGAGATTGCAGGAAACGCACCTTAAGGCCGATGGGCAAAATAGGTCGGCCGGGGCCGACAGGCAAAGTAGGTCGGCTGGGGCCGAAGGCAGAATAGGTCGGCTGGGGCCGATGGCAAAATAGGTCGGCTAGGGCCGACAGGAAAAATAGGTCGGCTGGGGCCGACAGGCGGAATAGGTCGGCTGGGGCCGACGGCAAAATAGATCGGCTGGGGCCGATAGGAAAATAGGTTGGCTGGGGCCGACAGGCGGAATAGGTCGGCTGGGGCCGATGGCAAAATAGGTCGGCTGGGGCCGACAGGCAAAAAGGCCTTCGCATTCTCTGCTACTCTGACAATCGTCCTGCTGATCCAGGTGATTCGGTTTTATTTCACCAGAATTGATGATACGGCGTAGTGGGGGGAATAAAGCTGCATCAGAGCTTTCTGAAAGGTGCTCTTTTCCCATGCGGATTGCTTTGTTGCGCACGTAATCGCTGCCATTGGAGGATGTCGCTTTTGAAGGACGATATTCTGAGCCTGCCAGTTTTCGAGGTGCTGGCTGACGATCTCCCGTATTGAATGACCGTGACCCGAGATCAAGAAGAGATCTCCGTACGTCATAATCAGGCGATGGGCTTGGCGCGCAGTGGGGCGTCATGCCAATCCTGAGGGACCACGTGGAGGGTGGGCTAGATGTTTGAATCTCGGGACTTTCAGCTCTGATGGCTTGTTCCCGGTTCTTTTCTGCCTATAAAAAGGGAGAAAGGGGTCATGTTCGGTTATCCCCAAAGCACCATTTCCATCAGAGCTTCTATCATGCTCACTTCTCTGCTGCTACGAGTGGGTGGAGCGATTTTTCTCTCATAGGCTCCTTGCCGCCGGATAGCTGGGGCGACCGGGGAGCCACCGAAGAATGGCTCGCCCTTAGGGGATGAGTCCCGGAGATCACATGGAGAGCGCACAAAGAGGGCGCAGAGATCACACGGAGAGCGCACAATAACTCTTCCAGTGTGACCTTTGCGGTTCCCCTTCGAAGACGCATGGTAGGAAGCGCACGCAGATCTCCCATGGGCTGTGTGAATTTTGCCTCCTCCCCTGGTTCGGATTCCCAGGCTCAGCCGCCTGGGGAACCTTTCGCCATCTGGGAAGGGGGAGAGAGCCTCGGCCACCGACTCCTTGTCCTTGAGACTTGGGAAGGCGCGGCGGTACGCACTCGGTTTGGGAGAGCGTTCCGACGCTAGGGTCCGCTGGCCTCCTGCTTGCTCATCGAGGGGTTCCTCGGTTGGGTGGTCTGGGATGGCCATCTAGATATCTCGGTTGGGCCATCGAGATATCGCTACCACTTGAAGCCAGTCGCAACTATTGGTCTGTGTCGACCGGCTATTATCAGCCCGTACCGACTGGATGCGATTCATCTAGATCGACGATCGGATGCTGGAGCATCATAGATTGGCTAGGTCTGCTCTGGAGCAGTTGCCCGAGTTTTGTATTTACCTTTATTTTATGCATTTCAATGCTCTTGTAACGCCTGTGAGGCATTTGTAACCGGTCTCGATCGGCAATGAAGAGAGTTATGCTCTGTTTCTCTATCTTTTCTTGTGCCGAACATGTAGTTACTGTTGTTTGTGGGGTACAAAAGCGTTCCGCTCGTCCTTAGACGAGGATCTCATGCCGTCCGAACTAATCGGGGTTCGTGTGTGGCTATTCAGAGATCATTCGGCGAAACACGCCCCTTACTCTGGCCAGGAGCTTCGCCATTTTTTGCTTCGCTTTTACCGAAGCTCGATTATCGTGGGTCGGCCTTGGCCGAAGTTCAGGAATTCATACTTTTTCTCCTCATGGTTTAGGGAACCTATTGCGGGTCGGCCGAGTTTCGGAGATTTGTCTTGGCCCTGCCAAGGTTCGTAGATTTGGTAGCTCGGCCCTGCCGAGGTTCGGAGAACGTTTTTACTTGGCCCTGCCAAGGTTCGGAGATTCTGTAGCTCGGCCCTGCCGAGGTTCGGAGAACGTTTTACTTGGCCCTCCAAGGTTCGGAGGTTCTGTAGCTCGGCCCTGCCGAGGTTCGGAGAACGTTTTACTTGGCCCTGCCAAGGTTCGGAGATCCTGTAGCTCGGCCCTGCCGAGGTTCGGAGAACGTTTTACTTGGCCCTGCCAAGGTTCGGAGATTCGGGCTCAAGGGGGCGACTCAGCTGTCATTGTAGGCCACAGCGTTAGGTCCACGTGACGCTTGATAAGGGCGCCAGAGCGGAACGGGCGTATATTGTCACGCTTTTATTGGTGACGCCACTCTTCCCGAGGGGACAGGTTATTGGCCGAATGCAGGACTTCCGCATTTCCCGAAAAAGAGACCAGCATTAAGAGGCTCAGGGAAGCGCCGAATGCATTTATTGCGAGGGCCGATAGATCAGAAGATGTTTGCTTGGGGAATTCCCGAATAACCTGCTCGCGCTTATCGATTTCACTTGGGACGGGGCGTGATACCTTGGATTTTGCAAGCATTAAAACGGCAACGCGTGGCAAGTTCTTATGGGTCGGAGATTACGGCGCGATCGATAGAGATATCCGCCTGGCGAGTATAAATACGACCGAGGGGCGTCGGCTTCGACCATCCCTCGGTTTAAGCTCCGAAAAAATGGCCTCTCCAGGGGGATCATCAGTCGGATCGCGTTCCTCGCTCGATAGCCTGCCGCATTCGGAGGGGAGGTGCACCTCCGTCACGGTTGACGGAGAGGGCCTAGCGTCGGCCTTTGCGAATAATGAGCAGCTCGCGAGGACCGCCGAAGAGTACTTGGATGCGTCGATCAGGGAGACGGAAGCCTCACGCCGGTTGATGGACCGGCAGAGGGAGGAGATTGCGTCCCTGCGTCAGCAAGTGGCTGACTTGATGGAGCGCCTGGAGGAGTTGCTATCCTCCGGGAGTGACTCCGGATCTGATTCGGGGCCTCTCTTCCTGCTTTTGTTTTCACTGCCTTTTTGTAATCCACTTTATAAATGAAAGATGGATCTTGTTTTTGAAGTCCCTTTCTTTCAAGATTTTATGGCCTTAACCCGTGTGATGAATCAGGGTGTTGGCGAGACCCCGTCGTTTTTGCGCGCGATGTAGGCACTTTGAAGACGGGTTATAGGGGCGTCACCCAAAAGTTTTAGTAGCAGAGAGGGGGATCCCCTAGCTCTACTTGGGGCCTTTGGCCGATTACGCGGGGCTCATCGGCCTCAAGAGGGGTTCGCCAATGGTGGCTCTTTTGTGCGTCGACGGTTTTTGTTTAACGCTCGTTTTTAAACCGGACGAAGTCCTTCGGGGACTATTTGGAGGCCGCCCGGC
>UESW01002063.1:0-38242 GCA_900491605.1 Calamus simplicifolius | reverse complement strand
CCTCAGATGCCTCCAACTTCTGGGCAACCCGACGGCCCTTAGGTGCTCCTGGCTCCACGTCACCAAGCTCCACCTTTTCCTCTCCCTCTCTCTCTCTCTCTCTCTCTCTCTCTCTGCCGCATCCTAGGACGAGCCCTCAAGTTCATCACCTTTCCTCTCCCTTTCCCTTTCTCTCTCTCTCTCTCTCTCGCTGACCCCAGCGAGCTCCCGAGGCTTCCGTTCCCATCTCCATGCTTTCGACTCCTGGCTCCAGGGGTCCGGACCCATTACAGGTGCATTACGTGCATGAAGTCGCATGCACGTAATAGAGCTTCGGCGAAGGAGACGAGAGAGACCGTGAAAGCGAGGAGGTCCTTACCTTGAACCCGCATGAAGGCTTCCGAGCTCCCCTCGGCCATGCATGCTGCTCGGTGTCGTTCCGGCACCATCTTGGTGTCGTCCCGGCACCATCACGAGCCCCGGTCATTCGGCTGGGCCCCAGCATAGTGCCCCTGCGGCTACTCCCGAGCTCCCGTCGGCTATGCTCCAGGCCGCCTGAGCTTTTGCTCGGCCTCGGACTTCCCCCTCAGCCTCAAACTGCCCCCTCAGCCCCTCGGCACTCAGCCTCGACCAGCTTCCCCTCGGCTCTCGAAGGCAACTCCACTCAGCCTCAGACTTCCCCCTCGGCCTCGGACTGCCCCCTCAGCCCCTTGGCACTTGACCTCGGACCAGCTTCCCCTCGGCTCTCGGAGGTAGCTCCACTTGGCCTCGGATTTCCCCCTCGGCCTTAGGCATGCTCAGCCCCTCGGCCTATTCCTCTTGGCCGTGAACAGTGCCATGCAAGCACTCTATAATCAATGCTCTACGGGGGACAGTTAGCTTCAACTCCAAACTTCATCTTCTGTTCCAATGGCTGCACCTTAAGGCCCGCGTGCCTAACTTTATTACCCATCGTTGTTTGTGTAGAACGCAAAAAAGGTGACATAAGGGATACATCTGGCAAACGCCGTAACGATTGGCCATGCCCTGCAGCAGCATGCGATAGCTGTCCAAACTAAATAGGGCCTGCCAACTAGCTGCAGCTACCTATTTTGATGGACACAGCCCGCAGCTCTGACATGTCACATGGAGGTAAGCTCTGCTGTTGCTGCCATCAATTAATGCTCTGACGAGTGACTATATCCAAAAACTAGTAGGCTCTAAGCACCAATAAAAAGGGTAAGAGGGACCCCCGACCAGATAACTCAAATAACTCATCCCACTCCTAAACGCTCATTCTTGCATACAGAGAGCTCTAAGCCTCTCTTCTTCTCTCTTTCGAGCTTCCTCAAGCTCACGGTTGTTGCCCAGAGCACTGACTTAAGCGTCGGAGGGTCCCCATCGGAATCTTCGATCCTTGGGACTTGTTTGCAGGCCCTTAGGCGCAAGGAGCTCGCAGGAGGATCCCGGGCTCGCTGGAGGATGCGACCGGACGCTCACGGGCGTTCGAGGACGGTGATTTGGCATCACAAATTGATGCACCAGGAAGGGGAACGGTCAGCGATGCTAGTTTGCATATCCTCATCCCCTTTTTTTTATCAAAATGGTGGATAATAAAGATTGTGATAACAAGAATCCAAAAAGCTTTCACTAGTTATGCTGGGGGCACCTTCGACGAGCTGAGCAGTAGGAGGCCAGCTCTTCGTTCCACCATCATCACTATCTCGAACCATTCAAGCAGAACATCTTGCCACCCTTACCCTGCGAATCCAAGCATTGATGACAACTATCCAAAAGCTGCAGAAGCAACATCTCATGGCCGCACAACAGCGAGCAAAAGCTTTTGCTCGCTCTTTGGTCGCTGCTCAGGCCAACCATCATTTATCCCATCGGGAATCTTCCCAGCAGGTGATTCCCCATCATCAAGCCATCAGCAACTTAAAGCTCTGAGAGCCACCACTCGCCGCCCAAGCGGCCTTCTCTCCTACGGACGGCGATGCGGGGGAAGTCCCAAGTAAGGGCAACGACACTTCCACTCCAATTAACTTGATTCCCTAGAGGGCAGACCACCAGCGGACCGAAGTATTCAAACCAATAAAAGGAAACGGGGGTGCTACAAGAGCTAAGTATGCTACACTTAGACAGTATTTTCTTTCATTGATACTTGAAAATATAATGCAGGGAAGACCGACTCCGCATCGGCATTCAAGATCAACCCAGCGTTGGCACCAAAACCCGACTCCGGTCGGCACTAAAAGCCCGATGTACCATCGGCATTCCAGACCGACTTTGGTCAGCACTCAAAGCTCGATGTACCATCGGCACTCAAAGCTCGATGTACCATCGGCACTCAAGCTCGACTTTGGTCGGCACTCAAAGCCCGATGTACCATCGGCACTCAAGCCCGACTCCGATCAGCACTCAAGCCCCAATGTACCATCGGCACTCAAGCCCGACTCCGGTCGGTACTCAAAGCCCGATGTACCATCGGCACTCAAGCCCAATGCCAGCTCGGCACCAAAGACCAAAGACTGACTCAAGCATCGGTAACAAAGATTGTTGGCACAAAGAAAAAGGCATCTGACGACTCTCAACTCTCAGGTCACCCTTCGGGGTTAAAAGGAACTCGACGACTTCAGCAACTCTCGGTCACCACTCAGACCGGCCGTGAAACTCTTGAGGCAATTTTACTGCAGCCTCAGCGGCTCTATCAGCCTCAGCGACTCCATTCATTTGCCTTCGTGGCCTCATTACAACTTCAGTAGCTTTATCACAGCCTCAACGGCTTCACTTTAGCCTCAACGGCTCTAACTCTACCTCAATGGCCAATGGCCAATCAAGTAAGACCTTTATCTAAAATATATATTCAAATAACTCATCCCACTCCTAAATGCTCATTCTTGCACACAGAGAGCTCTAAGCCTCTCTTCTTCTCTCTTTCGAGCTTTCTCAAGCTCACGGTTGTTGTCCAGAACACTGACTTGAGCATCGAAGAATCTCCGTTGAAATCTTCATTTTTCGGGACTTGTTTGCAGGCCTCCAAGAGCAAGGAGCTCGCCGGAGGATCTTGGGCTCGCTGGAGGAGGCGATCGGACGCTCGCGGGCATTCGAGGACGGTGATTTGGCATCAACAATTTAAATTAGAGTTCATTCAATAAATTTATGAAGATAATTAAAGTAAAGAGAAACAAGATTTATATAATTAAAATTTATTGATTGGAACAAATGAAGTTTTGATTGGATTGAATCAAAAAAATATAATATCTGAATCCAACTTAGTATTTAGATTGGATCTAATTTTAAACCTCATCTAACCTACATGTCTCTAAATAAGAATTGAGTCAGGTTAATTAAATCAAGTCATAAATCGATCCAACCTATTTACAACCACAGCCATCTCTAGATATTAGATATACTAGTCTTTTTTTTGTTCTGTTATTTACTTGCGCCCTGTAGAAGGGACTCAAGATTATTGTGACTAAAAATTATTAACAACTTTTATTTTAAAGTTTTGACTAGTGTGAGGTGCCAATAAAGCTATTTAACATTACAAAAATGGGTCACGGACACTACCTGATCTCAATTTGGTTAGATTCAAAATTATTTCACATTTAAAAATTAATAAATCAGGCCAAATTTAGAATTTGACTTCAATTTAAATTTTGAGTCAAATCAAAATATTATATTTTTCAACATGATTATATACATATTATTAGGTGTCTAATTTAGATCAATAAAAGATATATCATACCCTACTTGATGGGACTTAAATCCGATCTAAGCCAATCTATTAAATTGAATTATATAAATCTTTTTTTTCACTCTAATTATTTGAATAATTCACTAAACCAATTTTTATAGATACTAATTCTTCTTTTTACCTTAACAACCACATCTCTTCTAATATATTTTCACATAATTATATTTAAATATTAATATTTTATTATTTATTTTGATAGATTTTTATTTATAATTCTTTCAAGTGTATCAACATATATTTTAACACCATGATTCACAAATTTAAGGATGATCAATTATCTTAAAAGAGTTAAAAATCTTTAAATAAAAATTAAAATTATCTTTCTAGTCTTATTTAATTTTTTTGTCTCTATATTTAATTATCAATTATTAATTTTTTTATAAAAAATAATAATTAAATGCTTTATTGAAATGTAAATATGTTATGATGCAATTTCGATCTAAATTTGCAACCTATCATGTTGGATCCCGATCATGCTTGATCAGAACCTATTCAAATGACCTATTTGATCCAAAAAAATTTTCATGAGCTTAAATCGATATAATTAGTAAACGGATTCGGTTTAGAACTAAAATGTTGTTTCGGGGTGGAAACTGGGTTGACCTAATCCGATCTAACTTGTTTCAATTTCTTTGCAGCCCTATGCCACTTGAAAGAGTAATTTGATAATGATATTTTATTTAAAGTTGGACCACTTAATATGAACGCTATGCTGACAATAAATGTCTATCTGCCCTTTCTCAAAAATTTTCTTTATTTATATATAAATAACAAATATTTTCTTGAGGACCCCGAGCCTCAATACTATCTTTGAGTCATGAGGTACGCATGAAGTAGTTTAGTAGGTTGTGTCCTCCAATCTTTCATATTTTATTGTTTTTTTTTTGGTACAAGTGGGCGATCGCACAACTCTAGTGCAAATCAACCCAGATAGATTATAATACAAAATTTACTGCAAAACAAAAGAACAAGGGTCATCCAGCCTCTAAATCCAATAACCAGCGTGCTGAGTCGTTGAAGCCGTCATCCAGTCAGCCGCCAAATTGGCTTCACGGTATATATGACGGATCTGGGCAGTATCAACCTCCCGCAGGATAGACCATATGTCTCTAAGAATCAGATTAGTAGCGGCTTCGGAGAAATTCTCCTTTCGCAGCCATCGAATGACCGTCATAGAATCACCCTCGATCATGAGCCTATGAGCACGAAGAATCCGAGAGCCATAAGTAATACGCACCCAAGCAGCATAAAGCTCGATCATAGGGATAGAGGAATCGAGGGTACCAAATCCTTCCGCTGCCAACATATTACCCTGAGGCCCGCATATGATGAAGGCAGAACCAGCAAATCTTTCACGAACACTCTCATCAAAGTTGATTTTGACAAACCTTGAAGGGGGGCTCCCAGAAAATAAAAACCGTATGCCGGTTTGCTGCCAAAGCAGCAGGGGATCCCCAGAGGTCAGAGGAGTTAGAACCAACCGCATGAATAACACGGGCGCAGTCCGTCGTCAAAGATCTAATCTTCCACACTAGCCGGTGTGAAGAAATAAAGTCCTCCGAGAAGATGAGCTGGTTCCTCGACATCCAAATCTGATATGTCGTGACTGCCCAAAGACCACGCTTGTGCTGAGAGGCCCTTCGGAGATCATGAAAGAAGGGAGAACGTGGGGAGCCAGAAACATCCAATCTGCATGAATGACCCATCAGGTGCCATATCCGTCTAGCTCTGGGGCATATGAAAATAGCATGATCGGTAGACTCCTCCTCCAAATCACACAGAGGACAGATTGACTGGATTGGCAGACCCCTCCGAGAGAGCAGGGCGCACGTCGGAAGGCAGTCCCACAGAAGCTTCCAAATAAATAGCTGAACCCTAGGAAGGATGGGAAGGGTTCAGATTCAAGCAGCATCCTCCATGCACAGGGGCTGAGGCCTGAAAATCTTTATAAGGTCCCTAGTAGGGGCCCTAGAGAGACAAGATCTCTGCTTGAGTGGCCAGGGATAAGGGGAATCGAGAGAATCCGCCGAGAAAGCTCCTCATCGAAGAAACGGGTCACCGTGGGGATATGCCACGAGGGGGATCTAAAGAAATCAAATCCTTAATCCTCAAACTGGTGGAGACATCAATATTAATAAAAGAGGGCCATCGAGAGAGAGGGAGCTCAGAAATCCAAGAATCTTGAGTAACATCAATCAAATAACCATCTCCAATCATCCATGATATATTTTTCATGATAGGCTCACCGTACCGACATACCTCTTTCCAAAAAAGGAACACTCCCTTTTATTGTTGAATAAATATTTGCTGTTACCATCCCCTTTTGTTCAATAACAATTATAACATGATTTTTCCCCTAATTTAGTAAAATCTCTTTATTAAAGCAGAGCAGAAAATTTAAGTGTTTGTTTAGGAAATTTTGTTATAGCAGCAGCAAAATTAAGATTATAATAACTCCTTGAATAAAAAAATATTAAAGAAGTTAGTAAGTGGACAGTGGGGATAATTTTGTTTCAATAAATAGGTCAGGTGAACCCAAATTCTGGAATATTTTTCAGTGAAGAGAAACTGACCACATTGATGCTCATGTAATCTAAAGTTGTTGCTCCATTGGCATGGATCATCTTACCATCTACTAGCTATATCATTTGCTTCGTTAGCCTGTAGAATTATTAGCAAGCAATAATACAGGGTGCTAATGAAATCATAATTTAATTATATTTATATCACATAATGCTATCCTCAACTCATGATTAGTTATTCCTATAAAAAAATTAACATAATATGATGATTCTCCAAACTAATACCACTTATATCCCGTCTAGGTATGAGAATAGGCTAGGCTAAATGCAAAAAAAGTAGCTCAAGACATTGGATCGGATTGGACTGAACCTAGGACGAAGAATAGCTAGTCCTAGCGTGGCCCAATAGTAATATCCAAGGCCTCAGGCCCAGTCTGGCCCGACCTTTGTTAAACATCATAGTTGTACGATATATTTTTATATATGCATATTTTATCAAAAGCTTTAAGTTAGTAGGGTTGGTCACTTACTTCTCAGGCAGTTTGGTTCTCTCTTTCTGCATCCTTTTAAGAATACATTTTATACTTTATATATATATATATATATATATATATATATATATATATATATATATGATATTTTAAAAATATAAAATATAAAATATCGGGTTGGGCGGGCTTGTTTTGTCTATAAGCTCAAATCCGGCCCAAAAGCTTAAACGGAGTTAAGATTTGTAGCCTGATCTAACTTTTATTGGCTTAAGATTTATGGCCCAGGCCTTGTAGTTTTTCGTGCAATCGTGCGCGCCCCTGGGCATCCGATCCAGGCCCTCCCGTAATCCTACCCCAAAATTTGAGGCATACTCATCTAAAATATCATCGTAGAGTCCTACCAGTTTTTAGTTATTCAATGATTGATTGCGTGTCCTTGAAATTGGAAGACAGAAAAGTCCTCCAAAACTGGAGGAAAAAGTTCCATTTCTATAACCACGCCTCTATCGAAGGAAAAAAAAGAAAAAGAAAAAGCATCAGAACACCAGTCTATGAGGATGATGATTCCAATTAATACAACAAAGATGGTGGCCCTCGTAGATGGCAGTGATGCGACCTGTTGGAGATGGGGTTGGGACCACCAAGACTCAAGCCTCAAAGTTGTTCTCTTCTCATGATGGAACGCAAGAGACCCGACCGGTGAAGTATGACTGAACCCTGCTATAATGATGGGGTTGGGACCACTGCAAGAGGCCCTGCTGGTGAATTAGGAATAAATCCTGCCATAACGACGTGGTTGGGACCACAGAGACTTCTGCCACAAAGTTGTTTTCATGATGAAATGTATGAGGCTCACATCCCCGTCTGATATGATGCGCGTAAAAAGTCTTTCCGCATCGGATACAGAAAATGGCATAACATGGGATCATTGATCGTGCTCATATGCAAGCACGCATACGATTTCATTAGATTACGATATGCACTACACGTGCACAATCATTCTGCACCAAGGTTTGATGCAGAAAGTAGGCACCGCATACGATCATTGATCATGCGCACATATGAACGCACATGCTATGACCCATTACGCAATGAAAGACTTTTTCATAATGATCATGTGCACGTGCTCTCGCCCATTGCAGAAAGACTTTTTCATAATGTGTGACCTAGAAATAAATTCTACTGTATTGGTTCAAATCAATTTTTTATTTAATTAATTTATAAATAAATTAAAATTTAATAATCTTAAAGTTTTAATTTTAAATTAATTAATAATAAATAAATTTAAATTATGAATTTTTAAATATTTTTTTATTTGATGTAAATTTATTTTAGATATTATATTTGTTGTATAAAAATAAATTTTAAGTATAGCTTAAGTTAACCGCCTTTTATCATTGCTCTGAGTGCATGCACTGCTATAATAAAAGCTCAAGATAATTAATAAACGAAGAAAAAAATTCACACAATAGAAGCATTTGCAATACAATAGAGAAAGACAGAAAGAGGAGGAATTGATGACATTATTTATTTTTTTAAAAAAGAACATGCATGTAGGAAAGGAAGGCTGCGTTTAGAATCATGGTCATATTTTTTTTAAAAAAAAAATATAAATTTTATTTTTAACTTTTTTGTTTTTAATAATAAAAATATGTTGATAGTTTCTATTTCTTTTTATTTTTTATAATTCTAACAATAGAAGCAGATTTAATAGTTAAGTGTATTAGTTTGATTAGAAAGCCAATTTCTGTCTTTAAATTTTTGAGAAAGAGAGATATTTAAGCTTTTCCTAACGAATGGTTTACGACTAGCAAAAGGATCAAGTATATTGGTTTAAATATAATGTTATTTCCTTTCTTTAAAAAAGATTAGAAAGTCACATTCTATTCCGAAGCCATTGAGAAAGAGATATGTCACGCCCTAGTCCCAAAATTTGAGCTAGGATGATAACCCACCGCATGCCAGGCATGCAAGGCATCTCCAACTTCATCACATAAATCAATATAAAGCAAAATTCACATCCATGATTTATTACAAACCATAATTATCAGTTTTGGGCTACCTGCCCTACACACAAGCAAATCTGAACTAAATCAATATAATGAAACTAAGTCTATTTAATAGAAGCTCCTTCTATCCCAATTATCCTTCTTCATTCCTGAGGCTCTGAAAAATATTGTGAGAATTCTATGAGCTCACACTCAATAAGTAAGCCTAATATAATTTTAAATTTTCATTTATCATGCTATCAACAGGTTCATGTCATCAGATCAATTAATTTGAAACTTAATTCAATAATAATTACTAAAATGTATGCGATGTAAACAAAACATTGTTTATACTGTCATTATTTTTCTTTATGTGTCCCACGACCCTACAACACGCATCATGTATATCACTCTTAAATATCCCCTAAGAGGAAGGTCCTGGAACCAGTATTCTGTCATCTGTCTTGTGATAATCTGTCATGTGATAATCTATCATGTAAGAATCTGTCATGTGATAATCTGTCATGTGAGAACCGCGGCGACACATAAAGTTTTACTGTCATTATCATAATTACATATATCATAGTAACAACATGATTTTGCAAACTTAACATAATTACATTTAACCGTAAGTTTACAGTTTACAAATTAAATAATTTATAAAATCATAATACTTGACTTACTTACCTTAGTATGCAAATTCCAATTGATAACTCAGCTAATTGGACACCTGGGAACCTACAGTATCATTTTTCATTATTAAATTTCTAAAATCTGAATTATAAAATAATTCTTAAACTCTACCCAAACCACTTAACGGGCCCAACTTTGACCTCGAATATCTCTCAATGTCTACACCCAAATAGGGAAACAAAATTATCCCCAGAAACTAAAATCAATCTTAATTCGGGCCATATATTTACTTTGCCATTCCGGCCAGATACAGGGCTCAAAACACTGCTCAAACAGGCTCCAGAGATGGCCCAATAGGGCCCAAAGAACGGACGGCCCAAACGGCCCATCAATCCTTAGTACCCCCCCCCCCCCCGCTCCTCTGTTTCTTTTGAAACAGAGGAGCTGAGAGCCTTGCCGGCGGCCAGGGCCACTGCCGGCCAAATTGGAGGCAGCCCGGCCGCCGTTGACCGGATAGGGGCTGGCCGCCGCCGCGGCCAGCCTCCCCCCCCTCTCTCTCTCATCAATTCCTCTCTCAATCTTTCTTTTTCTCTTTCATCGCCGCGCGTCTTTCACGGTGCTGGCACCAATTCCGGCCAAATTGGCATCGGTCCGGCCACCGTTGGTCAGACTAGAGCTGGCCGCCGCTGTGGCCGGCCTCCCCTCCTTCTCTCTCTCCCAATTTCCTCTTTCTTCCTCTCTTTCTCTCTCACTGTTTACCGTGGCCACGATGCGTGTCGGCGGCACGGCCGGCCACCATGGCCGGCCGGACCTCCACCGGACGCACGCTCGGCGTCGGTGGAGGTCGTCGACCAAGGCTCAGGCCCGGCGAAGCGGCGAGCATGCCGCCGGGCCCGAACCAAGGATCGGACCGCCGGTTACAACAATCTTCCCAGGAGTTCCTCTCTCCCGTCCCTGCTCTTCTCTCTCTCTCCCTTCCGGCACCCCACCGGACGCCGCCCCCGGTGCCGATGGGGTTGTCGACCGGGGCTCAGGCCCGGCGAGGCGGCGGGCACACCGCCGAGCCTGAACCGGCATCGACACAGGGAAGAAACTGGGTTCTTCAACCCGGTTCCTCCCTGTCTCTCCTTATTTTTAGTTTTTTTTATTTTTTTAACTTTCTCTCTCTAACTTTCTCTCTCTCTCCCAGGCATGGACAGGGGACTTACCAGGAGCAGGCGCGCATACAGGGATGATGGGGAAGAAACGTCCGCACGAGAAGATGATGAGAAGGAGGCGTTCACGTATGATGGGAAGGAGGTTTCGATGATCTTTTAAAGGCGGTGCAGAGTCCTCAAATCAAGGGACTCTGTTAGTTAGATATACTTGGAATTCAAATATCTAGAGTCTATCTTCATGATCTCGTGATAACTCTCACGAGCAGTTGAGATATCCAGGGGATTACATTCTCCCCTCCTTATAAAAATTTCGGCCTTGAAATTGATAACTTTTATTGAGAAAATTAAAAGTCCAATTTTTGTCCCAAGGACTAACAATAAACTAAAGCTAACAGTTTCAATCATTAACTATTTTAATATATAAATAGTTGTGGATACTTTTCTTTCATTTCTTCCTCCAATTCCCAAGTAGCCTCCCTCTCAGAATGATTACTCCATTCCATCTTAACATAGGGAATGGTACGCCGTCTCAGAACCTGATCTTTGCTGTCTACGATATGCACAAGATGCTCCTCATATGATAAATCTTTCCTCAATTGTATAGGCTCATACGCGATAACATGGCTGGGGTCAGAAATACTTTCTCAACATAGAGACATGAAAAACATTGTGTACCCCAGCTAGAATCGGAGGTAGTGCCAGACTGTAAGCAACCTCTCCGACTCTGCTCAAGATCTCAAAAGATCCAATATAACGTGGACTCAACTTTCCTTTAATCCCAAATCTTATCACATCTTTGGTTGGTGATACCCTTAAGAAAACATGGTCCCCAACCTGGAATTTTAATTCCCTTCTTCTGACATTAGCATAGCTCTTTTGCCTGCTCTGAGATGTACGAAGACGCTCCCTGATCAAATGCACCTTATCTACTGTTTGCTGAATTAGCTCAGGGCCTAGCAATTTTCTTTCCCCCACGTCATCCCAACATATAGGAGATCTGCACCTCCTATCATACAGAGCTTCAAATGGAGCCATCTGGATACTGGCTTGGTAACTATTATTATATGCAAACTCCACCAAAGGTAAGTGGTTATCCCAAGCTCCACCCAAGTCCATCACGCAGGCTCGCAACATGTCCTTCAGAATCTGTATGGTCCTCTCTGATTGTCCATCTGACTGGGGATGATAGGCAGTACTGAAGTTTAGTTTGGTTCCCATGGCCTTATGAAGACTCTTCAGAACTGGGACACAAACCTGGTATCTCTATCTTATACAATAGATACCGGAACACCATGGTGTCTCACGATCTGCTCAATATACAAATTAGCCAATCTTTCACTAGAGACCCAAACTCTGAAAGGTAGGAAATGAGCTGATTTTGTTAGTCTGTCCACAATGACCCAAACTGCATCGTTGCTCTTAGGGGTTTTGGGCAGACCAGTCATAAAGTCCATTGTAATCTTTTTCCATTTCCACTGTGGAATCATTAGACACTGAAGAGGTCCCGCAGGCCTTTGATGCTCGGCCTTCACTCGCTGACACAACAAGCACTTGGCCACATACTGAGCAATCTCCCTCTTCATGCCTTTCCACCAAAAATTTTTCTTTAAGTCTCTGTACATCTTATGCCACCTGGATGCACAGTAGAGGGAGAGTAGTGAGCCTCCTTCAAAATTTCAGCCTTTAGCTCCTCAATGTTTGGCACACAAAGTCTTCCTTCAAATTTCAGGGATCCGTCCTCCATTACATAAAATTCATTCTGAACTCCTGACTGCACTACTTCTTTAATCCTTTGTAGATCTAGGTCTTTCATCTGGGAGGACTTGATTCTGTCAACTAAGGTCGGCTGGAGTACAAGTGCTGCAACAAGCCCATCAGACTGCTGTACTCTCAGACCAACCTCCCACTTCTCTAGATCTCTCAATACGTGAGGCTGGGAAGTGATCATAGCAGCTAACTTAGAAGAGGATTTTCTGCTCAAGGCATCAGCTACTACATTGGCCTTCCCAGGGTGATACTGTAGATTCAGGTCATAATCCTTTAATAGTTCCAACCACCTCCTCTGCCTTAAATTTAGCTCTTTCTATGTGAAGATGTATTTTAGACTCTTATGATCTGTATACACATCACACGATACTCCATATAGATAATTCCGCAAATCTTCAGAGCAAAAACCACAGCAGCCAATTCCAGATCATGAGTAGGATAATTCTGCTCATAAGGTTTTAGTTGTCTGGATGCATAAGCTATCACTCTTTCATTCTGCATCAAAACACATCCCAATCCTTTCCGAAAGGCATCAGTATATATAGTAAAACCTTCAGATCCTGTTGGAAGAACAAGAATGGGAGCTGACACCAGGCGTTGCTTTAACTCCTGAAAACTTTCCTCACACTCCATTGTCCAGTCAAACTTCACTCGCTTTTGGGTTAAGCGAGTTAGGGTAGAGCAATGCGAGAGAAATTCTTCACAAATTTGCAGTAATATCCGGCTAACCCCAAGAAGCTTCTGATTTCTGCCACATTGGAAGGTCGGCTCCAGTTAATGATAGCTTCAATCTTTTTTGGGTCCACAGATACACCATCTTTAGAGATTATATGACCCAAGAAAGATACTTGATCCAACCAAAATTTACACTTCTGCAGCTTGGCATAAAGCTTCTTCTCTCGAAGAATCTGTAGCACGATCCTCAGGTGGTCTCATGCTCCTTATGGCTCTTGGAATATATCAAAATATCATCAATGAAAACCACCACAAACTGATCCAGATATGGCTTAAAAATTTTGTTCATTAAGTCCATGAATGCTGCTGGGGCATTAGTTAACCCAAACGGCATCACCAAGAACTCATAGTGGCAATATCTGGTTCTGAATGCTGTCTTTGGCACATCTCCTTCTTTAACTTTGAGTTCATGGTACCTGGACCTAAGATCAATCTTTGAGAATATCCAGGCTCCTTGAAGTTGATCAAATAAGTCGTCAATCCTTGGCAGAGGATACTTATTTCGCACTGTTACCTTATTGATTCCCCGGTAATCAATGCAGAGTCGAAGACTGCCGTCCTTCTTCTTAACAAATAGAATTGGAGCACCCCAAGGAGAAGCACTGGTCTAATAAATCCTCGATCTAGAGCTCTTGCAGTTGATCCTTCAGTTCTTTTAGCTCAGCCGGGGCCATGCGGTAAGGGGCCTTTGATATAGGTCCAGTTCCAGGAACTAGATCAATAGATAATTCGACTTCCCAATCAGAGGTAAATTAGTCAAATCCTCAGGGAAGACATCAGGGAATTCTCGAGCTATAGGAATATCCTCCAACTTGGTCTCTTCTTGCTGAAGGTCCTTGACTACAGCAAGAAATCCTTGACCACCACTCATCAGATACTTCCATCTTGCATTACTGATATGAACATTGAGGCTAGGTGTTTCTGACCACCAATAAAACTTCAGTGGGAGGACAATGAGATCAGCATTCAACCTCCTATTCTCCAAGATAATTGGGCAAGATTTGCATACTGTGTCAACTTTCATAACCTCCCCATTTGGAAGTGCAATATGCAGCTCTTGCTCCAAAGAAATAGGTGTCAATGATACATTCTTGTCAAGATATGTCAGATATGAAAGAATGCATGGCACCCGGGTCAATTAAAGTTTGAGCATAAGTACGTACTTTAATCATTCCTGGATATAAGTGTAATTTATTTTAACATTAAGGATTGCACCTATTGTTAATTAACTGTCAATGCATTGCACTAGATAAGAATGTAATACTAGATATAACATTAAAGGGTATACCTGTCACCACAGAATTAGAGGCGGCAGCATCCTGCTGAGTGAGGTTGAAGACCCATCCCTGGGTCCTCGGTGGCTGCTGCTGTTGTTGCTGGCTCATTCCTTGACTTGAAGAAGGCTGATGATCCTTCCGAAAGGGATAGGTAGCAATCTTGTGATCAGTTTTCCCACATACAAAGCAGGCACCAGTCACTCTGCGGCAAGGCTTTCCAGGGTGGGAGTTACCACAATGAATGCAACGAGTCTCCTTATTCTGTGGTTTAGCTGGAGCCTGTGTGTACCCTTCTTCTTGGCCTGAGCAGAGGATTGGCCAGAAGTAGGCCCTTTCTCTTCTTCCTCGGCTCCCAATCCTTTTGAACAACATTCATATCCCTCTCAATCACCAAGGCCTTATTCACTACAGCACTGTAAGTGAGGAGCTCAAATGCATTGACCGCTTGCCTCAGTCTGGGTCGCAGTCCCTCAGTGAATCTGGTGACCTTGGCTATTTCATTGGTCATAATATTTGGAGCAAAACGGGCCAACCTGGTGAATTCAGCTTCATACTGGGCCACAGAAAGATCCTTTTGCTTCAATTTGATAAACTCTGATTCCATCTGTCTCTGTACACTCCTGGGGAAGTATTTGTCGAAGAATATCTCTCTAAACTCTCCCCAAGAAATGATCTGTCATTCCGACGCTGCTCCTCAACTAACCACCAATCATAGGCTTCCCCCTGGAGAAGGTAGGTGGCAAATCTGATCCGCTCCATATCCTGACTACCATGGGCCATAAAAGCCTTCTCCATATCTCGCACCCACCGCTCAGCATCAACAGGGTTGGTGGATCCAGAGAAAGGGGCAGGGGCAAACTTCTTGAAGTCTGCAAAGCTGCGGCCAACCCCTATCCAGGATTGAGATGGAGTAGGCTGGTTCTGTGGAGCAGTAGAGTCGGGCTGAGTCTGTGAATAGGAGGGGCAGGTTGTGTCTGCGGAGCAGTGTGAGTAGGCTGAGCGGACAAGGCCTGCAGAATCTGGTGCTGCAGGTCCTGCATCGACTGCGCCATACCTGAGAGAACCTGAAGCATCTCGGTTTGGAGTTGCTGCTGATCAGTCCCGACTGAATTGGCTGGGGCAGCAGCTCCAGTGGCTTCCAGACCTCCCGGTTGGCCAGCATTACCAACTTGGGAACTCTCATCATTTTGTCGACTTCTAGTGCACGTGTCATTCTTATCTCCTAATAAATTAGTTGTAATTAATATCACTGTAAACATTAATTGTTAGGCTTTCAAAGCATAATATCTGAAATTCCTTTAAATTTATAATTATCTCAATGTCATTCTAGTGTTTTGCCTAAAGTGTCATCATGTATATGTCCCTAATGTCATAACCTGGCTCTGATACCACTAAAGCTGTCACACCCCAGTCCTAAAATTTGAGCTAGGATGATAACCCGCCGCATGCCAAGCATGCAAGGCGTCTCGAACTTCATCACATAAATCAATATAAAGCAAAATTCACATCCATGATTTATTACAAACCATAATTATCATTCTTGGGCTACCTGCTCTACACACAAGCAAATCTGAACTAAATCAATTTAATGAAACTAAGTCTATTTAATAGAAGCTCATTCTATCCCAATTATCCTTCTTCATTCCTGAGGCTCTGAAAAATATTGTGAGAATTCTATGAGCTTACACTCAATAAGTAAGCCTAATATAATTTCAAATTTTCATTTATCATGCTATCAACAGGTTCATGTCATCAGATCAATTAATTTGAAACTTAATTCAATAATAATTACTAGAATGTATGCGATGTAAATAAAACATTGTTTATACTGTCATTATTTTTCTTTATGTGTCCCACGGCCCTACAACACGCATCGTGTATATCACTCTTAAATATCCCCTAAGATGAAGGGTCCTGGTACCAGTATTCTATCATCTGTCATGTGATAATCTGTCATATGATAATCTATCATGTGAGAATCTGTCATGTGACAATCTGTCATGTGAGAACCACGGCGATACATAAAGTTTTACTGTCATTATCATAATTACATATATCATAGTAACAATATGATTTTGCAAACTTAACATAATTACATTTAACCGTAAGTTCACAGTTTACAAATTAAATAATTTATAAAATTATAATACTTGACTTACTTACCTTAGTACGTAAATTTTAATTGATAACTCAATTAATTGGACACCTGGAAACCTACAGTATCATTTTTATTATTAAATTTCTAAAATCAGAATTATAAAATAATTCTTAAACTCTACCCAAACCACTTCACGGCCCAACTTTGACCTCGAATATCTCTCAATGTATACACCCAAATAGGGAAACAAAATTATCCCCAAAACTAGAATCAATCCTGATTCGGGCCATATATTTACTTTCCATTCTCGGCCCGATACAGGGCCCAAAATGCTGCTTAAACAGGCTCCAGAGACGGCCCAACAGGGCCCAAAGAACGGACGGCCCAAACGGCCCATCAATCCTTATTACCCCCCCCCCTCCGCTCCTCTGTTTCTTTTGAAACAGAGGAGCTAAGAGCCGTGCTGGCAGCCAGGGCCACTGCCAGCCAAATTGGAGGTGGCCCGACCGCCGTTGGCCGGACCGGGGCCGGCCACTGCCGCGGCCAGCCTCCCCCTCCCTCTCTCTCATCAATTCCTCTCTTAATCTTTCTTTTTCTCTTTCATCGCTCATGCGTCTTCCACGGTGCCGGCGCCAATTCCGACCAAATTGGCGTCGGTCCGGCCATCATTGGCCGGACCAGAGCTGGCCGCCGCCGCTGCCGGCCTCCCCTCCTTCTCTCTCTCCCCAATTTCCTCTTTCTTCCTCTCTTTCTCTCACTATTTATCGTGGCCACGATGCGTGCCGGTGGCACGGACCTCCACTGGACGCACGCCCAGCGCCGGTGGAGGTCGCCGACCAAGGCTCAGGCCCGGCAAAGTGGCGAGCACGCCGCCGGGACCGAACCAAGGATGAGACCGCCAGTTACAACAATCTTCCCAGGAGTTCCTCTCTCCCGTCCCTGCTCTTCTCTCTCTCTCTCTCCCTTCCGGCACCCCACCGGATGCCGCCCCCGGTGCCGATGGGGTTGTCGGCCGGGGCTCAGGCCTGGCGAGGCGGCGGGCACGCCGCCTCGCCTGAACCGGCGTCGACACAGGGAAGGAACTGGGTTCTTCAACCCGGTTCCTCCCTGTCTCTCCTTATTTTTATTATTTTTATTTTTTTTAACTTTCTCTCTCTAACTTTCTCTCTCTCTCCCAGGCATGGACAAGGGACTTACCAGGAGCAGGCGTGCACACAGGGATGAAGGGGAAGAAATGTCCGCACGAGAAAATGATGAGAATGAGGCGTTCACGTATGATGAGAAGGAGGTTTCGGTGATCTTTTAAAGGCGGTACAGAGTCCTCAAATCAAGGGACTCTGTTAGTTAGATATACTTGAAATTCAAATATCTAGAGTCTATCTTCCTAATCTCATGATAACTCTCACGAGCAGTTGAGAGATCCAGGGGATTACAAGATATAAGCTTTCTTGATCATAGGCAATGTATGGTTTACAGCCAATGAAAATAATAGGTATATGGGTTTGATTTGAAAATCATTTTCTATTTTAAAGTTATTGAGAAAGAGATATATTTAGGCTTTTTCAATGATAAGGGATATATGAATCATAGCCAATGAAAGAAACATGCATATTAGCTTGATTAGAAAGGCATTTTTCTATTTTTGAATTATCAAAAAAGAGATACATATTTAGGCTTTCTCTGGTGATGTATGGTTCATGGCCAACAAAGTTAAAAGAAAAATGCTTGTTAAATTTAACTTTAAATTAATTAATAACAAATAAACTTAAGTTATAAATTTTTTAAATATTTTTTATATTCAATATAAAATTATTTTAGATTTTATATTTATTCTACAAAAATAAATTTTAAGTATAGTGTAAGTTAACTACCTTTTATCAATGCTAGTGCATTGCTAAAACAAAAGCTCAAGATAAATCAATGAACGAAGAAATAATTTCACACAACAGAAGCATTTGCAATACAATAGAGAGAAACAAAAATAGGAGGAATTGATGACATTTTTATTTTTTTTAAAAAAAACATGTAAGAAAAGGAAGGCTGCATTTAGAATCATGGTCATATTATTTTTGAAAAAATAATATATAAATTCTATTTTTATTTTTTTATGTTTTTAATAATAAAATGTTTGATAGTTCCTCTTGCTTTTTATTTTTTATAATTCTAATAATAGAAACAGATTTAATAGTTACTATTATTTTTATTTTTTAATGCAGGAGATGTTTTTTACTTTCTTAAAAAGTTGTTTTAGTTTCTAAAAAGTGAGTACTTAAAAAAAGTATAAGTAAAAAATTTTACTTCTACTTTTTTTATAAATAATACAAGTTAATTTTAGAAATAAAAATAAAAATATTGCAATCAAACATATTTTTTATATGAGATTTTATGTTTCTAATATTAAAAATAAAAAAAACAAAGTTGATACGGTATAGGCCAAAATTTATGGAACTATAGAAACAAGTACTTTTTTATGGTTCATGCTTGCAAGTGAGTATCTCATGCATTAAAATTTGACATAATTTGCACATAAATTAAAAAAAAAATCCTTTGTAGTCCATGAGAAAGAGATATATGTATATATAAGCCTTCTTAATCATAGGCGACATGTGGTTTATGGACAATGAAAGGAAGAGGTGTATTAGTTTGATTAGAAAGCCAATTTCTGCCTTTGAATTATTGAGAAAGAGAGATATATTCAAGCTTTCTTTGACGGATGGTTCACGACTAGCAAAAGGATGGTTTAAATAGAAAGGCATTTTCTTTCTTTAAAAAAGATTAGAAAGTCATTTTCTATTCCGAAATCATTGAGAAAGATATATAAGCTTTTTTTATCATAGGCGATGTATGGTTTACGACCTATGAAAATAATAGGTATATGGGTTTGATTTGAAAGCCATTTTCTATTTTAAAGTTATTGAGAAAGAGATATATTTAGGCTTTTTCAATGATAAGGGATGTATGAATCATAGCCAATGAAAGGAATACGTATATTAGTTTGATTAGAAAGGCGTTTTCTATTTTTGAATTGCCAGCAAAGTTAAAGAAAGTTTGTTAGTTTGAATACAATGATATTTTTTTTTTGGAGACATTGAAAAAGTGATGTACATTTAAACTTTGTGAACCCTAGGCAATGTATGATTCTCGGCCAATTGAATTAAGGAATAAATGTATTAATTTAATTAGAGTGCCATTTCCTGCTTTGGGGTCATTTCAGAAAAAGAGATATATTCACGTTTTCTCAATCATAGGCGATGTATGGTTCACGATTAGCAAAAGAATCAACTATATTGATTTGATTAGAAAGTCATTTTCTTCCTCAAAAGATATTAGAAAGCCATTTTTGTTCTGAAGTAATTGAGAAAGATATATAATTTTTCTCGGTCATAGGCAACTTATTGCTCACGGCTACGTACGATTTCCTTCCTCACTTTTAAACCAATCGGACGGATGCTATGGTTCGCATGCTTTGTGAACGTTCAAGATCTTATTAGCATGCGTGCCACTTTCATAGAATGGCGCCGCACCGTGACATGCTGAACGGTGTGGAGTTTCTACATCAGCTTTCCAAGGTTGGGCTTTTCCTATTTTATATTTAAATTTTGATTTTAAATTTAAATACAACCTATTTATTAATTAAATCGGATGGAATCATCTATAACAAATTTTTTTAACCCAATCATCTATTCGGATTCAATCCAAAATATTATATACATTTGAAATAGGTATCTAATTATTATTTTATAGCTAAAATTTAACCATTAGTAATTAAATATAAATTTATTAAAAAAATTAAGAGGAACATAAAAAATAAGCTTAAACATAAATTTGTATTAAAAACTCTTAATTCTATCTAAATAAAAATTACTTTTTAAGTTTATGATATTTAAAATCTTTATTGATATACTTAGAGATATTATAAAGAACAATTCATTAAAATAAATAAAAATAAAATATTTAGATATAATTAGAGAAAAAAGATTAAAGGAGTTCTAGTTATTCAAATTAAAAGGAGAATTAGTTTAAATTAGAGCTCATTTAATGAATTTATAAAGATAATTAAAGTAAAAAAGAAACAAGATTTATATAATTAAGAATTATTGATTGGAATTAATGAGATTTAGATTGGATTGAATCAAAAATATTTAAACCTCATCTAACTAAGTATTTCAAATCCGACCTGATATAGTTGGTAAAAAGGCTTAGATGAGTTGAGTTGAGTATCTAATTATTTGAATAATTCACTAAACAAATTTTTATAGACACTAATTCTTCTTTTTACCTTAACAACCACATCTATTCTAATATATTTTCACTTAATTATATTTAAATATTAATATTTTATTATTTATTTTGATAGATTTTTATTTATAATTCTTTCAAGTGTATCGACATATATTTTAAAACCATGATTCACAAATTTAAGGATGATCAATTATCTGAATAGAGTTAAAAATCTTTAAATAAAATTTTAAATTATCTTTCTAGTCTTAATTAATTTTTCTTGGCTTTATATTTAATTATAAATTATTAATTTTTTATAAAAATAATAATTAGATGCTTTATTAAATGTAAATATGCTATGACCCAATTTCAATCTAAATTTGCAACATATCATGTTGGATCCAGATCATGCTTGATCAGAACTTATTCAAATGATCTATTTGATCCAAAATTCTTTGCATGAGCTTAAATCGATCTAATTAGTAAATGGATTCGGTTTAGAACTCAAATGATGTTTTGGGATGGAAACTGAGTTGACCTAATCTGATCCAACTTGTTTCAATTTCTTTGCAGCACTATGCCACTTGAAAGAGTAATTTGATAATGATATTTTATTTAAAGTTGGACCGCTTAACATGAACGCTACGCTGACAATTAATGTCTATCTGCCCTTTCTCAAAAACTGTGCTCGTATTGGGTTTGATATCTCTGGCCACTAGGGATCCCCTGCTGCTTCGGCAGCGAACCGGCATACGGTTCTTATCTCTTGGGAGCCCCCCCTCCAGGATTTGTCAAAGTCAATTTTGACGGGAGTGTCCGTAGAAGAATTGCTGGGTCAGCGTTCATTATCCGAGGTCCTCATGGTGACCTTTTGGCGACGGGAGGTTTTGGTTCTCTCGACTCCTCTGTCCCCATGACCGAACTTCGCGCGGCTTGGGCAGGTATTTCTTATGCTGCTCGGGTTCTTCATGCTCAGAGGATTTGTATTGAGGGCGACTCTATGTCGGTCATTGCTTGGATTCAGATGCAGAATTGCCCTCCTGCTCATTCTAATCCGATTTTGTTGGATATTTGGGCTATTCTGCGGGAGATTAATTACGTCCAGACCCATCATATATCGCGAAGCCAACTCGGCGGCGGACTGGATTGCTGCTTCAGTGGCTCTGCTTTCTGGTCCATGGATTTTGACGTCGGGTGACCCCTGCCCTGCTCCTTTGCAGCAAATTTTATACTCTGATATATCTGGGCTGACTCGTGCTAGACTAGTGTGATCGCCCGTTTGTACCCAAAAAAAAAATTTCTTTATTTATATAAAATAACCAATATTATCTTGAAGACCACGGGCCTCAATACTATCTTTAATTTGAGTCATGAGGTACGCATGAAGAGTTTAGTAGGTCGTGTCCTCCAATCTTCCATATTTTATTGTTGAATAAATATTGCTGTTATCATCCCTTTTGTTCAATAACAATTATAACATGAATTTTTTTCTCTAATATAGTAAAATCTCTTTATTAAAGCAGAACAAAAAATTTAAGTATTTGTTTAGGAAAATTAAGATTATAATTACTCCTTGAATAAAAAAATATTAAAGAAGTTAGTAAGTGGACAGTGGGGACAATTTTGTTTCAATAAATAGGTCAGGTGAACCCAAATTCTGGAATATTTTTCAGTGAAGAGAAACTGACCACATTGATGCTCATGTAATCTAAAGTTGTTCCATTGGCATGGATCATCTTACCATCTACTAGCTATATCATTTGCTTCATTAGCCTGTAGAATTATTAGCAAGCAGTAATACAGAGTGCTAATGAAATCATAATTTAATTATATTTATATCACATAACTCTACCCTCAACTCATGATTAGTTATTCCTATAAATAAATTAATATAATGTGATGATTCTCCAAACTAATACCACTTATATCCCGTCTAGGTATGAGTATGGGCTAGGCTAAGCGCAAAAAAAAGTAGCTCAAGACATTGGATCAGATTGGACTGAACCTCGGATCAAGAATAGCTAGTCCAGGCCTGGCCCAATAATAATATCCAAGGCCCTAGGCCCAGTCTGGCCCGACCTTTGTTATACATCATAGTTGTATGATATTTTTTTTATATGCATATTTTATCAAAAGATTTAAGTTAGTAGGGTGGTTAAAGAGTTGGCCACTTACTTCTTGATGGGGCCAATTGACCCCATGGGCTATAATGATCGTATCTGGACTTGGCCCTCAGAGTCGGCCTCCTCTACTCGGCTCCCGGAATCAGCCTTCTCTGCTCGGCCCCCTTGGCATCGATCGGCCTCAACACCGACCCCAGAGTCGGCCTTGGCACCCACGTGGTTCATTATCGACTGCAACTGCCACGTGGCCCACCTACCATCTGTGGTCCTGTGTGGCCCATCTACTGTCTACGGCCCCCATATGCCTGGCTTCACCACTGTCCACACGTCTCCCCACTCTCGGCATAGGATTACAGACGTGCAACATAGAGACATATCTAGCAAGCACCGTAACGGCCGCCCATGCCCTGCAACAGCCAGCTGTAGCCACCACATTAGACGGAACATGACTTGTAGCTCTAACTGATTGTTACACCTCGAATCTTACAAACTCCAAACATCAATAAAATGGGTAAGAGGGACCCCCGATGAGGTAACTAACTCACAACACTCTTAAACGCTCATACTTGCTCAAACAGAGAGCATCTTCCTAAGCCTCTCTCTCTCTTTCAAGCTTTTTCAAGCTCACGGCTTTGCCTAGAACACTGACTTGAGCGTTGAAGGGTCCCCGTCAGAATCTCTAGTCCTCAAAATTTTTTGTAGGCTCCCGATCAAGCGAAGCCCATCGAAGGATCCTTAGCATGCCGGAGAAGGCGACCGAACGCTCGAGGAGGGTGATCTAGCTACAACAGTTGGCGTGCTAAGAAGGGGGGCAAAGTATGGATCGTCAGCGATGCTAGCCTGCAAATCCTAGTCCCCCTTAGATCAAAATGGTGGATCAAAGAAGATGATGATGATAAAGCCCAAGAGGTCTCTATCAGTCCTGGGGAAGCAGCCTCATGACGAGCTGAGCAACATAAAGCCAACTGCTCTACTCCACCATCATCACCCAACAAGTCAAAGCACTGATGGTAGCCGTCCAAAAGCTACAAGAGCAATATTCCATGGCTATACAGCAGCAACCAAGAGCTTCTTCCCCCCTCTAGTTACTGCTTAGGCCAGCCATCATTCAACCCGTGGAAGATCTCCCCATCGAGAGACTCACCACCGTCATGCCTCTCGGAAGCACCATCAACAAGAGCGCTATCAAGCTCTCTAGAAAAAGCACCATCAAGCTCTCCTACAAGAGCCACATTAAGCTCATCAGCAAGAGCACCATTAAGCTCTCCAGTAAGAGCCTCCTCAAGTTCTCCAGCAAGAGCATCATTAAGCTCTCCAACAAGAGCCTCCTCATGCTCTCCAGCAAGAGCACCATCAAGCTCTCCAGCGGAAGCAACATCAAGCACATCAGCAAGAGCTTCATCAAGCTTACCAACAAGCACCACAATCATGAAGCCTCCTAAACGAGGGTGCTGGTACCTCCCACCTCCAGTCGACATAATTTCCAAGGGGGTAGGTCATCAACATAGTGAGGCATTCAAATCAGCAGGAAGAGACAAACTCTCATCAAAAATTTCACAAAGGAGCTCCAGGCCACCTAGGCAGGACCTCCAGCAAGCCATCCAAGTAAGACCTCTAGTCTTCTTACAATATGAAAATCAACTTCTCCACCCCTCGGGTCACCCTTCGGGTTGGCGCAAAGAAACCCCTGGGGCAGTTTCAAAAGGCTCTCAACGGCCTAGGCGGCTCTCGGGTCACCCCTCGGGTTAGCACAAAGAAACCCCCGGGGCGGTTCCAAAAGGCTTTCGATGGCCTAGGCGGCTCTCAGGTCATCCCTCAAGTCGGTGCAAAGAAACCCCCGAGGCAGTTCCAAAAGGCTCCTGACGGCCTAGGCGGCTCTTGGATCACCTCTCGGGTCAGTGCAGAGAAACCTCCGGGACGGTTCCAAAAGGCTTTGGACAGCCTAGGTGGCTCTCGGGTCACCCCTCAAGCCGGTGCAAAGAAATCTCTGGGATGATTCCAAAAGGCTCTGGATGGCTTAGTCGGCTCTCGAGTCATCCCTCGGACCAGCGCAAAGAAACTCTGGGATGGTTCCAAAAGGCTCCCGGCGGCCTAGGCGGCTCTCGGGTCACCCCTCGGGCCAATGCAAAGAAATCCCTAAGGCAGTTTCAAAAGGCTCCTGATGGCCTAAGTGGCTCTTGGGTCACCTCTCGGGCTGGCGCAAAGAAACCCTTGAAGCGGTTCCAAAAGGCTCCCAATAGCCTAGACGGCTCTTAGGTCATCCCTCGGGCTGGTGCAAAGAAACCCCTGGGGCGGTTCCAAAAGACTCCCGATGGCTTAGACGGCTCTCGGGTCACCCCTCGGGCCGGCACATTGAAACCCTTGGGGTGGTTCCAAAAGTCTCCCGATGGCCTAGGCAGCTCTAGGGTCATCCCTCAGGTCGGCACTGTTGGCCCAGATGATAACCCAAGAGGGGGGGTGAATTGGGTTCTTTTAAAAAATTTTAACTCTTTGAAAATATTTAGGTTGATATGGAGGTGCTTAAGAGAACTAAATTAATTAAAGCTAAGTACAAATGAGATTAAGAGAGAGAGATAATATGCACGACAAACACAAAGATTTTATAGTGATTCGGTGTATCCAACACCTACGTCCACTCCCAAGCAACACTTGGGTCCACACTATAATCCCACCGATTACAGTTGAGTTGTTTTACAAGCTCACAACTCCAACTTATTGTTTTACCCGGGATCACAATGAACCCAGCTGGTTTTTCTGGGCTCACCAGCATAAACCCTAACCACAAGCTATCCTTACCTTGTCCCGAGGTATACTACCTCGACTAATTTAATCCCCTGATTGAATCAACACACAACAATTTGAAAATAGAGTTTACAATACAAACAACTCCTCAAATGAGCAAATATTCAATTTAAGTAAACAAGGGTAGAAAGGCCTGTTTGAAGCAATTTGAATGCAAGCTTTTCTTCTTTTCTTCTTTTCCTCTTCTCTCTTGAATGGTTGAATCAAGCTCCAGCTCTGATTCTTCATAGAAGGTTGTTGTAGATAAGTCGAGGAAAGAGGGGCTTTTGTGCTTCTTCTTTTCTTCTTTGTGAATCCTCTAAAAATGATCTTTGAAAGCTTTGGATTTCTTTTGAATCCCTCTTCAGAAGATGGACATGGATTCGGAGATTTCTCTTTGAAAATTTCTCTCTCTTTTTTTCTTGATTTTTTTGATTTTTTTTTTATTTTATTTTTCAAATGGACGGTTCTCCCTTTTTATAGATTTCTTAATCCAAGATTATGTGAGAAAAATAGCCGTTATAGAGTAGTTGGATTGCTTCTACACACAAAGAAAAATAGCCGTTAGAGATTAGGTGGAAAAAAGTTACTATTGGAGTCCGTTCTGACATTTGAAAATCTGTTCCTGACAGGTTGGAGTCGGCTCCAACTTTGCAGGTGTCGGCTCCAACTCGAGTTTCCAAAAATAGTAAATAAGAAGTTAGTTGGGGAGTCGGCTCTAAGAAAGTGATGTGTCGGCTCACCTCATATAGGTGTCGGCTTCCGAAACTGAGGGTGTCGACTCCGTCGATGTCCAAAAATATGCTCTCTGTTCTCAAGTTAGAGTCGGCTCTAGAAATCCCAGGTGTCGGCTTCCAAACTCCAGGTGTCGGCTCCTGAACTCAAGGTGTCGGCCTCAAAAACTAACGCAAAAAGCACTTCTCTATACCTCAGGTTAGAGTCGGCTCCAGAGTTTCAGGTGTCGACTCCAAACCATGTCGAAAACTAAGAAATGTTCTGATACTCTCTGGTGTTGGCTTCGGATACTGTAGGTGTCGACTCCAAGGTCTGAACTTACATATTTTCCATTTAAAACTCGATTCAAAACTTATTTCCTTATTCCTTTTGACTGATTAACCATTCTTAATGCCTAAAAAACTTCTCAAATTTGTCAGAAACATAATGAATATACTCATGTCTTTTGTTAATCATCAAAATCAATAATTAGATCAACAGGCACAAAGAAACCCCTAAGGTGGTTCCAAAAGGCTTTCGACGGCCTAGGCACTATCGAGTCACCCCTCGGGCTAGCGCAAAGAAATCCCGAGGTGGTTCCAAAAGGCTCCCGAGCATGGTCCCACCCCTCGAATCACCCTTCAGGGTTCAAAAGGCTCTCGAGCTTGGTCTTAGCGACTCTTGAGTCATCCTCAGGGGTTTAAAAGGCTCCTGAGCTTGGTCCCAGCACCCTCGGGTCACCCTCCGGGGTTCAAAAGGCTCTTGACTGCCTTAACGGTTTTATCATAGCCTCAACGGCTTCATTTCTGCCTCAGCAACTCAATTCTATCTTAGCAGCCAACGACCAACCCGGTAAGGCTTTAACTCAAATTATACACTTTCAAAAGATTGCTAGTCACTTTCAGCCATCCAAGAAGAAGCCCCAAGTCAACTCACAGTTCGGAGAGACCAACTCCCTAGCTCATAGTTGACTAGATCTACCTCTAGACTTCACGTCAAAAGAAGACAAGATCAGCTCACAGTTGGGAGAGACCAACTCTCCAACTCATAGCTGACAGTGCTGGCCACTCTTAGCCAGCCAAGAAGACAAGATCATCTCATAATTGGGAGAGACCAACTCTCCAGCTCATAGCTGACCATGCTAGCCAGTCTCAGCCAGCCAAGAAGATAAGATCAGCTCACAGTTGGGAGAGACCAACTCTCCAGCTCATAGCTGACAGTGCTGGCCACTCTCAGCTAGCCAAGAAGATAGGATCGGCTCACAGTTGGTAATGACCAACTCCCCAGCTCACAGCTAATGGTGCTGGCCACTCTTAGCTAGCCAAGAAGACAAGACCAGCTCACAATTGGAAGAGACTAACTCCCCAGCTCATAGTTGATGAGGCTGGCTGCTCCCAACCGACCAAGAAGATCTAGCCAGCTTCCTGGGTAGGACTCCAATCCGTTCGGCCACCCAGGCTGCGCTCTACTATGCCACAACGGCTTAACTCTGCCTTAGCGGTCAATGGCTAACTAGGTAAGGCCTAAACTCAAATTATGCATTTGCAACATATGACAACAAATTGCCCTCAGCAAGCCAATTAGAAGCCCCAAGTCAACTCACAGTTTGGAGAGACCAACTCCCAACTCACAGTTGACAGGCACCCACTTCCAGACTTAATGTCAAAAGAAGAAGCCTAAGTCAACTCACAGTAGGAAAGATCAACTCCTCAGTTCATAGTTAACAGGCATCCATTTTCAGACTCTGCGTCGAGAGAGGATTACTGGCTGCCCTCAACCAGTCAAAGATAATCAGCTTACCTCTAATATTGCTTAAAGTTTTTGAGCAGGCAAATGCACGGCTTCAAAGAGCATGCAGATGTCCACACAAGGCAGACGAAAATTAACCAAAGCAATGCAAAAGGAAAAAAGATCTCTCCACTAGAAAGGAATCAAAGTCCAAAGCTAGTATGAAAAGACAAGTGCGAAGATGAAGAGCTCTATACTCCTTTGGCCTGGTGGATGCAAGGCATGCGGTCGCACAAGCTCAGGAGTATAGGGGGCATCTGATGGGGCCAATTGACCCCATGGGATATAATGACTGCATCTGGACTCGGCCCCTGGGGTCAGCCTCCTCTACTCGGCCCCTGAAGTCGGCCTGCTCTACTCGGCCCCCTTGGCGTTGGCCTTAACACCGACCCTAAAGTCGGCCTCGGTGCCCATGTTGTCCATTACCGACTGTAACCGCCATGTGGCCCACCTACCACCTGCGGTTCCGTGTGGCCCACCTGCTACCTATGGCCTCCACATGCCTGGCTCCACTACTATCCACATGTCTCCTCACTCTCCGCACAGGATAACAGACATGCAACATGGGAGACATATTTGGCAAGCACCGTAACGGCCGTCCATGACCTGCAAGCCTGTAATAGCCAGCTGTAGCCATCTACATTAGATGGGACATGACCTGCAGCTCTGACGGGTGGCTAGACCTCGAAACTCACAGACTCCAAACATCAATAAAATGAGTAAGAGAGACCCCCGATGAGGTAACTAACTCACAACACTCCTAAATGCTCATACTTGCTCAAACAGAGAGCATCTCCCTAAACCTCTCTCCCTTTCGAGCTTTTTCAAACTCACGGTTGTTGCTTAGAGTACTGACTTGAGCGTCGGAGGTTTTCCGCCGTGTTGGCCCAGATGACAACCCAAGAGGGGGGGGGGTGAATTGGGTTCTTTAAAAATTAGCCTTTTAAATTATTTAGCTTGAGATGAATGAAGGCAAATGCAAAGTAAATATAAATTGCAGTGAATAAAACAGAGATAGAGAAGAGACAATAGAACACGGCAAACAAAAAGATTTATAGTGGTTCGGTGTATCCAACACCTACGTCCACTCCCAAGATTCACTTGGGTCCACACTATAATCACCCTAGATTACAGCAGAGTTGTTTTACAAGCTCACAACTCAAACTTGTTGTTTTCCCGGGCGCACAACGAACCCAGCTGGTTTTCAAGGGCTCACCAGCACAAAAACCCTTAACCCAAGCTTAACCAAGCTTGAACTGAGGTAAGACTACCTCCTCTAGTTCAATCCCCCAGATTGAGCTAGACACAAAGAATAGAAATATTTTGTTTAGTTACAAGGCTCCTTAATGAGCAGATAAACAAATGTAAGAATAGAGTTTAGATAAGCCTGATTTGCAGTTGGTTGGCTTTGAGCTTTTCTTCTTTTCTTCAACTCCTTTGAAGTGTAGAACCAGGCCTCAGCTCGGATTCTTCACGGAATATGTGTTGGAGTTGATTTGGGCTTTTCCTCTTTTCTTTGAGTGTTGGAAATCTCTTGAGATGCTCTTGAATAGCACTTGGATTTTCTTCAGAAGCTTCCTTGGATTTGAGCTTGAACACAGAAGGAACTTCCTTTGATTTCACACTCTTTCTTTCACTCTATTTTGAATCTCGGATTTTTTCAACTGAAGCTCTGTTTTTCTGATTTTTCTCTTCTTTTTCTTTGAAATAAATATCTCTCTATTCGTCTCTCTTTGATTTGAAAACTTCTCTATTTATAGATTCTGCAAGAATATAGCCGTTAGAGACAAAGAAAAATAGCCGTTAATCAAAAATCTTACCGTTGGAGCTGAGTTGGCATCCGTAAAAATCTCGCCCAGATTTGCTGGAGTCGACTCATGCTTTTCCCGAGTCGGCTCGAGGTCGTGATACTAAAAATAGAAATGTTTAGAAAGTCATGGGTCGACTCACCAAAAGTAAAGTGTCGACTCCTGAAAGTCGGGGGTCGACTCATGAAAAGTTGGGGTCGACTCGCGAAGTGCTCAGAAAAACACACTTCTGGTGTCTGAGCGGAGTCGACTCGCACAGTCATGGAGTCGGCTCGACAAAATCGGGGGTCGACTCGAAATTACGTGGGTCGACTCGAGACAGATAGACATTTCTGTTCTCTGAGGGGAGTCGACTCTGAAACTCAAGAGTCGGCTCCGGAACGTATCAAAAATCAGAAAGTTTTCTGATTGACTTTAAAATCGTTCCAGATTCATTTTAAATCATTGTTTTGACTTGAATTCAATAAAATTGACATTAAGAATTAATTCAAGAAGTATTCCAAAAACTCATTGATTAATCTATGAATTATAAAATTTCTTTTTGAAAGCTTAAACATTGAGCTTAAAGTTACTTTCAAAATGATTAATGTCAAACTTTAACATTCTCATTGATTGTTCAAAATAAATTCATTGCACATGTAAATAAACATATCACATCTTTTATAGTACTCATGGCTTTTGGTAATCATCAAAATCAAAAGGATTGGGGCATATAATTTTTCAATAATCTCCCCAACAATCTCCCCCTTTTTGATGATGACAAAAACATTGAGTTTATGCATGATTGATTTGTGAATTTATTTTGATTTCATAAATAGGCTTAGGCTCCCCCTGAATGAGGTAGCTCCCCCTATGAAACTTAATCATTCAATTAATTATCTCATTGATTAATTTGATTTTCTCATATGCATATTCAATCATAAAACTATAAAACTCTCCCCTTTTTTGTTATCAACAAAAAGGTAGAGAAGCATAAACATTCATTCATTCGTTGATAGAAAGAAATACATTGAGTAACCAAAATTGACATTTCATTTCATCAAAGAGTCTAATACATCAAAATGTCTAATACATTGATATCAAAATGTAAAACATAACAATAACAAGGATTGAGTATCTAATACATTAGAAATGAGTTCTAACAATCCTAGTCAAATGATCTATTATATTCTTCATTCCATCTGATTGGATTTTTACATAGTCTTTTAGCCTTTCATCTACAAAGGTGCAAGCAGTCAAAATTTGTCTTGAAGCTCCGCATTGCACTTAGAGTAGGTTTCGCCATCTCCGCAAATATCTTTAAGTTCTTCAAAAATGTTCTTGAGATCTCACTTAAAGACTTTGAAGAGGTGCTGAGAGTAGACTCAATTTTAGTGATTCTGTCATCCAAAGAATATAGAGTCTCCTTTAGATTCATGAACTTATTTCAAACTCTGACTTTAATTTCTCTGACTGATCATCAAAAGTCCTTTGAGTTGCTTTAATTGTAGATCTGAGAAGCCAGCAGAAGAGGATGAAGCTTGATCAAATAACTGAGCAGGTGTAGGAGCAGGTGCAGAAGTAGGAGGGCTCGGAGGTGCAGGTGAGGATTGTCTAACTGATGGACCTGGTGCCTCAACATCCGTAGCTCTCTCTTCTACTAATCCTTTCCTCTCCCATATTCCATTTCTCTTAATAAAACCCATCCGATGAATGGTGGCCAAGCTATAAAAGTCTGTATGCCTCAGGTTCCTCATTGGCTCACTGTCAGAATAACAATTCCTTGACTCTGAAGATCTTGGTGAGAATCATACCATAGGGCAAGCTAGATTTCCTTTTTCCTCCACAGTCAGCAATGTACCAAAGAATCATACTGGGAAGGTTTATTGGTTTGCCCGTAACAATAGCATCCATCACAAAATGTCCCTTTCAGATACATAATCAAATCTTCCTATCTTGGGAAAAAGTATCCTACTGCAAATGTTATGAAGCAATCTCAGTTCTAATGATAATTGGTTGGCAAAAACCTTCTCAAAACCGACAACATCTCGGTTAATAATCTAGCAAGAGCAGGGCTTCGGTCTTCAGAAGAAAATGTGGCAGTCCCTGATAAGGGTAGATCCAATAGTCTAGACAGAAGCTCTACAGTCACAGAGATCCTATTTCCTCTCACAGTGCTTATGAGACCATGATCTCCTCTAGACAAGTTCTTATAAAACTCCTTTACAAGAGCGGGATAAGTAGGGCAATCCAGTGAACATATCTTCTCCCATCCCATCTCTATCAATTGTCTCCCCAATAAAAATCCCTCTGCCTCAAAAAGTTCAAAATCCACTTTTCTACCCGTGGTATGATTCTATCTGCTAATCTATCTACCTGAGAAGTAGTAGTGGCTGGAGAAGCATTGGGGGTTGAAGATGATGAAGTGAATCCGTGCTTGGAGAAGGCTCACGCACCGGACGCCTCACCGTCTTCCTCACGGCTCTCTTCCTCTTCACACCGGCCGCAGCAAGATTGGAACCTCGAGTTTTGGGTGCCATTGGTCGATTGGAAGGATTAATCAGTGATTTTGGGAATTTGGAAGGTCTGGAGATATTTGGAGAGAGTATTTTGAGAGATTGGAAAGTTTGAAATGAACGGCGAGTCGACTCTGCCCTAGATAAATCAACCTGGGACCACTTCGAGTCGGCTCGCGCAAAGCAAGGGGTCGACTCCGGACAGTCACAGAAAACCATCCCGAAGTGGAGTCGACTCGCGCCGAGAAGGGGTCGACCCGAGAGTTTCAGTCGAAACCAGGAGTCGACTCCGATACGCACCGAGTCGGCTCCGAGACCATTTCAGAGCAAAAACATGAAATTTCTGAAATGTGTCCGGAATTTGATCATGAAAATTGATAAAATAATCATTGAATATGAATGGATCAATTAGATATGAATTCTAGATAAGATTTCCTTAAAGATCAAGGATTTGAAAGAATCTTAGATAAAATTTCCTTAGGGGTTTCAAATTCATTCTAATGGATCACAAATCCCTAACTCTCCTCTAAGATAACAGAATCTTTCTTCACTTAAGGGTTTTGTAAATATGTCTGCTAATTGTTCTTCAGTGTTAACATAATCAAGACAATTTCATTATTTGCTACATGTTCTCTTATAAAATGATATCTAATTTCTATGTGTTTGGTTCTTGAATGTTGAATTGGATTCTTTGTTAGATTAATTGCACTTGTGTTATCACATCTTATAGGTGTTTTATCAAGTGTGATACCATAGTCTTCAAGTTGTCGCTTAATCCATAGGATTTGAGCACAGCAACTTCCAGCTGCTACATATTCAGCTTCAGTAGTTGATAATGCAACTGAATTTTGCTTTTTGCTAAACCATGAGATTAAGTTACTTCCTAAGAATTGGCATGCACCACTTGTGCTTTTTCTATCTAACTTACATCCAGCATAATCAGAATCAGTGTATGCAATCAGATTTAATGTGGAGTCTCTAGAATACCATAAACCTACATTTTTTGTTCCACTTACATATCTTAGTATTCTTTTAACAGCAATTAAATGTGATTCTTTAGGTTCAGACTGAAATCTAGCACATAAGCAAACAGCAAACATTATATCTGGTCTACTTGCAGTTAAGTAAAGTAGGGATCCGATTATACCTCGATAATATTTTGATCAACCTTCTTACCTTCTTCATCTTTGTCCAGCTTGCATGAAGGACTCATTGGTGTTCCGAGGGGTTTAATTGATTCCATACCAAACTTCTTTAGGATTTCTCTTGTGTATTTGTTTGGTTGATAAGATTCCCTCTTTGCTTTGTTTGATTTGGAGTCCAAGGAAGAAGTTGAGTTCTCCCATCATGCTCATTTCAAATTCTCCCTGCATCAACTTAGCAAACTCTTGACATAGAGATTGTTAGTAGCACCAAAAATAATATCATCAACATATATTTGAACTACTAATAAATCTTTACCTTTTCTTTTCAAAAACAAAGTTTTATCAACATTTCCTCTTATAAAATCATTTTCAATTAAGAATTTACTTAATCTATCATACCAAGCTCTAGGTGCTTGTTTCAAACCATATAATGCTTTGTGCAATTTAAAAACGTGATTTGAAAATTCGTGATCTTCAAAACCTGGTGGTTGTTCTACATATACTTCTTCATTTATAAATCCATTTAAAAATGCACTTTTTACATCCATTTGAAATAAGTTAAAATTCATATGACATGCAAATGCAAGTAATAGTCTAATGGCTTCTAATCTAGCTACAGGTGCAAAGGTTTCATCAAAATCAATACCTTCTTCTTGATTATATCCTTTTGCAACTAATCTAGCTTTGTTTCTAATTACTATGCCATTTTCATCTAGTTTATTTCTAATATCCATTTTGATCCTATAACAGAATGATTTTTAGGTCTTTCAACTAAGGTCCATACATTATTTCTAGTGAATTGATTTAATTCTTCTTGCATTGCTAACATCCAATTATTATCTTTTTCAGCTTCTTCAATAGTTTTAGGTTCAATTTGTGATACAAATGCAAGATGATTACTAATATTTCTCATAGATGATCTAGTTCTTATTCCTTGAGATGGATCACCTATAATCAATTCCTTAGGGACTATAAGCATCTCCAATCCCTAGGTAGATCTACATCATTATGATTAGCGTTAGTATCATCATCCTTAGGTGAATCATTATCTTTAGCTCTTGTCTTGATCTAAAGATACATCAATATTTAATTTTTCAAGATCTTTTCAATTATGTTTGTATCTTCCTCATCATCAAATTTTTCAGAACGAGTTGCTAAAGATTCATCAAAAACTACATGAATGATTCTTCAACAACTAAAGTTTTCTTGTTAAATACTCTATATGCTTTACTAGTTGTTGAGTATCCTAAGAATATTCCTTCATCAGATTTAGCATCAAATTTGCCTAAATTGTTTTTACCATTATTGTGAACAAAACATTTACAACCAAATGCATGAAAATATTTTATATTGGGTTTTCTATCATGCCATAATTCATAAGGTGTTTTCTTTAAAATAGGTCTTATTAAGCTCTATTTAAGATGTAACATGCTGTGTTAATAGCTTCCGCCCAAAAGTATTTCGGGAGTTTACTTTCACATAGCATGGTACGGGCCATGTCTTCTAGAGTCCTATTTTTCTTTCAACTACACCATTTTGTTGTGGGGTCCTAGGTGCAGAAAAATTATGATTAATACCATTTTCATTGCAAAAACTTTCAAATAAGTGATTTTCAAATTCAGTTCCATGATCACTTCTTAGAGACACTATGGTAGTGTTTTTCTCATTTGTTACTTTCTTGAAGAATTTCATGAATATCGAGAAAGTCTCATCTTTGTGAGCTAAAAACATTACCCAAGTGAATCTAGAGTAATCATCTACTATCACAAGACCATATTTCTTTCCTCCTAGACTTGTGGTTCTAGTTGGTCCAAAAAGGTCCATGTGAAGTAGCTCTAATGGCCTAGAAGTTGAAACAATATTTTTAGATTTGAAAGAACTTCTTGTTTGTTTTCCAAACTGACATGCATCACATATTTTGTTATTTTCAAAATCTAATTTAGGTAAACCTTTTACTAAATCCATTCTAATTAGTTTTGAAATAAGGTGTGTGCTTGCGTGACCTAATCTTCGATGCCACAACCAACCAATCTCATTCATATTAGCATTATTAGCAACTAAGCAATGATTATTAGTAGACAATTTGTCTAAATCAATCATGTATACATTGCCATTTCTATTTCCAATAAAAACAATGCTATTATCAATGGGATTAGCTACAGTGCATAAAGAAGATTCAAAAGATACTTTAAAACCTTTGTCACATAATTGACTTATACTAATTAAGTTATGCTTTAAACCATCAACATAAAGTACATTTCAATAAATGTGGAGGGAGTTATTTGAATGTTACCAAACCCCAAGATTTGGCCTTTGCCATTGTCGCCAAATGTAACAACTCCTCCTTTCTTTTCTTCTAGGGTGATGAATTCTTCTTTGTCACCCGTCATATGTCTTGAGCAGCCACTATCAAGATACCACTTTCTCTTTGATCTCTTGGCCACAAGACATTCCTGCAATGAAATCAACTTTATGTTTAGGTACCCAAGCTTTCTTGGGTCCTTCATGGTTAGTACAACAAATATTGTTCCTTTCGGAACCCATATTTTCTTTCCTTTAACATTTAAGTTTTTATTAGGTTTTAGAATTTTACATTCATAAGATTTATGTCCTGTTTGATTACATTTAAAGCATGTAAATTACTTTGGCCAGCACTTACAAAAATATTTTTAAGTGATTTTTGTTTTCTTAAAGTGTTATATCCTAATCCGGCTTTGTCAAAAACTGCTTTTTGACTATTTAATAACATGTCTAATTTAATTGAACTTAATGTAAACTTATCAACTATGTTTTTATGTTTTTCAACCTCATTCTTTAGTTTATCTTTTTCATTTGAGATTGATTCCTTTTCATTCATTAAAATTTCATTTTCAGATTTAAGTTTCTTAATTTCATTGTTAAGATTTTCTTTTCTTGAATGAAAGTTAAGTTTTCATTTTTCAAAATTTGTATTTCTTTTTCAAAACTTTGAAATCCCCAACAAGTTCATTAAAAGCATCAAAAAGTTCATCAAAGCAAATTCATCGCAAGGGTTGTCGGAACTTACCTCATCGTTGTCGTCCGCCATAAAGCATACGTTTGCGACTTCCTTTTGTTCTTCTTCTTCGGAAGAAGATTCCTCGCTGTCACTCCATGTCGCCATATAAGCCTTCTTTTTCTTTTTGTAGGCTTTCTTCAATTAGGACATTCATTCTAAAGTGCCCCGGTTTATTACATCATAGCAAGTCAAGGGGTCTTTCTCTTTTTCTTTGTCCTTGTCCTTATTTATCCTTTTCTCCTTCCCACTTAGCTCCAAATTTTTTCTTGTGGAAGGGTTTCTTTCTCCTCATAAATCTTTAAATTTCTTTGCTAAGAGAGCAGTCTCTTCATCATTATCATCATCATCACTGCTGCTCTCTTCTTCTTTTGCAGCTTTGAGGGCAATACTTTCTTTTTCTTTGAATCCTCCTCAACATGCTGCCTCATAGTCAGCTCATGGGTCATAAGGGATCCTAGAAGCTCCTCTAAGGGTAAAGTGTTGAGGTCCTTAGCTTCTTGGATTGCAGTCATTTTGCTTCCCATGATCTTGGTAATGACCTAAGAATTTTTCGAACAAGTTCAGAGTTAGTATATGTCTTACCAAGACTTTTCAAACCATTTACAATATCTGAATCTAGTGTACATGCATGCAATGGTTTCAGATTGTTCCATGCTAAACAATTCATATTTATGAACAAGAATATTAATTTTAGATTCTTTTACTTGGTTGGTACCCTCATGGGTAACCTCTAATCTATCCCAAATCTCCTTTGCGGAATTACATGTGGAGATTCTATTAAATTCATTAGCATCTAAGGAGCAATATAAAACATTCATGGCTTTAGCATTAAGCTGTGCCATTTTCCTATCATTATCATTCCAGTCCCTTTCGGGCTTAGGAACAATAGTGCCATCTATAACATGTGTGGGTGTACTAGGTCCATTATTATAACACCCCATAGCTCATAATCAGAAGCTTGAATGAATATCCTCATTCTAGCTTTCCAATAAGAATAATTTGAGCCATTAAAAAGTGGAGGTCTATTCGTAGAATGACCTTCAGCAAAAGAACCAACTTGTGTTGCCATTTGGAACTTTAGCTCTTGATCGTGTGATCAAAATCTAATGAGCACTAGCTCTGATACCAATTGTTGGCCCAGATGACAACCCAAGAGGGGGGGGGTGAATTGGGTTCTTTAAAAATTAGCCTTTTAAATTATTTGCTTGAGATGAATGAAGGCAAATGCAAAGTAAATATAAATTGCAGTGAATAAAACAGAGATAGAGAAGAGACAATAGAACACGGCAAACACAAAGATTTTATAGTGGTTCGGTGTATCCAACACCTACGTCCACTCCCAAGATTCACTTGGGTCCACACTATAATCACCCTAGATTACAGCAGAGTTGTTTTACAAGCTCACAACTCAAACTTGTTGTTTTCCCGGGCGCACAACGAACCCAGCTGGTTTTCAAGGGCTCACCAGCACAAAAACCCTAACCCAAGCTTAACCAAGCTTGAACCGAGGTAAGACTACCTCCTCTAGTTCAATCCCCCAGATTGAACTAGACACAAAGAATAGAAATATTGTTTTTTAGTTACAAAGCTCCTTAATGAGCAGATAAACAAATGTAAGAATAAGTTTAGATAAGCCTGATTTGCAGTTGGTTGGCTTTGAGCTTTTCTTCTTTTCTTCAACTCCTTTGAAGTGTAGAATCAGGCCTCAGCTTGGATTCTTCACGGAAGATGTGTTGGAGTTGAT
>UESW01002062.1:253341-292455 GCA_900491605.1 Calamus simplicifolius | reverse complement strand
TACTGACAAACCTTATGCTAGTAATCCATATCTAACAATTTAACATATCATATACGCACACATAGACTGGTTCTCATACAAGTATCAAGCGTATTAAATTCAGTCAAGAATCCATAATTAGTTCTATATTAGCTCTCGGCCTTCAATCCTCACTCGACCTTCAGTCCTCTCCCGGTATCGATGGTCTAGACCAATCCTATCAGAACTAGTACCATATATCAATAATAATTTATTAATATTTGTTGTCTCAAACCTAGCCATGTCATTTCCACAAATCATAACTGATTTTACATCGGCTTGTTTCGGCCAAACTGCTTTTCTTCAATGCTACCACTGTTATATCTTAGTAACTAGTCCATATGCCCACATCATCACAGTACGTATCCATCAAGTCATCATCATAACATATCCAAAATAACATATCTTAACATATCATACTCATATATCTCAAATCAAAGCCAAAACCATTTTATATCCTAAATAATATGCCACAATATGTATAACAACTTCATAAATAAACCATCATGTACAATTAAAATATGTTAAAAAATCTAACAAAAAATCCATGATATATGCAGGCAAGCAAGACATAAAACATATTGCATAATAGTAGGTGTAAAACTTCTACCTTGAATCACTAATCTAATTTAATCTTCTCAATAAAATCAAATCAATCACTGATCATCTATAATTAAATATAGACAATTAATTAATTTATTAAAATTTATAATTACATAAAATTATCATTATGTCCTGGCGCAACCTAAATGGGTCAAAATCCAATACATTAATTTGTGGGTTTGGGTTGATTAAAAACAAATGGGTTGAGTCTAGCATAATGAATTCAACCCAACCCTTCAATTTGATTCTAAATATTTATACCCATTCAATTTCTGGTTCAGATTTATTTATTCTTAGGAATCAAGTTGATTCAAGGAATTAAGTCAAGCCCATTTAGCAATTAGAACTCAGTTTGGTTTTGATTTATCTCCTTAAATCCAACTCTTGGTTGATTCAACAAAACTTAATTCTGTTACAACCTCCACGAACGTTTAGATTTATTTGATCAAACCCAATCAAGAACGTGAAATGATCTTTTGATTCCATTAAATTAATTAAAACTGATCTGGGTTAATTGAGCCACACAGTTCCACATGGGTTTGATCCAACCATCAACTTAAAAGAAGACTCATTCGTTTTCTTCCTGGATGAGCCGATCTCCGAACTGCCCAATTGTTTGGCCATATAGCCGATCGCCTTAGATGATCACCGGCCACAGGTTGGTGGTGGTACACGACGTACGGGAACACCGGCCGTGTATGTTGATGTCTAGATTTCCAGCAGCGGCGGCGTCAGCCAATATTCCATCGTTACTGTTACAGTTCACAAATTTAAACATCCCATCCCCCTACATTTCCAGCCTATTTGCCAACCTGTTCATATAATACAAAGATTCTTCCATTTGGTCATGCCATGCGTCTGGTCAAGGGTTGCAAGTTGCCCATTTTCAAGATCGGTGCCTGTGCTGCTTGCTAATGATATAGGGTTAAACGGATTACTTATTAGTGAGATATATGATGGATTGTGGCAAATGAAATTTTCAGTTATCAGATCGAAATGCTCATCCCCAGGATAAAAGCAACTTGCTATATATATATATATATATATATATATATATATATATATATATATATATATATATATATATGATGAGGGGCAAAATTGTCATTGCATTAATGCTCACACACATCGACAATTGGGTCGAGCCCAATCCCAACGTCTTATCAGCCAGCTGGCACAACCACCAAGAAGCAAGGCCAAATCGTCTTTAACAAAGTTGGGTCGCTCCGACGGCCCGAGCTATCCTTATGCCTCGGTAACCCGAGCCGTCCTTATGCCTCAGCAGTTCGAGCCATCCTTATGCCTCGGCAGCCCAAGCTACCTTCATACCTCGGCAGCCCGAGCCATCCTTATGCCTCGGCAGCCCGAGCCGCCTCATGCCTCGGCAATCCGAGCCATCCTTATGCCTCGGCAGCCAGAGCTACCTTCATACTTCGGCAGCCCGAACCGAGAAGTTTTAAATACCTCTGCAAAATTCGATGCGGGAGAGTTCAAATTCACAATAACTGAATAAGATTCCAAATGGGAAATCAGGCCTGAAAGTGGCCTAAGGGCTACAGGAGTGGCCTAGAACTACGTAACCGCCGAATCTCGAGGCATCAGCCAGCTCTCCCAGCCGATCCTCTAACTGACAAGATACGGACCCTACTGGTCTCGTAACAAACTTGATTCGAATCCGTTTCGAATCCTAACAGTTTTCAGACCCCATCCAGGGCACGTCCAAGGAATCAGGTGATCGCCTATAAATACCATAGTCCTCCAATCTCTTAGGTACGCGTGATTCTTTACACATAACTACTCATATTCATATACTGATATCTCCCCCTGAGCTCATAGCTCTTCAGAGAACACTGCCTAAGGGCAACTCTTCTGTGAGAGTCTTCTCCTCACATCTTTTCTATGAATCTCCACTGACTTGGGCGTCGAGGGTCCTCCGCAGAGGGCAACCCCATAGCACCCTCTGCGTGCGGACTATCTTGCAGGTTCCACCCTGAGGCGGCAAGATCGGTCCGGATCAGGAGCCAGAAGCGCCCCCGAGTCGAAGAACGGATTTCCGCAACAACAGATTGGCACTAGAGGAAGGGCCGCAAGTTTCATAAACTTGTAATCTAGGAGACAAGACTCAAAGAACCAGGAGAAGCATCCTCTAATGGCCAATCGAAGAAGAGCCACGTCCGAGGCTCAGGATCAGATCGCCTCTCAAAGGCCTGATCCGATTAGTGGTGCGGCGCCACCACCATCGCCGGTTGAGACTCCTTCACCACCAGCAACGGTAGTAACGCTGGACCAATTCGCCACCCTAGTCCAGCAGGTTCAGCCATTGACCCAGTTGGTCCAGGGGCTCCAAGCGACCCCTGGCCCAACCATTCCTGCTCCCCAGCTTCACGAAGAGGTCACTGCCCCTGCTGTTGGCCCAGAAGGCAACCCAAGAGGGGGGGTGAATTGGGTTCTTAAAAATTTAACCTTTTAAAAACTATGTGTTTGGAATATATAAGATTGAGTGCAGGATAAATATTAAGCACAAATCAAGAGATAGAGAGAGAGTCAAAACAAGGCAAACACAAGGATTTTATAGTGGTTCGGTGTATCCAACACCTACGTCCACTCCCAAGTATCTCTTGGGTCCACACTATAATCTACTTGATTACAGCCGAGTTATTTTACAAGCTCACAACTCAAAACTTGTTGTTCCCCGGGATCACAATGAACCCAGCTGGTTTTTAGGCTCACCAGCACAAAACCCAAACCCAAGCTAATCTAGCTTGTTCCCGAGGTAAACAACCTCAACTAATTCAATCCCCTTGATTGAATTAGTAAACACCAAATTAATTTAAGGTTTACAACAATGCAAAGCTCCTTAAATGAGCAAATAAGCAGTATAAGTAAACAAAGATTTAGAAAAGCCTGTTTGAAGCGAATTTGATGTGAGCTTTTCTTTTTTCCTCTTCTCCTTTGAAATGTTGAATCAGGCCTCAGCTCAGATTCTTCACAAAGATTGCAGTTGAGAAGTTGGAAAATCAGGGCTTTTGCTCTCTTTTTCTTCACTTGGAAAATCCTTCGATTTTGAACTTGAATCACTTGGATTTCTCTTGAATCTCTCTTTAGAAGATAGACGTGGATTCGAGATTTCTCTTTGAAAATTTCCCTCCCTTTTTTTGTTTTTCTTTTTATTTTTCTATCTCTCTTTTAAACGGACAGTTTCCCCTTTTTATAGAACTCTCAATCCAGTTTTTAGGTGGAAAATATAGCCATTGGAGATGTTTGGATTCTTCTGCACACAAAGAAAATAGCCGTTAGTGGTTAGGTGAAAAGAAATCTTACCGTTGAAGGATGTTCTGACAGATAAAAAATCCGTTCCTGATAGGTTGGAGTTGGCTCCAACTTTTAGGTGTCGGCTCCAAGTCGGGTGTTCAAAAATAGTAAAGAAAAGTTGTTGGGGAGTCGGCTCCAAAAAAGGTAAGTGTCGGCTCATCGCTTTCGGGAGTCGGCTCGGAAAACTGTAAGTGTCGGCTCCAGAATGGTCCATAAAATATGCTCTCTGTTCTCAGGTTAGAGTCAGCTCCAGAAACTCAGGTGTCGGCTCCCGAAATCTTGGGTATCGGCTCCGAATTCTAGGTGTCGGCTCCAGAACTGAAACAGAATGCACCTCTCTGTATCTCAGGTTGGAGTCGGCTCTGAAACCTTGGGTGTCGACTCTGGACCATGCCAAAATCCCAGAAACTTTCTGATACGCCTTGGGGTTGGCTCCTTACCATTTGGGTGTCGACTCCAGGCTCTGAACTTTGAAATTTTCATTTTAAAACATTGATTCAAAACATGTTTCTTTATCCTTTTGATTGATCAAACATTTTAAATCCCTGAAACACTTGTTAAATCAATTAGAAACCAAATGAATATACTCATGTCTTTTATTAATCATCAAAATCAATAATTGGGTCAACAATCTCTCCCTTTTTGATGATTATAAAAACATTGAGTATATGCATGAGTAAACAATAAGATTTTCACTTCAAATTTCTCAAATATGTATTCCTCACAGGTAAGCTCCCCTGAATGAGGTAGCTCCTATGATACTCAATTTAACATATGTTCTTCCTTTTAACAGTAAACTTTTAATGTTTGATACCAATTAAACAATTATATCTATTGTAACATCTATTCATCCTTTCAATGCATATATAGAATTAAAATACAATTGCTTCTCCTTATGTGCAATTAATTAGATACCAGTAAATTAAGCTTACTTGATCCAATGCATATACAAAAGCTAAATACTTCTCATTTTATACTTCTCCCTTTTTTTTTACTTTCAATGCATATACTATTATCAAATACTTTTACTTCTCCCCCTTTTTTGTAATCAACAAAAAGGTCAAAAAGTTTCAAGTGAAATGACAAAATTGATAGTTACTTCAAAGATCAAATGACATTCATTAAGTATCAAATAAGTTCATTACATTAAGAAGTCGAACATTACATTATTTTGCAAAAAGAAACTTCATTGCATTAAAACTTCAAGCTAAACTTCATTACATCAGAACTGTAAATCAACATCAAATTGGACTAAACATTAGTATCAAAGAAACTTCATTACAAGATAATCAAAAATTAGTTCTAATGCGTCTTTGCAGTTCTTCTACTATTCTTGCCATTCCTTCACTCTGAGTCTTGACAAAAGCCTTCAGTCTTTCATCAACAAATGTACATGCAGATGCAATCTTATCCTGAAGCCAGCATTACATTTGGAATAAGTCTTGAGTCTCCACCAATGTCTTTAAGTTTAACAAAAATGTTCTTGAGATCATTCTTTAAGGATTCAGCGGAGGCTCCAAGTGTAGATTCAATTATTCTAACTCTTTCATCCAAAGAATAGAGAGTCTCTCTCAAGTTCATGAACTGGCTATCTAACTCAGATTTCATCTCTTCCTTGTGAATAGCAAAAATACCTCTAAGTTGTTCTAACTGAGTATCTGAAAAACCAACAGATAACTGATCAAAAGCAGAAGGAACTGGTGGAGCTGGAGGTACATCCTGACTGGGCTCAGGTGAGCTGTGTCTCACAGAAGGTCCTGCCTCAGAAGGTCAGGCACATTAGTCTCAGCAACCCTATCACCAGTATGACCTTTTCTCTCCATTTACCATCTACTTTTACAAATCCCATCCTGTGCACAGTGGCTAAGCTGTAGTAGTCAGTGTGCCTTAGGTTCTTCGAAGGCTCATTTTCAGAATAGCTACTCTTGACTCCTAAAAACCAAGGTTAGGATCATTCCATAAGGTAGTGAAGATCTCTTCTTGCCCCCAGCCTCAGCCATATACCATATCATCATCCCAGCAAGATTTATAGGCTGACCCGTCAAGATACTGTCCATAACAACAATGTCTCGCTCTGAGACATACTCAAAACGGCCAGTCTTAGGAAATAGAATCCTACTGCAGATGTTATGTAACAGCCTAAGCTCAAGTGGCAATTGGTTTGCCCTAACCTCTTCAAATTCAGTTATTTCTCTTCCTAACATCCTTGACAAAGCAGCTGATCTCTCACTATGAATATTTGCAACAAATCCAGTGACAGGAATACTTAACAGATTTCCTAAAATTTGGAAAGTAAGATGAATTCTTTCCTCTAACAGAGCTAACAATCCCACCGTCTCCTCTAGCTAAATTCAGATAAAATTCTTTAACAAGAGCTGGATAAGTAGGTACATCCAGAAAGCAGACTTTATCCCAACCAAGTTCTTTAATTTGTCTTCCAATGTCAAACCCTTCGGCATCAAAGAAATCAAAATCAACTTTTCTACCCATGGTAATAACTCGCCCAGCTAGAGTATCTACTGTGGAGATGAGGGGCCAGGATTATCTGATGTGTAGAAGAAGAATCATCACTCGGAGTGGGTTCACGGACGGGACGTCTCGCCGTACGCTTCCTCGTAGCAACGGGAGCATCAAAGACCGATCCCCTATGCTTAGGTGCCATAGAAATCTTAGGGAATGATAGATTTGGGGAGTATTTGGCTTTGGGAGGTTTTGAGAGGGTTTGGAAAAGATTTGGAAAGGGTTTGAAGAAGATAGAAATCGAAGGTGTCGACTCTGCCCTAATAAAGTCAATTTGGGACCACCAGGTGTCGACTCCCACAAAGTCGGGTGTCGACTCCAAGTCGCTAACATAGTTAGCGCCCGAACTGGAGTCGGCTCCACTTAAGCGAGTGTCGGCTCCAAGGTCAAGGACCGAGAGCGACACAGAAGAGGTGTCGACTCCTCAAATTGAGGTGTCGACTCACTGACAGTTTCAGAGAAAAATAAATGAGTTTCAAACAGTCAAACTTATCAAAATAAAATCAATAAATTTTTGAAAAAATCTTTGGAATGTGGAGAATCAGATTGCTCAAATGACTAGATAAATTGTCCTTAAAATTATGAAAGGAATCTCAAGAAATTGATAGAAGTCTAGGTAGTTATTCCTTAAGGGTTTCAAAATCATTCCAAAGGATCACAAATTCCTAATTCACCTCTAAGATAACAAAATCTCTCTTCACTCAAGGGTTTTGTAAATATGTCAGCTAATTGTTCTTCAGTATTAACATAATCAAGGCAAATTTCATTGTTAGCTACATGTTCTCTTATAAAATGATATCTAATTTCAATGTGTTTAGTTCTTGAATGTTGGATTGGATTCTTAGTTAAATTTATTGCACTTGTATTATCACATCTAATAGGAGTTTTATCGAGTGTTATGCCATAATCTTCAAGTTGTCACTTAATCCAAAGGATTTGAGCACAGCAACTTCCAGCTGCAACATATTCTGCTTCAGCAGTGGATAATGCAACCGAATTTTGCTTTTTGCTAAACCAAGAGATTAAGTTACTTCCTAAGAATTGACATGCACCACTTGTACTTTTTCTATCTAGTTTACATCCAGCATAGTCAGAGTCAGAATATGCAATTAAGTTTAGTGTTGAGTCTCTAGAATACCATAATCCTACATTTTTAGTTCCACTTAGATATCTTAAAATTCTTTTCACTGCAATTAAGTGAGATTCTTTAGGTTCTGATTGAAATCTAGCACATAGACAAACAGCAAACATGATATCTGGTCTACTAGCTGTTAAGTAAAGTAGAGATCCGATCATACCTCTATATATTTTTGATCTACCTTCTTACCATCTTCATCTTTGTCTAATTTGCATGAAGGACTCATAGGTGTTCCAAGGGGTTTGATTGACTCCATTCCAAACTTCTTGAGAAGTTCCTTTGTGTACTTTGCTTGGTTGATGAAAATCCCCTCTTTGCTTTGCTTGATTTGAAGTCCTAGGAAGAAGTTGAGTTCTCCCATCATGCTCATTACGAATTCACCCTGCATTAACTTAGCAAATTCTTGACACAAGAGATTGTTAGTAGCACCGAATACAATATCATCTACATATATTTGTACTACTAATAAATCTTTGTCTTTCCTTTTCAAAAATAAGGTTTTGTCTACATTTCCTCTAGTAAAATCATTTTCAATCAGAAATTTGCTTAACCTATCATACCAAGCTCTAGGTGCTTGTTTTAAACCATATAGTGCTTTGTGCAATTTAAAAACATGATTTGGAAATTCATGATCCTCAAAACCAGGTGGTTGTTCCACAAATACTTCCTCATTTATAAAACCATTTAAGAATGCACTTTTAACATCCATTTGAAATAAATTTATGTTCATATGACATGCAAATGCAAGTAGTAATCTAATTGCTTCTAATCTAGCTACAGGTGCAAAAGTTTCATCAAAATCAATTCCTTCTTCTTGATTATATCCTTTTGCAACTAATCTAGCTTTATTTCTAATTACTATGCATTTCATCTAATTTATTTCTAAATACCCATTTAGATCCTATAACTGAATGACCTTTAGGTCTATCAACTAAGGACCATACATTATTCCTAGTAATTGATTTAATTCTTCTTGCATAGCTAGCATCCAATTACTATCTTTTTCAGCTTCTTCAATAGTTTTAGGTTCAATTTGAGATACAAATGCAAGATGATTATTGATATTCCTCATAGATGACCTAGTTCTTACTCCTTGAGATGGATCACCAATAATCAATTCCTTTGGATGACCATAGGCATATCTCAATCTCTAGGAAGATCTACTTCATTATAATTAGTATCAATATCATCAATCCTAGGTGAATCATCATCTTTAGTTTCTTGTTCATGATCTGAAGATACATCTATATTTAATTTTTTAATATCTCTTTCTAGTATATTTGTATCTTCCTCATCATCAATTTTTGTGAACTTGATGCTAAAGACTCATCAAAAGCTACATGAATAGATTCTTCTACAATTAGGGATTTCTTTTGAATACTCTATAGGCTTTACTAGTTGTTGAATATCCTAAGAAAATACCTTCATCTGATTTTGCATCAAATTTACCAAGATTATCTTTTCCATTATTATGAATAAAATTTTTACATCCAAATACATGAAAATAACCTATCTTTGGTTTTCTATTATTCCATAATTCATAAGGTGTTTTCTTAAGGATTGGCCTAATTAGGGCTCTATTAAGAATGTAACATGCCGTGTTTATAGCTTCCGCCCAAAGTACTTTGGTAGGTTGCTTTCACATAGCATGGTACGGGCCATGTCTTCTAAAGTCCTATTTTTTCTTTCTACAACTTATTTTGTTGTGGTGTCCTAGGTGCAGAAAAATTATGATGAATGCCATGTTCTGTGCAGAAATTTTTCAAATAAGTGATTTTCAAATTCAGTGCCATGATCACTTCTAAGAGACACTATAGTGTTTTTTTCTCATTAGTGACTTTCTTGAAAAATTTCAAAAATATTGAGAAAGTTTCATCCTTATGAGCCAAAAACAATACCCAAGTGTATCTAGAATAATCATCTACTATCACAAGACCATATTTCTTTCTCCTAGACTAGTGGTTCTAGTAGGTCCAAAAAGGTCCATATGAAGTAGCTCCAATGGCCTAGAAGTGGAAACTATATTTTTTGATTTGAAAGAATTTCTAGTTTGTTTGCCTAATTGACAAGCATCACAAATTCTGTTATTTTCAAAATCTAGCTTTGGAAGATCCTTAACTAAATCCATTTTAATTAATTTTGAAATTAGGTGTGTGCTTGCATGGCCTAATCTACGATGCCATAACCATCCAATCTCATTTTTATTAGCATTGTTAGCTACTAAGCAATGATTACTAGTAGACAAATTGTCTAAATCAATTAAGTATACATTGCATTTCTATTACCAACAAATACAATGCTATTGTCAATGGGATTAGAAACAGTGCAGATAGAAGCTTCAAATGAAACTTTGAAACCTTTATCACACAATTGGCTAATACTAATTAAATTATGTTTTAAGCCATCTACATATAAAACATTTTCTATAAAAGTAAAGGGAGTTATCTGAATTTTACCAAATCCCATAATTTGGCCTTTACCATTGTCTCCAAATGTGACAACTCCTCTTTTATCTTCAAGGGTGACGAATTGCTCCTTGTCACCCGTCATGTGCCTTGAGCAGCCGCTATCAAGATACCACTTTCGTTTTGATCTTTTGGCCGTAAGACACTCCTGCAAGGTAATCAAACTTTCTGTTTAGGTACCCAAGCTTTCTTGGGTCCTTCATGGTTAGTAGCAACAAAGATTGTTCCTTTCGGAACCCATATTTTCTTTCCTTTAATACTTAAATTATTATTAAGTTTTCTAAGATTGCATTCATATGCTTTATGTCCTTTCTTGTTACAGCAATAACATGAAAAATCATTCTTATCCTGTTCTTTTCTAAAAAAGTTTTTAACATACTTTTGTTTCTTATTAGTCTATAACCTAGTCTAGCCTTATCAAATACAGCTCTTTGATTACTCAATAAAAATTAAGTTTTTATGAGCTATATGTAAATTTATCAACTATGTTTTATATTTATCAACTTCTTTCTTTAAATTAACATTTTCATTAGAAATTAACTCTTTATCTTTTAGCAATTTTTATTTTCAGATTTTAGTTTTTTAATTTCATGAGTTAGTTTATCCTTCTCTTTGGAAAGATTTAAATTATCATTTTTTAAAGATTTGTTCTTCTTTTTCAAAACTTTAAAATCACTAACTAACTCATTAAATGCATCATATAATTCTTCAAAAGTAAAATCATCACAAGGTGTTTCAGAACTTACCTCATTGTCGTCGTTTGCCATAAAGCAAATGTTGGCAACTTCCTTTTGTTCCTCCTCGGATGAGGATTCATCACTTTCACTCCATGTTGCAACATATGCCTTTTTCTTCTTCTTGTGCCCCTTTTTCAGTTGAGGACAATCATATCTAAAGTGCCGATTTCTTGCATTCATAACATATGAGGGGGTCTTTCTCTTTTTCTTTGTCCTTGTCCTTCTCTTTTTCTTTTTCTCCTTCCATTTTTGTTCCATATCTCTTCTTATGGAAGGGTCTCCTTCTTTGCATAAATTTCTTAAATTTTTTAGCAAGGAGAGCTGTCTCATCATCTTCCTCTTCTTTCTCACTACTGCTTATCTCCTTTTCTGCAGCTTTAAGAGCAATTATTTTCTTCTTTTTGACTTCCTCCTCTTGATGTTGCTTCATGGTCAGTTCATGGGTCATCAATGATCCAAGTAACTCCTCGAAAGGTAAGGTGTTAAGGTCCTTGGCTTCTTGGATTGCAGTTACTTTTGCTTCCCATGTCCTTGGAAGAGACCTAAGAATTTTACGAACAATTCAGAGTTAGTGTAGGTCTTGCCAAGACTTTTTAAACCATTTACAATATCAGTAAATCTAGTGTACATGCATGTGATGGTTTCATTTTGTTCCATGCTAAACAATTCATACTTGCACACTAAAATATTGATTTTGGATTCTTTAACTTGATTAGTACCCTCATGGGTAACTTCTAATCTATCTCAATTTTTTTTTTGCGGAAATACATGTAGAAATTCTATTGAACTCATTAGCATCTAGAGCACAATATAAAACATTCATGGCATTTGCATTGAGCTGAGCCATTTTCCTATCGTTCTCATTCCAATCCCTTTCAGGTTTAGGAACTATTGAACCATCTACCAAGTGTGTGGGTGTGCTTGGTCCATTAGTGATTACACTCCAAAGTTCATAATCTAAAGCTTGAATAAAAATTTTCATTCTAGCTTTCCAATAATAATAATTTGAACCATTAAACAAAGGAGGTCTATTAGTAGAATGACCTTCAGCAAATGAAGATCCAGCTTGAGCTGCCATTTGGATCTTTAACTCTTGATCGTGTGATCAAATAAACAATGAGCACAAGCTCTGATACTAATTGTTGGCCCAGATGGCAACCCAAGAGGGGGGGTGAATTGGGTTCATAAAAATTTAATCTTTTAAAAACTATGTGCTTTGGAATCTATAAGATTGAGTGCAGGATAAATATTAAGCACAAATAAAGAGATAGAGAGAGAGTCAAAACACGGCAAACACAAGAATTTTATAGTGGTTCGGTGTATCTAACATCTACGTCCACTCCCAAGTATCTCTTGGGTCCACACTATAATCTAATTGATTACAGCCGAGTTGTTTTACAATCTCACAACTCAAAACTTGTTGTTTCCCCCGGGATCACAACGAACCCAGCTGGTTTTCCGGGCTCACCAGCACAAAACCCAAACCCAAGCTAATCTAGCTTGTTACCGAGGTAAACAACCTCAACTAATTCAATCCCCCTGATTGAATTAGTAAACACCAAATTAATTTAAGGTTTACAACAATGCAAAGCTACTTAAATGAGAAAATAAGCAGTATAAGTAAACAAAGATTTAGAAAAGCCTATTTGAAGCGAATTTGATGTGAGATTTTCTTCTTTTCCTCTTCTCCTTTGAAATGTTGAATCAGGCCTCAGCTCAGATTCTTTACAAAGATTGCAGTTGAGAAGTTGGGAAAATCAAGGCTTTTGCTCTCTTTTTCTTTACTTGGAAAATCCTTCGATTTTGAAATTGAATCACTTGGATTTCTCTTGAATCTCTCTTCAGAAGATAGACGTGGATTCGGAGATATCTTTTTGAAAATTTCTCTCCCTTTTTTTGTTTTTCTTTTTATTTTTCTATCTCTCTTTTAAACGGACGGTTTCCCCCTTTTTGTAGAACTCTCAATCCAATTTTTAGGTGGAAAATATAGCTGTTGGAGATGTTTGGATTCTTCTGCACACAAAGAAAATAGCCGTTAGTGGTTAGGTGAAAAGAAATCTTATCGTTGAAGTAAGTTCTGACAGATAAAAAATTTGTTCCTGATACGTTGGAGTCGGCTCCAACTTTTTAGGTGTCGGCTCCAAGTCGGGTGTTCAAAAATAGTAAAGAAAAAGTTGTTGGGGAGTTGGCTCCAAAATAGGTAAGTGTCAGCTCGTCGCTTTCGGGAGTCGACTCCGAAAAACTGTAAGTGTCGGCTCCAGAATGGTTCATAAAATACGCTCTTTGTTCTCAGGTTAGAGTCAGCTCCAGAAACTCAGGTGTCAGCTCTCGAAATCTTGGGTATCGGCTCCCGAATTCTAGTTGTCATCTCCATAAACTGAAATAGAATGCACCTCTGTATCTCAGGTTGGAGTCGGCTCCGAAACCTTGGGTGTCGACTCCGAACCGTGCCAAAATCCCAGAAACTTTCTAATACGCCTTAGGGTCGGCTCCTTACCATTTGGGTATCGACTCCAGGCTCTGAACTTTGAAAAATTCATTTTAAAACATTGATTCAAAACATGTTTCTTTGTCCTTTTGATTGATCAAACATTTTAAATCCCTGAAACACTTGTTAAATCAATTAGAAACCAAATGAATATACTCATGTCTTTTATTAATCATCAAAATCAATAATTGGGTCAACACCTGCTCCGCCGGTGATCTCTTCCTCTAATACGCCGAAAGTAGCGGATCATCACCACCAACCCACGAAGGCAAAGCCGGTGCCGCAGCGAGCCGAAGGGGGGAGCTCGCTCAGATCTAGGCAAGTTTGTTCCCCTTCTCCTATGTCCTCTCATGACTCGACACCGCTACCGCCTTCCCATCGCCTGATCCCTCCTACCACTCTAGATGAGGGGATCAGGTAGCAAATGCAGGAGATGCGACAAGAATGGCGTCGGAAGCTAGACGCCGCTAGGCAAGCCCCTCCACCCCAACCAAAAGCGGAGCAGGGCATTCCCTTCTCCGAGAGGATCATGAGGGAAGTGATTCCCCCTCATGTTTAGCTCCCCGCCATCGAGCCGTACCATGGATCCACCGATCCCGACGACCACCTGAGTAGCTTTAGATCCATCATGATGTTCCACAGAGCATCGGATGCGATCCTATACAGAGCCTTCCCCTTCATCCTAAGGGTATCTGCCCGAACCTGGTTCAACAGCTTGAAGCCAGGTTCCATCGATTCCTTTGATGAGCTGAGCTGTTTGCTTGTCAACCAGTTCGTCAGTAGCCATCGCCAGCGATGAAGATCCGACTCCCTCTCTGAGGTCAAGCAAAGAGAGGGGGAATCACTGAAGAATTACCTCGACTGTTTCAACATGGCCCTTCTAGATGTCAGCCATCTCAACCATGAGGTGGCCATGTCCTCCATTGCTGGAGGAGTATCGAAGGAGGGGGACTTCTACCTGGCCCTGGAGGTTAACTACTCGAAGAGCCTCTCAGACATGATGTCCCTGGCGGATAAATACTCCAGGGTCGAAGAGTCGAGGAAATCAACTCGGGCTGAGCAACAGAAGAAGAAAGAGGCAAGGGGCTCGGACAAGCAGTGGGCCCATCATCGTGCAAGCCCGCCTCGCCACCGTAGAGCTCCTCCACTACCACCTCGAGATCGAACTTAGGGTCCAGCTCGAAGGTTCGATCGCTACACTCCCCTCACCGCACCAAGAACATAGATCCTGATGGAGATCGAGCGATAACTTCCTCGACCTCCTCCCCTTCGAGGCAATGCGACTCGGAGGGATCCGGCTAAATACTACCGCTTTCATTGAGATTATGGGCATGACACCGAAGACTGCTGGTAGCTCAAGAATGAGATTGAGCGGCTGATCCAGCAAGGTAGACTAGACCGGTTCAGAGGGCCCGCTGAGCCGAACAACGAGGAGAACACCAGCCCGAGCCTTGCCAGCTTCCTCCGCAGAATCCCTCGGTTATCGGCAATGTTAATGTGATAACGGCTGCCAGATCCCCATCTTCTTGGCCAAGCGAGGATGAAAATTCATCAAATAAAGTTTGAGTTGATGAGTTCACTTTCTCTAATGAAGACCTTCGGGAGGTACAGTACCCCCATGATGATGCTCTGGTTGTATCTTTGAATATGAACAATTACAATGTACACCGAATCTTGATTGATAGTGGAAGCTTCGTTAATGTTCTGTACTTTGATTCCTTTGTGAGATTGAAATTTTGGACAGAAAATCTCCGACCCATGGAGTCCACCCTGGTAGGCTTCACAGTGACTCCATAATCCCCGAAGGGGTCATTACTCTGTCAGTCTGAGCTGGCACCTGGCCCCGTGTGGCCATCGTGCTCATGGATTTCCTCGTGACCAAGCTCCGGTCTCCTTACAATGCCATCCTTGGTAGGCTGGGACAAATATCTCTCAAAGCCATCATTTCCATTTTTCATCTCGCCATGAAGTTTCCCACCGAATGGGGAGTGGGGGTTGTTCGAGGAAGTCAAATCATAGCTCGGCATTGCTTCGTCGCCGACCTCCAGTCCAGAAAGCCAGAGGTGGACGAGCTGGATACTCAGGAAGATCTGCCCGAGCAATGAGGAGAGCCAGCCGAAGAATTGGAGGAAGTACCACTTGACAAAGCTCGGCCCGATCGAACCATAAAGATTGGATCACAACTGAAAGGGAAGCTTCGGCAAGAATTACTTGAATTCCTTCGAAGGAATGTTGATGTCTTCGCTTGGTCAGCATCGGATATGCCCGGAATCAGCCTGGACATCCTGGTCCACTGCCTTAGCGTGGACGAAACATTCAGGCCCATTAAGCAGAGGAAAAGAAGTTTTGCCCCTGAGCGCTAAAAAGCTATTGAAGAGGAGGTGGACAAACTCATCAAAGCCAAATTCATCCGGGAGGTTAATTACCCCGACTGGCTGGCGAATGTGGTCATGGTGAAAAAGATGAATGGCAAATGGAGGATTTGCATCGACTTCACCGACTTCAACAAGGCTTGCCCAAAGGATAGCTTCCCTCTTTCGCGGATCGACCAGCTCATGGATTCCACTTCGGTCCATCAAATGCTGACTTTTATGGATGCCTATTCGGGCTACAATCAAATCCGGATGGTGTCCGAAGATGAGGAGAAAACTGCCTTCATAACCGATCGAGGTATTTACTATTATCGAGTTATGCCCTTTGGTTTGAAAAATGCAAGCGCCACCTACTAAAGGCTAGTCAACAAAGTTTTTAAGGAGCAAATCGATCGGAACATGGAGGTATATGTTGACGATATGTTGGTAAAAAGCAAGGAGGCATCCCTACACATCGAGGATATTGCGGAAAGCTTCACCACACTCCGAAAGTACCAAATGAAGCTCAATCCCACCAAATGTGCCTTCGAAGTCCACTCTGGGAAATTTCTTGGCTTCATGGTTTCTCAGCGAGGCATCGAGGCAAACCCTCAGAAGATCTAAGCCCTGCAACAAATGGCCTCGCCTGGGTCAGTCAAGGACGTACAATGCCTCACTGGAAGGATAGCGGCCCTCAACCGCTTCATTGCCCGATCGGCCGAGAAATGCCTTCCCTTCTTCAAAATGCTACGGTCGGCCAAAAACTTCCAATGGACCCATAATTGCCAAAAGTCCTTGAAGACCTCAAGAAATACCTTGGCTCACCACCTCTCCTCAGCAGCCCGAAACCAGGGAAAACCCTAAGCCTATATTTGGCTGTTTCCGAAAATGTTGTCGGCTCGGTGTTAGTCAGAGAGGAGGACAAAGTCCAAAGACCTATTTACTATGTCAGCAAATTGCTCAAGGATGCTGAAATGAGGTACACTCGAGTCGAGAAGATGGTCCTGGCTCTGGTAATGTCGGTCCAAAAACTGCGGCTATATTTCCAAGCACACACCATCATTGTCTTGACCGACCAACCCCTCAAAGCAATTATCCATCGTCTAGAAGCATCGGGGAGAATGACCAAATGGGCTATCGAGCTAAGTGAGCATGACATTCAGTATCAGCCTTGTCCAACCATTAAAGCCCAAGTTCTGGTGGACTTCCTCCTCAAATGCACCATTCCCAAAGATGGCTATGCTTTGGGTACACCTGGACAGCCAAATCCCAGTGCCCCATGGTTACTTCATGCCGATGGATCCTTCAGTACGAGTGGCTCTAGCGTCGGCCTGGTCCTCACCAGTCTGGAGAGTGCAACTTTCGAATATGGCATCTGTTTCTCCTTTCTGGCTTCAAACAATGAAGCAGAGTATGAAGCTTTGCTCTCTGAACTTCGTATTGCTCGCGAGCTCAAGGTAGAAAAACTTATCGCCTACACCAACTCTCAGTTGGTAGCTGGCCAGGTGCTGGGAGAATTCGAGGCTCGAGAGCCGAGCATGATTCGGTATCTCCAAAAGGTGCACGATTTATCCTCCTGCTTCGATGAATTTAAAATTGTCCAGATTCCAAGGACTAAAAATGCACGCACTGACCTTCTGTCCCACTTGGCAACCACGGAGTCAATGGATCTCGAGCGGAGATTCCACTTGGAGGTCCTGGAGAAGTCCAGCATCATCGACGATGATCAGATGATGCAAATCGACATCGAACCATCTTGGATGGACCCCCTGCATAAGTACCTCAAAGAAGGGGTGCTGCCCACTGATAGAAGGGAGGCAAGGAAGCTGAAAATGCAGTCATCTCATTATGTCCTGATTGATGACCGGTTATTTAAACGGTCCTTCTCAATGTTACTGCTCAAGTGCCTCTGACCAACGGATGCTGATTATGCTCTCTGGGAGGTCCACGAAGGTATCTGCGGCAATCACCTCGGTGGTCAGGCCCTATGCCATAAAGTGTTTTACCAAGGATATTATTGGCCAACGATGCAGAAAGACGCCGACGACCTCGTCCGAACTTGTGATTCATGCCAGAGGCATTCGAATATCCAGAGACTCCCCTCGGTGCACCTGACCTCCATATCGGCCTCTTGGCCCTTCATCAAGTGGAGAATGGATATTCTTGGCTTTTTCTCCCTCGCAACGGGGCAAAGGAAGTTTTTGTTTGTCGCAATGGACTACTTCACTATGTAGGTTGAAGCCGAAGCAGTCGCCAAAATAACCAAAGCTCGTGCTAAAGACTTTGTCTGGAAGTCCATCATCTGCCGCTTCGGTCTTTCCCACACTATCATCACTGACAATGGAAAGCAATTCGATAATCCCAAATTTTGGGAGTTCTACGAGGACCATAGCAACATTCACCGCCTAACATCAGTCGGACATCCTCAAGCCAATGGAGAGGTCGAGGTAACTAACCGAACTCTCTTGCAACAGCTTGATTCGAATCATCTACGTATCCTAACAACCTTCGAACCTTCCAGAAGGTGCTCAAGATCCAGGTGATCGCCTATAAATATGACACTCCCAGATTCTCTCAGGTATGCACACAGACCCCCGTACATAGCTCTTGGCACACTCTCACTCTCATGGACTCTCTCTCTCTTTCACTGCTCATCGGTGCTCCCCTAGAGCTCCCGATTGGCCACCCCTGGAGGGACTCCCCAGTGAGATCCTTCTCCTCATCTCTGTTGATCGTCGATCCCCACTGACTTGAGCATCGGAGGGTCTTCCGCGGAGGGCCACCCCCAACGCCTCTCGCGTGAGGACTTCTATGCAGGTCCGCCCAGGAGAAAGCCCGATTAGGAGACCGATCGCGCCCGAGTCGGAGGATATATCCCAGCAGCAACAGATTGGCGCTAGAGGAAGGGCCTTAAGTCCCGTTAAAACTTGAAGAAAGGAGATAAGGATCTCAATCCAGAAGAGAACCTCTCCAATGGCTAATCAGATAAGAGCAACCTCTGAAGCCCAGGACCAGATCGTCTCCCAAAGACCTGATCAGACAAGCAATGCGGCACCGCAGCCGCCGCCAGTTGAGACCACGTCACTGCCAGCCATCCCGGTGACCCAGGATCAGTTCGCCATGCTGGTCCAGCAAGTCCAAGCCCTGACTCATCTGGTTCAGGAGTGCCTCGCAACTGCCCCTACTCCATGCCTTCCTGAGGAGGCCGTAGCCCCTTTTTCTCCAGCCACCTCTTCTTCTGGCCCGCATGGAGTCGCGGACCCCCTACACCGACCCAAGGAGGACAAACCAGTCCCACGAGGTGGCAACAACATGGATTTCCCTAGATCTCGACGGGCCCGATCCCTCTCTCTAGAGTCCTCCCGCCATGATTCAACGCCCTCCCCGTGCTCTCCTCGCCCGGCTCCTCCTCTTACATCTGAAGAGGAGATCCGCCGACAACTCTGGGAGATGCGTCAAGAGCTGGATGCCGCCAAGCATGCTCATCCACCTCAGCCCAAGGCGAAGCAGGGCATCCCCTTCATCAAAGGGATCATGGAGGAAGTGATTCCCTCCCATGTCAAGCTACCCGCCATCGAGCCCTACCATGGCTCCTCTGATCCAGATGATCATTTCAGTAGCTTCCGGTCAATAATGATGTTCCACGGAGCATCAGACGCGATCCTCTGCTGCGCCTTCCCTTCCACCCTCAGAGGATCTGCCCGAACCTAGTTTAACGCCTTGAAACTGGGTTACGTTGATTCATTCGATGAGCTGAGCCACCTTTTTATTGGCCAGTTTGTCAGTAGCCGCCGTCACCGACGGAGATCCGACTCCCTCTCCGAAGTTAAGTAGAGAGAGGGGGAGTCCTTAAAAAATTATCTTGGCTGTTTCAACAAGGCCATGCTGGAGGTGGACCACCTTAATCATGAGGTGGCTATGTTCGCCCTAGCAGGGGGAGTCTTGAAGGAGAGCGACTTCTACCTGGCGATGGAGGTCAGCTATCCCCCGAACCTCTCCGATATGATAGCCCTGGCAGATAAATACGCCAGGATCGAAGAATTGCGGAGAGCTGCCCGCACCGAGCTGGTGAAGAAGAAAGAACCTAAAGGTTCTGACAGGCACCGACCCGTCCGTCAGCCAAGCCTATCTCGTCGCCAAAGAGCTCCCCCACCGCCACCGAGAAATCGCTCCTGGAGCCCGCCCAAGCGATTTGATCGGTACACTCCACTCACTGTACACAGGGCACAAATCCTCATGGAGATAGAGCGCCAGCTCCCCCGACCAACTCCTTTCCGAGGTAACCCAACTCGGAGGGACACCACCAAATACTGCCACTATCACTGGGAGCATGGCCATGACACCGAGGAATGCTGGCAGTTGAAGAACGAGATTGAGAGGCTGATCCAACGAGGCCGACTGAACCAGTTCAGGAGGGCACCCGAGCCAGAACAAGGGGGTGATTGCCAGCCCAAGCTTCAGCAGCCTCCTCCTCCTCCAAATCCACTCGTAATCGGCCACATCAACATGATTGAGGAAGCTGGTGGCTCGAGCTCTAGAAACGATGATGAAGGCTCGACGCCAAAGAAAGCATGAACGGGTGAGCTCTCCTTCTCCGACGATGATCTCTGAGGGATACAGTTCCCACACGACGACGCACTGGTTGTATCCCTCAATTTAAATGACTACGATGTAAGTCGGATCCTCGTTGTGTGTGGAAGCTCCATGAATGTTTTGTACCTTGATGTGTTTGCCAAGATGAGATTGCTCATGAAAAACCTCAGAGCCGTGGACTCCACCCTAATGGGGTTCACAGGCGACGTCATCATCCCAGAGGGAGTCGTAACCTTAACGGTTCGGGCAAGAACCTGGCCCCTTATGGCCACTGTTCACACGAACTTCCTAGTAACTAAGCTTAGGTCGCCCTACAATGCGATATTTGAAAGACCTGGCCTGATGTCTCTCAAAGCCGTTGTCTCCATCCCACACCTATCTATGAAATTCCCCACCAAGTGAGGAATTGGTGTCGTCCGGGGAGCCAAACTATGGCTCGGCAGTATTTTGTCATCAGCCTTCAATCCAGAATGCCTGAAGTCGATGGGCTGAACGCTCGGGAGGAATTCACCAAGCAACAAGGGGAACCAGCCGAAGAGCTAGAGGAAGTACCACTGGACGAGGCTCGTCCCGACCGAACCATAAAGATTGGGTCGCTGCTGGAAGTCGAATCTCGGCAAGAGCTGATCGACTTCCTCTGAAGCAACACTGATGTTTTCGCTTGGTCTACCTCCGACATGCCAGGAATCAGTCCCGAAGTTCTTGTCCACCGCCTTAATGCGGATGACATGTACCGGCCCATCAAGCAAAAGAAGAGGAGTTTCGCTCCAGAGTGGCAGAGAGCTATCGAGGAGGAGGTTGATAAACTTCTCAAGGCAAACTTCATTCGAGAGGTGAATTACCCGAGCTGGCTGTCGAATGTCGTCATGGTAAAGAAGTCAAGCGGTAAGTGGCGGATCTGCATCGACTTCACCGACCTCAACAAGGCGTGCCCGAAGGACAACTTCCCCCTCCCCCGAATCGATCAGCTTGTGGATGCCACCTCGGGTCACCAAATGCTGACGTTTATGGATGCCTACTCGGGATACAACCAGATCCAGATGGCCCCCGAAGATGAAGAAAAGACCGCCTTCTCAACCGACCGAGGTACTTACTATTACCGTGTTATTCCTTTCGGTCATAAAAATGCAGGAGCCACCTACCAAAGGCTGGTCAACAAAGTATTCAAGGAACAAATCGACCGGAACATGGAGGTATACGTCGACGACATGCTGGTCAAAAGCAAAGAAGCATCACAGCACGTCAAGGATCACTCGGAGAGCTTTGTGACACTCCGCAAATATCAGATGAAGCTCAATCCAACTAAGTGCGCCTTCGGCGTTAACTCTGGGAAGTTCCTCGGCTTATGGTATCCCAGCGGGGTATCGAAGCTAACCCCCAGAAGATTCAAGCTCTCCAGCAGATGGCACCCTCGGCGTCTATTAAAGAAGTCCAGCGCTTAACCGGAAGGATAGCGTCCCTTAACCGTTTCGTGGCTCGTTCTGCTGAAAGGTGCCTCCCCTTCTTCAAAACTCTCTGGTCGGCCAAGAACTTCTAGTGGACCCCCGAGTGTCAAAGATCATTCGAAGATCTCAAGAAGTACCTTGGCTCTCCCTCACTCCTCAGCAGTCCAAATCCTGGGGAGACATTGTTCCTATATCTGGCTGTCTCGGAAGGGGCCGTTTGCTCGGTGCTGGTCAGAGAAGAAAACAATGTTCAGAAGCCAATTTATTATGTCAGCAAGCTGCTCCATGACGCGGAGACGAGGTATAGCCAGATTGAGAAGATGGTGTTGGCCTTGATCAACTCAGTTTGGAAGTTGCGGCCATACTTCCAGGCGCATTCTGTGACGATCCTGACTGACCAACCCATCAAGGTGGTGGTCCACCGCCCGAAAACATCAAGGAGAATGACTAAATGGGCCGTCGAGCTGAGTGAGAACGACATCCGATTTCAGCCTCACCCAGCCATCAATGCTCATGTGCTAGCCGACTTCCTCCTCGAGTGTACCATCCCAGAGGATGGCTCCACCCCTGACTCCCCCGAGAAACCAAAATCCAGCGCCCGATGGCTCCTCCATGTTGACGGGTCATCCAACGCCCATCGCTCCGGAGCAGGCTTAGTCCTCACCAGCCCGGAGGGGGCGACTTTTGAATATGGCATCTGCTTCTCCTTTTCGGCCTCCAACAATGAAGCTGAATATGAAGCCCTGCTGGCCGGTCTCCGGATCACCCGCAGCCTTAAGGTGGAGAACCTGAATGCCTTCACCGACTCCCAGCTGGTTGCAGGTCACATGCGAGGGGAGTTTGAGGCCCGGAAACCAAACATGATCCGATATCTACAAGAGGTTCGGAGCCTACTCTCCCATTTCTCCGAATTTGAGATCATTCAGATTCCTAGATCTGAAAATGCCCGTGCCGACCTGCTATCTCGGCTGGCGATCGCGGAATCAATGGTCGCCGAACGAAAATTTCACCTGGAGATCTTGGAGAGACCTAGTATCACGGAAGCTGACCGAGTGATGCAAGTTGAGGCCAAACCATCATGGTTCGACCCCATCCTGAAGTACCTTAAAGAAGGGACGCTCCCGGCCGATCGAAGGGAAGCTAGAAGGCTAAAACTGCAAGCCTCCCACTATGTGCTAATTGATGACCAGCTCTACAAGTGGTCCTTCTTTATGCCACTGCTTAGATGCCTCTACCCCTCTGAAGCTGATTACGCCCTTTGGGAGGTGCACGAGGGGATTTACGGCAACCATCTGGGGAGCCGGTCCCTATGCCACAAGGTGCTGCATCAAGGTTACTATTGGCCAACCATGCAAAAGGATGCTGCCGACCTTGTCCAAGCTTGCAACCCATGCCAAAGGCACTCAAGTATTCAAAGGCTTCCCTCCGCTAGCCTGGTCCCCATATCCTCCGCTTGGCCCTTCGCTAAGTGGGGAATAGACATTCTTGGCCTATTTCTGCTCACCACGGGGCAACGGAAGTTTTTGTTCATCGCCATAGATTATTTCACCAAATGGGTCGAGGCGGAGGCAGTTGCACAAATAACTGAGGCTCAGGCCAAGGATTTCGTATGGAAGTCCATCATCTGCCGCTTCGGCCTCCCGCACACTATCATCACTGACAACGGCAGGCAATTCGATAATCCAAAGTTTTGCCAATTCTGCGAGGAGCACGGGATCCACCACCACCTTACCTCGGTCGGGCATCCACAGGCCAACGGAGCAGCCGCAGTAACCAACTGGACCTTGCTTCAAGGGATCAAAGCTCGACTCTCCAGAGCCCGAGGCAGGTGGGCAAACGAATTGTACCATGTCCTGTGGGCCTACCGCACCACCCGGAGAGTACCCACAGGCGAAACCCCATTCCAAATGGCCTTCGGCACAGAGACCGTCATCCCCATGGAGATAGGGCTCCCTTCTCTGTGGGTGGAAAGCTACTCGGAGGAAGCTAGCGATAAGCAGCTCCATACCAACCTTGACCTGGTAGAGGAGATCAGAGAAAAGGCTCAGATCAGAATGGCTGCCTACCAGCAAAGAGTGGCCCGCTACCACGCCTCCAGAGTCAAAGGGAAAGCTTTCTTGCCTGGTGACCTTGTTCTCCGGAAAGCATCTGTCTCCAAATCGCTGGAGCAAGGAAAGCTAGCCCCAAACTAAGAAGGCCCCTATCAAGTAGCGGAGATCGTCGGACTTGGGACCTACAAATTGCAATATCTAAGCGGAAGGTCCATCCCTCGGACGTGGAATTCGGACAACCTCCGTAGGTATCATCAGTAGAGTATGCCCTCTATAGGCTCACCTTCTTAAGTTTCTATCGGCATGTTGTTTCATGATTCATGACACAAATCACCATAGATTATATCGCCAAAAATCATGAAAAGAAACAGATGCTACTTACCAATCCTCGCCACGACCGAGTTACTTATTTAAGCAGGAATTCTTCGAACCTCGGCTGGGCCGAGCAACTATTCTCCGAACCTCGGCTGGGCCGAGCAACTATTCTTCGAACCTTGGCTGGGCCGAGCAACCATTCTCCGAAACTCGGCCGGGCCGAGCAACAAGTCTCTGAACTTCGGTTGGGCCTAGTGATAAATTCTAAGGCCCCGGCTAAAACTGAAACGCATAAAGCCCTGGCCAAAATCGAAGCACGCAAACCTTGATTGAAGCTGAAGGACTTCCGAACAGTCCCTAGAACTTTGGTCAGTTTGAAAAATGCACACCGTGCAAAACCGCCAACAAACACAAAGTCTGCGCCTTTAGCAAATCCCTAAAGGCCTCGGCAGGCCCTACACGGCCGCCCACGAACCCTAGACAAAATTGGGGAATCCCCTACTGCTAAACCCTCGGACAATATCCTTGTATCTTATCGCCCAAGCTCCCGTCTCGCTCCACAAAAGAAACCATGACTTATCGCATAAAGCCCACAGGACCACCCAGGTCCCCCTTTGGCTCAAATCGGAACAAGCGGTTCTCCCCTTTTTTATGAACTAAACAACGGTCTCATCAGAAGGCAAGAAATCACCAAAAAAGAACTTTTTCTCTTTATTTATTATAAGAAGAAAAAGTACAGAAAGAAAGAAAAGTACATAAAGAAAGAAAAGTACAGAAAGAAAGAAAAAGGTATAGAAGAAAGAAAAATGGCCTTTGCAGAGGCCTAAGCTGCCGGATCTTCTACACCGGGACAACTCGGTGACTCGCTGGCGGAGGGACGCTATCTCCCCCTCCTGCCGGTGTATGACCCGGCGAAGGGCCTTGGCCTCCCTCGTGGAAACAGCGAGGTACTCCTTGACCACCTTCTTAAGTTGCTCGTGGCTTGTGAAAGCTGACACCAAGGCCGTACCATCAACTAGCACGGCAGAATGGCCCCCCTGGGAGCCCCCACGACCGCCGTTAACTACGCCTGACTCATTGGACGATTGCTCTCCACCCTGAGAAGCCATATCGGGAGCTGTTGAGAGGCTAACCAAAAGGATGGTGAACGTTGGCATCCCTCTCATCCGTATTTATACCCCTCAGGCGAGTATCTTGATCAGTCGGGTCACAAATACCGACCCATGAGAATTCACCATGTGTCGCCACTTTAGCTGGTGACCACAGGACCCGAAGGGCCGTGCCCCCTCCCGAGGGATATCGGTAAACATCGACGAATTACTTGGAAACCCCCCTCCTTCTCTAGAAGCTGGGTTCCTCCCGATCTGCCGGGCCCTTGCGGAGTAAATGCCCTCGAAACTCCTCCAAATTGCCTTAAATCAGCCGCCCTTTGGAAAGTGCGAAAAGAAAAAGAGTGTCAGCATCCAACGATGACTCGCTTCCCTCGGAAGTAGCCAAATCATAAATGTTGGGCATACCCATGCGCCGCCCATTCCGCTTTGGCGTTCCGCGCCGAATCTCGAAGGAACCAAATATCATGAGTCTCGGTGGTGACCAAGTCATCCCTCCGAGCTATAAATCTTCGAACCTCGGCTGGGCCGAGCAGCTATTCTCTGAACTTCGGCTGGGCCGAGCCATAAATCTCCGAACCTCGGCTGGGCTGAGCAACTATTCTCTGAACCTCGGCAGGGCCGAGCCATAAATCTCCGAATCTCGGCTGGGCCGAGCCATAAATCTCTGAACCTCGACTGGGCCGAGCAACTATTCTCCAAACCTCGGCAGGGCCGAGTAATAAATCTCTGAGCCTCGGCCAAAGTTAAGGAATATGTTCTACTGCCAAACAATCTCCAGGGTTCCGTCCGAATTTGGGCAGCTTATGAGCCCCGACTAGATCGGGTAGCGCGAAATCCTCGGCCAAGAACAGGCAATATCCCTGCGCTTCGTTTCATTGCCAACAACAAACTCTCAGCACAAAAGAAACAGAAACTAGGAGAAAGAGCAAAACTTTCTTTATTACCATAAAAAAGAATTACAACTGCCAGAGAGGCATTACAAGTATATTGAAATGCATGAAATAAAAACGAGTACATAACTCGAGCAAACTGCTCCAAAGCGACTTCGGGTGACTATGATGCTTCGGCATCCGGTCCAACAAATCAGGCAAACCACGAACTAGTTAGCTCGCACCGATAATGGCGGACAACTCGGCCCGACCGTTGCAACCAGCTTTGGTTAATAATGATATCTCGGCATCCCAACCAAGATATTAGAGAAATCAAAAAGGGTGGACGGGTTTTTACCCCAAACCACCCAACTGAAGGGCCCTCTGACGAGTAGGAAGGAAGCTCACGGACCCTGATACCAGGGCACTCCCCCAAATCTAGTGTGTACAGCTAGCCGTTGTCCGAGTCGAAAGGCAATGTGCCAGCGGGTGACACACCATCACCCCCTCCTCACATGGCAAAAGATTCCCGGGTGGACGAGCCCAGGGATTCGGGCCAGGGGAGAGGAGAAATTCATGCAAGCCATGGGGAGCCCGCATACACTTCCTACCCTACGTCCCAAGGGGGAACCACAAAGGTCACATGGGAAGCGTATATGTGCGCTCTCCATGCGATCTCTGCGAACCTCTTGTGCGCTCTCCATACGATCTCCGGAGCTCCTTTCTTGGGGAGAAGCCACCCCCCGGTGGCTCCTTCGTCACCCCAATTGTCCGAAGGACAATGACGACTTGCAGGAGGAAAGCTCGGTCCTCCCGCTCTAAGCCCCAAAGAAACAGGCATTGTGTGCACCTCCATAGTTTACAGAAAAGAAAACTTTGGGATGGCCCAACACAGCCCTCTTTCCCCTTTTTATAGGCGGAGATGAACCGGGAACAGCTATTAGAGTAGAAAGCCACGAGATTCGAAACGCCAAGCCTGCACCACCACGTGGCCTCCTGAAATAAAAACAGTACCCCACAATGCGTGCCAAGCGCGTCGCCCGAGCTGTGACGCATGCCAAAAGATTATCTCTGATCCTGGATCACAAGCTTTAAATACAGAAAATTGTCCGTTGATCCTACGTATACGGGCAGATCTGAGGGATCTTCCCATGAAAACGATATCCTCCAATGGCGAGTAAGCACTTACACCGCACGCCAAAGCGACCTACCTTGGAAAAGACAAAGCACTAACAGGGGTAATAAATAGATGCGAAGGCCAAACCCTCCTTTACCAAAAAGAATAAAGGGATGACAATGAAGGTTCAACAAACCCCTGCTCGGGGACAAACTCCCCTCTTTTCGTCGAAGGCACGGTCACAGTTTCCCAGCTGGTAAGGTGGACTGCCTCGGCCTTAACCAAGCTACTCCGTCCCTCGGCCCTAGCTAAGCTACCTTTTTTCCTTGGCTGTAACTAGCTACTCCGTCCCTTGGCCTTAGCCAAGCTACCTTTTTCCCTCGGCCTTAACCGAGCTACTCCGTCCCTCGGCCCTAGCCGAGCTACCTTTTTCCCTCGGCCTTAACCGAGCTACACCGTCTCTTGGCCCTAGCCGAGCCACTTCATCCCTCGGCCTTAGCCGAGCTATTCATTCTTCGGACCTAGCTGAACCACTGTGTCATTGGCCTAAGCCGAATTGAATCGTCTCTCAACCTCCCTTTGTACCAAACTGTGTTGTCGCTCGACTCTTTCGTCGGGGCTATCCCTATTCCTTCAAAATTCGAGCCCAGAAACCAACCAAGCGGCACTCATAGTCAGGACTAAAATTCAAAATAGGAAACCATCCAGGAAAGACAAATAAATGAAAAATGGCTGATCCGTTTACTGATTTCCGGTCAAACTACAAAAGAAAAGAAAGAGAAAATACAAATAGCACCCAAAGGGTCAAGACTTGGGATCAGGCCCAACATCTCTTGCGGCAGTGCCAGCTGGAGCGTCACTTGGACCCCCTTCTCGATGGTGTCTTGCTGGGGTACCTCGGCGGCAACGTCAACTCCCAGAATAGCTTTGAGATCGACGTCAGAAATCTCTCCATATTCGTCTTCCTTGGCCCCCGGGATGCGTGCCTCGTAATACTCGGCTTCCAAACAAGACAGGTCCAGGTCAGGATAAGTCTGAGCAATCTTAGCCCGCGCCTCCTCTTCGCGAGCTGGAATGCATCGGCGTAGGCCGCCCTGCATTCATCGGCAAACTCGGTAGAGTTCTTGTACTCCTCCATCGCTGAAGAGGCCCACATTTGCCTCGACTAATTGCTTCTCCATTTCGGAGATCGTTCGGTGCCTCGAGGCCGCCTCCTCTCCAAATGCCGCTAACCGCTCCTGAAACTCCTGGCTCATCTTGTTCAACTACAGACGAAGAACCAAGTAAGCCAGAAGTCGAAAAACTGGAATGGACAAAACAGATAACGGCCTACCTGCTCATTCCACCGGGCTAGCTCACCCTCCAGCACTTGGACCCTATTGAGAGCCCTAGACTTAGCCGATTGGTTCTGGCGAAGGCTCACTTTTAGCTCGTCCACCCAGGACTGGGTGTCTCCAATTTCTTGATGGGCATAGTCGAGCTCGTCAGAAAGTCGGCAGCTCGTTCATCCGACCACTTTAGCCGATCTTTGTTTCGGCGAGCTCTTTATTCAGGCGGGTAAGGTGGTCCTGCTGCCGCCGACACATATGCTCTTCCTCCTCGAGCCTTTTGCTCCAGTTGCCTTTATCTTCGGTATGACTGGCTTTCAACTGGTCCCACCTTTTATCAAAAAACTATTACATAGAATTGACTTTGCTCTCATGCTCTGCCTTGGCCTGAGAAAGCTCCAGACTAGCCTTCTCGGATTGCTTGTGGAAGCCTTGGAGCTCATTGACCTGTGTAGCGAGTTGAGAGGCTCTTTCCCTCTCAACTGCAAGAACCCTGCGAGCCTCCTCGAGCTCCCTCTGAAGGACCACTAGGGCTCGGGAAAGTTTATCCATAGAATCTACCCTCTCCTTGAGGTGATCGACCTCCTGGCGGGCCCGAGCCCAAGCTCCAACAGCCAGATGCAAGCGCCATTTCAGCGCCCTCATGATCAGGGCATTCTACAAAAGAGGATTGCACACATAAAGAATACAGTCGAACTAGCTGACTAAAGAGCCTACTTTAGTGCGACAACCTATCCGAGATGCTTAATCTATAGAGATCCTCGTGAGAGCAAGATCGTCAATCTCGGGGAGAAGAAAAGCCTCATTCGGTACCCGGTGTACCTAAAGGTCGTCTCGACAAGATCCTCCGGATAGTTCCCTCCTATCGAGGAACCCTCTCCCCCTTTGAATGCAGACCGCATCAAAGAGAAGAACATGGCACTCACCTCCGGGTCATATGAGTGGAAGTCCGCACTCAGGGAGCCAACCTGGGTACCCGTGACCCATGAGGCCCTCGGTTGGCCGGCTTCCTCCACCAGAGCCCTCGCTTGAGAAGCCTCAAGCATTTCGACTCCGGCGAGGTGAGTCCCTGTCCGAATGTCCCCTTCACTCGATGGCTCCCCTCCTTCTCCTTCTTCCTCCTCTTCTGCTTCTGCCTCCTCAGAAATCCCTCTACCCACAACAGACTCTTCAGAAACTTCTTCCCGGGAGCCTCCTGTGCCTCGGCGGAAGGCCCTTCACCAGAAAGCACCTCGCGAGGTTGATCGCTGGTTCGGCAGGTTCGGCCATCCCCTCGTCACCGGCTGGCTCTCCCACCAGCGGCCCAGGCCGAACCTCAGCAGCCGCAACCACTTCTCTCGCCTCGATTGAAGCGGAGGTCACCCCCACCTCCGTCTGTAACCTCTCCGAGCCACCGGCCTCCAATGAGGGAGACCGAACCGCCCTGCCCACAGGGGCCCCCACGTCTACCGGCGTTTCTCTCTCTCCATCGTCGGACAGAACGATGACAGGCGGGGAGGAAATTCCAGCATCCTCCTTCGAAACCCCTGTGACATCCCGACTTTCACCTCCGGATAGGCCCTCCTTTGGCGCCGAAAGATCATGCGCCGCTGGAACTTCGATACTTTCGGCCCATGGCGACGAGGAGCACCGATCATCACGTCTTTCCTGATCCCCCTAGGGTGGGAGCCGAAAGGGCGGGGCCTCTTTTCAGCCCGATGCTTGCTGCTGGAGCCGGATGTCCTGCGGCGCTTTCCCAGCTCCTCCCTCATCTGGTCTACGAGCGCCAACTTTTGGCTGCAGGGGGCAGTGTGATTTGCCTGTTAGTTCGCACAAAAATTGAAGATGGAGCCACATTAAGCTATTAGCTACGAAGTGATACTCACCGCGAGGATCGACGGGACTCAGTCCGACCGCGAAGAGAGCTTCCTCCGATAGAAGGACACTGGCTGGAAGTGCTCTACCGCCACATAACTTGATCAGATCCCTTTTCTCCGACTCGGTTAACTCCAGGTGCGCTTTTGGATCCCTCACATATTTCCTCCACACCCGAGGGAAATCCAAGCCGATATTCCACTCCTTTATCGACTATGAAGAATCGTGACTTCCACTCCTTTATCGACGACGGGTTATCGGAGATCATCTTGAAGGACCTCCGGGGGCCGATGTAGGGCCACTCTGAGGCCCTCCCAGAGACCAGATTGAAGCACACCCTGAACATTGGAAGAGTCGCGGTCACTCCGACACGGTGGCACAATGAGATGAACCCGATGAGGTTGCGCCAACTGTTGGGAGCCACCATGTTGAAGCATATATTGTAAAACTTCATCACCTCCCACACCAGTGGATGAAGAGGAAACCTAAGGCCTGCCCTCAAACTTTCCTTATAGCAGAATGCTCCGTCTTCCAATCCGGACGTTACCCTGTCCTCAGCCTTTGGGAGCAACAAGGTAACATCCTAGGGGATCTTGTACAGACGGCGTATCCGCTCCAGGTCCGCCAAGGTCACCTCCGAAGCCTGATCACTCGGACTCACCATGTCTTCAATCGCAAGCGACGCTGAGCAAGATCGCTGTGAAAATGGAAAGATGAAGTTTTCTAAGGGAGAGCGAAAGAGCGCTTAAAATAGGGATGGCGCCGCCATGACTCCGTTTTTCCCAAGGAAAACTGCCTCAGGGTGAAGATAAGGCATCTCAACCAAGGCATCCAGAACTGCCACTACGGGCGCCATGAAAATCGAGATCTCCTACGTGGCGCCTCCCCAGTTGTTGCCTTCGCTCCTAAGGAACGATGGATCCACCTCGAAAAGGCAAGACGGCCTCACCGCATTAATTAGGGCATCATTGCGTGGGCTGTCAAACACATGTCCCCCCATTCGGATTGTGCCACCTAAGTCTATACTCCCTACGCCCGAACCTACACTTCGAACTAGGGAGTGGGGGGCATGTGTTGAGGGGTAAAATCGCCATTGCGTTGATAACCATGCGAAGGGGCTCAGATCAGCCCCATCCTCCCGCCCGCTACATTACGTCCATGAAGAACGAGCTAACTAATGTGGCCCAATGGGCCGAGCAACCTATAGCTCGGTTCTCCCAAGCCACCCATAGTTTGGTTCTCCCGAGCAACCCATAGATCGACTTTCCCCGATCTTCCCGTAGCTCGGCTTTCTCCGAGCTTCCTATAGCTCGGCTCCTCCGAGTTACCCATAGCTCGGCTTCCCCGAGCTACCCATAGCTCAGCTCCCCCGAGCTACCCATAGCTCGGCTCCCCCGAGCTACCCATAACTCGGCTTCCCCGAGCCATTCATAGCTCAGTTACCCCCCGAGCCACCCATAGCTTGGCTTCCTGAGCCATTCATAGCTCGGTTCCTCTGAGTTACCCATAGCTCGGCTTCCCCGAGCTACCCATAGCTCGGCTCCCTCGAGTTACCCATAACTCGGCTTCCCCGAGCTACCCATAGCTCGGCTCCTCCGAGTTACCCATAACTCGGCTTCCCCAAGCCATTCATAGCTTGTTCCCTCCCGAGCCACCCATAGCTCGGCTTCCCCGAGCCATTCATAGCTCGGTTCCTCCCGAGCCACCCATAGCTCGGCTTCCCCAAGTCATTCATAGCACGGTTCCCCCCGAGCTACCATAGCCCGGTTCTTCGAGTAACCCCCGAGCAATCCATGGCTCAACACACACCTCCGTGGAACCTGACGCGGGAGAGCCCAGGCCTAGCGTAACAGAATCCCAAACAAAGAATCATATCGAGGAATGGCCTAGGATCTATAATAACGACCTAGGTCCTACGCACTCATCAGATCTCAGACCATCAAAGAGCCCTCCTAGCCATCGATCCTCCAATGAACAAGATATGGATCCCACCGGCCTTACAATAGCTTGATTCGAATCATCTCCGTATCCTAACAACCTTCGAACCTTCGAGAAGGCACTCAAGATCCAGGTGATCGCCTATAAATATGACACTCTCAGATTCTCTCAGATATGCGCACAGACCACCGTACATAGCTCTGGCACACTCTCACTCTCACGGACTCTCTCTCTTTCACTACTCATCGGCGCTCCCTTAGAGCTCCCGATTGGCCACCCCTGGAGGGACTCCCCAGAGAGATCCTTCTCCTCATCTCTGTTGATCATCGATCCCCACTGACTTGAGCGTCGGAGGGTCTTCTGCGAAGGGCCACCTCCAACGCCTCTCGTGTGAGGACTTCTGTGCAGGTCCGCCCAGGAGGAAGCCCGATCAGGAGATCGATCGCGCCCGAGTCGGAGGACAGATCCCGACGGCAACAGATATACATGAAATGATAGCAAATAAAATTTGCTTTATCAACTGGCAATCTGTGGTTCCTGGTGATGGTCCACCCTCTTATCTTATGCAGTGACCATGAGCAACACCTATTAGCCATCAAGAACGTTCCCTTTTTTTTGTTTAACGTAAAACTTACATCAAATAGTGATATTCAGAATGTTCAATATGTACTTCAGGCATAACATTACAGGACTATTGTCTTAATTCCAATCTGAACCACAATTTCAGCAGCATAAAAATTGGCTTTCTCCAAACAGGGAACACTCTAATGCCTGGCCAGTCATCTCCGATGAGCCTCTAAACAACATTAGCCATCGGAGTGAAACTTCAGAATTCAAGACAAGTCAGAAAAGAAAACTAAAAATTCCAGATGTAAATTGATGCAAGCCAACAAACCAACAACGTGAAGGATACAGGTCTGAACTCCTTATCAGACTTAGCAGCATAATACTTTTGCTTGTGCCACTGTAACTAACAAATAACAACTACTGTAGCAAAATAGATATCAGCTAAACACATTATAGGGATAGATTGAGTTTGCCAAGATATCAACTAAAAATAGTATGGGGTCATATTTCCCACAAGACTCATCTACAAAGAACATAGTCACAAGACAGTTTCAAAGGTCAATAGAACTAGCAAGACATCATCTCTTTTATTGACAGTAAACAATCCTTCAATACCTGTAACATGAAGCAAAACAGAAAAGAATATGCCTTACCAGTCTAAGAAATTCATGTTGAATAGGTTGGCCTTCACATTTTCAATGGTATCTAAGCTCTTCACATATCAGAATGAACAGCAAAACCATAAAGAGAAACAAAGTCAGATTAAAAGGGACATATTTAGTTGGCTCAGAAAGGCATCCGAGTCAGGAAATAGTAAGAAAATGCCTAACATCATGGCCCTTGGCTCAGATAGGGTGTCAAACATATGGTTCACAACGGTTGCATTTAGAAATGCCCTCCAAGTTGTGATTTCACAACACATACATTGAGCATAGCAAAAAATAATAAGTCGCTATCATCATTGCCGAATAGCAACAGCAACAACAAAATGCCTCAAGCGAAAACTAATGAATAAGGCAACATATTAATATGGTATCGGTTCCCCTCGATACATGGCAACATTGGCATTCTGCATATAGATTGAGTTGGCTCAAATAGACATATGCATCACAACGGTTGCATTTAGAAATGCAATCCAAGTTATGAGTCTACAGCCTACAAATCATGGCCCTTGGCTCAGATAGGGTCTCAAACATATGCTTCATAACGGTTGCATTCTGAATGCCCTCCAAGTCATGATAGCACAGCACATAAAATTACCATCCAAATTAATGAGAAGTCCCTATCATCATTGTCAATTACATTGAGTAGGCTCAAAACTAATCATAGCCCACACATGGCAAAATGATCAACCTGCATATAGAAAATTCATCAAACAATATCGCTGAAAGCATCAAGTCATGACATGAAAATATGTAAGTCCATAAACAAAAAAGTTGAAATAAAAATGTGTAATTATCATCTGGGACCACTACAAGAAAAATAAAATATTGCGACGCCCAAATGCATCGCAATTGCGTCGCTAAACATACTATTGCGATGCAATAGCAACGCATGACGGCGTCGCTCAGATGTTCGTCGCAATACCCATTTGTCGCAATTGTGTCGCAATATTGTGACTCTCTGCGATGCAACATTGAGTCGCAATATTGCAACGCATCCAAATACATCGCTAATATTAAATAATTAATTTTTAATATTAAAAATTATTATTTAATATTGCGATGCACTAAATTACGTCGCAATATTGCAACGCATCTAATTACGTTGCAATATTTAATAATAATATTTTTGGTATAATAGCGATGCAATTTGAGTCGCTAATGCGTCGCAAATAAAAATTTTTTTAAAATATTGCGACGCAAGGTCATTGCGTCGCAATATTATTAAAAATATTTTAGATATAATAGCGATGCAATTTTAGTCGCTAATGCATCGCTATTAAATTTATTTTTAAATTATTGCGATGCCAGGTCATTGCATCACATATTTAATAATAATATTTTTGAAAATATTAGTGATGCAATTTTAATCGCTAATGCGTCACAAATTAAATTTTTTAAAAAATAAAAAGATTAAAAATTAAAATGGTTAATAATTTTGTTAAATCTAAATATTGATAGAAATATTTTCACTCAATCCAAACAATAATAAATTTCCAAAAATAATTCATATATTAAAATTTTGAAGTTTTTACAATATAAAAAAAGAAAAGAAAAATACATCAAGAATCTGGGCGATCATGTGGAGGCTGTGGAGGCTGAAGACTCTGTGATAAGCGGCTAACCATATCCCGCAAATAATGCATCTCATCTCGTATGCTGCAATCTCCTAATCCCGGCCTCGCATATGATCCTCGAAATCCTACTCGACCTCCTGGCGAACCTCCTCTGCAATAGATCTGCGAAGTCATGTAAACGCTCGGGAGGAAGATCACCAGAAACTCGCGAGCTGGAGGCCTGATGGAAAAAATATGTAGAAGCTCTAGTGCCCAGACCATAGACCCTGCGGTCTCGTAGCTGGGCACCAACAGCCTCCAAAAACACATGCCGACTCTCCTCTGCTGAGAGTTCGACGGGCGTCTCCCCATCAGTAGAGTCGACCTGCGATGCCTAGGAGCGAAGCTCCTCGACTCGTGTCTTAAATTATGAAATCAACAATAAATGACTTAATAAATTTCTTGAAATAAAATTTTAGAAATTAAACAGATACTACATAAATCTAATTTCTTACCGCAACCTTCCGTGATCGCGTGTCGACCCAGGAACCATCCCTCCTGGTGTGTGTCGCCCTGAATAGACGAAACTCACCAGGATCTCCGCCCTCCTGCTCAGACTATAATAAAAAAATATATATTAATACAAATATTTGTAAATAACTAAAATAGTAATTAAAATATTTATGTTTTCTTACCATACGCCGTCTGTGCTCCTGAATCGAAATGGAGCCCGAAGTATGACGGGAGAGACCCATGCCAGGACCGCCCTTCTCAGATCGGCGGTTCGTGCTGGCTGATGCGGACCTCCTGCGCCAGCCATCGGACTGCCAGGCCTGCTGCCACTCGTGCCAAATACCCTCTGGCACGTGCGCAGGACGCTGACCCGATGACCTCCAACGATGAAGCATGTCGGAGTATCGGCGTCGCGTCAGAGCCTCCCATGCTGCCCTAATGGCATCATGGATGGCAGGATCCCACGTAAACTTTTTCTGCATTAAAATAAACAGTTAGTTTCTGAATTTATAAGATTAGAAAATTTTATATCACTGATAAATTATTTAATAAGTTTACCTGAAACTCTGAAAAATAAAACTCCCTCGTGGCCGGAGATACGTGGCGCCAATCGTAGCCACTGGGATCTGCACGCCTCTGAAATACGGAGCTGATGTGGCTGGATACATGATGCTGCTCAATGAATCTATTAAAAAATGCATGTTTATAAGTAATTACTTAAAAACATAAAATATATTTTTAATTAGTATATACTTACATCCCCGAGCATCAAGTCGAAGTACGTGCGGCCGATGGTGGAAGAACTCTCGGAGGTCTGTGCCGATCGGGTAGATGGTAATACTGCAGAGATCGAAGGCTGTCGACTGCTGGAGATCCAAACTCTCCATCTCCGATGCTCATGTGATCTGATGTAGCAGGGCTACGTCTCTGCTCACGTCTGTCGTCGGTAGATCTACCTCTGCCCGTCATACTGAAATACTAAAGATTCACACAATTAAATTACGATTAATGAATGACTATGTAAAATTTAACACTTATAAAAAAAAATTAAATTGAATGAACCTATATCTTTAATCAGTGTCATTTGTTTCGTGAAATGTTGGTTCAACATCCGATGCCGTATCGGACTGTGATTCAGTTTCATTATCATCGGAAGGAAACCGAACATTTGCATCCTCAATTTCTTGGACATCACCATTTGGATCTCTAAGTGATGTTTCAGGAGCCCTTGTGTCGTCCTCAATTGCATGCATTTCCATCTCATCCTCTTGAAATGCAGGGCACTCAGTTGATTGACTTGATGAACTCTCATCTAATATGATTGTTGAACGTGGACGATTTTAGAAACAGCCCACCAATCTCGCTTGTCGTTGCGCAAACTTGGATATCCGCAGTAAAACACTTGCTGAGCTTGGGATGCAAGATGAATGGGTCATATTTCTGCAATCTTCGTCGATGGTTTACTTCAACTAAATTGTAGTCGTTATGAACCCTTTTGCCGACAGGAATTGTCGGATCAAACCAATCACAACGAAACAATACGGTTCGTTTCATAGGCCAACCGGGATATTCAACTTCAACCACCTCTACTAACTTTCCATAATAATCCTGCATATTTGCTCCAACACTTTCTCCTTTAACACACACGCCCCAGTTCTGCGTGCCTCTTGAAGCTGCTAATCGTTCAATCTGAAATTTGTACCCATTAACAAAATAGCCAGTAGAGGTTGTTACGGTCTTCAATGGCCATTGCTAGACATTTAATGAAAATATTGTCGGTTGTGACCATGGACCGTTTACCTATAAATTAATAAGCTATTCACATCCAATTCAAAAAATAAAAGCCATTATTGAAATTGATTGAGTGATACTACTCACAAATTCATAAAACCAGTAAGCAAACTCCGTTTCTAACTTCTGCCCAATTGCAACTTGACTGATGTCGGGATTCATCTGTCGTTGTCTATCACAATACATCCTTATGGGATGAAAAGGATTAAAACTTGTTAGCAATTAAATATTATGGTATATTTAATTTAAATTAGAATTTCCAATTAAGCATTGAAGTATACACTTACTCAATATATGGATCGACTTCTCTACAGTTCATTAGGATGTAATAATGTGCTGCATTATACTCCATATCGCTAAGATTTCTTGACTTCTGCCCCCAAATGAACGGCCGATACTTTAAAAATTGATATTCTACCGTCATTAGGTTCTCCTTCGTCCACACATACGTCATCGTTACGACCAAGATTTCGGCTCCTCGTGTGGACGTGACCCTCAAAGTAATGCGAGGCAAAAGCTGAAACTTCTTCGACCAAGTGTGCATTGCATATAGAACCTTCAACCCTTGCCTTATTCGCACATTATTTTTTAACTTCTTAAGATACCTATATGTAAAGTTGAACAAAAATTAACCAATTTTTCAAGCAATGAAATAATATTTGAAATGTCAACATGTCTTAATGATGTATATATTTACCTCTCGAAAGGATACATCCAGCGATACTGCACGGGACCAGCTATGCTCGCTTCGTATGGCAAGTGAACCGGTAAATGCTCCATTGAGTCAAAAAAACTGGAGGAAATATTCGCTCCAGCTTGCATAAAATAATTGGAATTTCCTCCTCAAGCCTTGCCATGGATGCAGAAGTAATGACTGCGGCAGATAACTCCTTGAAGAACAAGCTGAGCTCCGTCAATGCCTTCCAGACATGTTGCGGAAGCAACTCACGAAAAGCTATAGGCAATAACCGTTGCATGAAAACATGGCAGTCATGACTCTTCATGCCGAACAACTTGAGCTTATGCATGTCCACACACCTACCGATATTTGAGGCATAACCATCTGGAAATTTTAACCCTCTAAGCCAGTTACATAAAACTTCTCGTGAATTTCTGTCAAGAGTGTAACAGGCTTTAGGATAGGTCCCGTCGGCACTCCTTCTCAAATCACCTCTTCTGCAATACTGATTAAGTTCTTCTCTTGACTTTGCAGTGTCTTTGTTTTTCCCGGGATGTTTAGCACCGTTTAAATATGTTATCAAAGAAATTTTTCTCATATGCATAACATCCAAGTTGTGCCGGATGAGATTTGTGCTCCAATAAGGCAAATCCCAAAATATACTTCGCTTCTTCCAGTTATGTTCTTTACATATACGGCCATTTATTCTATCTGCATCTGGTTCCCAAGCATACATCAACCCCAAATGCTCTATAGTATCAAATATATCCGTGCCGGACCTAACCGGTTCGGCAAATTTTGTGACTGCTTTGTTCTTCCGGAAGGCGATCAAGTTACGCCTGTAAGGATGATTTGGGGCAAGAACTTCCTATGATTATCAAACCATGACTGCTTACCACTCTTCTGCAATGTAAATGCATCCGAATCATACATGCAATGAGGGCATGCCAGACGTCCAGCAGTGCTCCAACCAGACAACATTGCATATGCCGGAAAATCACTTATTGTCCACATCAAAGCAGCTCTCATGATGAAATTTTGTTTCATAGAAATGTCGTAGGCTACGACTCCTGTTTCCCACAACATTTTCAA